>ML681964.1:38953497-38978224 GCA_007922195.1 Podocnemis expansa | reverse complement strand
GTGTGTGTGTGTGTGTGTGTGTGTGTGTGTGTGTGTGTGTGTGTGTGCGCGCGCTTTTTGCTAACCTTACTTATTTACAATAAATGTGGCATATTGCCTTGTCCCCCTGCATAAGATCCTGCTAGTCTTTTCTTTTTACTAGGGGGTGCTCTCCTGGGTGCCCTTTTTGGTATAACAAGGGGTGGGGCTGGCTGCAGCTGGGGACATGGTTTCATTTTGACTCCTTGCTTCCCCTCTTCATCCCCAGCTTCTTTCCAGGCTCCAGCTCAGGTCTGCTCACCTCCCATCCCCTGGATTTTGGGGAAGGCTTGATCTTATTTTTCAGAGGGGCTGGGGCTTTTCTACAGCTTGATGGGGTCTCTGTGGTGCCCTGTGGCTGCTGCTTCACTTTCCGCTTTGCTACCCTGCCTGGCTTAAAGTTTCTGGGGAGGTTTCTTTCTCTAGTGTTCAGCTAAGCCAGATCTTTATTCCTCCTGATGGGCATTGGCTTTTTGTAACAAATCTTTTGTTTATAGGTCAAGAAAAGTTCACTTTGGATTGTGAGGAGGCTTGAATGCATATGATTTTCCTTTTCTCAATTTGCTTCTCCTTTCCCAGATGAGATTAGTCCACTATAGATGCAATGTTCCCTCTAAGGTGATGATGCAGCTGAGCAACTTATGGATGCAGGTGAGCAAGTTATGGCTGCGGCTGAGCGAATTCCCCAACCAATATGGGTCCTTCCCCACTGCCTGCTAGCCCCCAAAGCATATCCATAACTTGCTTAGCTGCATCATCAACTTAGAGGGAACACTGCTGCCATTACCATATTGTGTCATGGAAAATGGTAATGATAACGCATGCAGCATTAAAACACCACAACGTTATGTGTTTTTTAAAATTACTTTAAAATAAAAAAAATTACCAAAATGTCTTATTTTACTGAAAATTGATTTTTCCCCGTAAATGAACATTTTTCATGACCCTTTCATTAATGTTCATGAGACTAAGAAAAATAAAAGTACCCTAAATTTGCAAATATAAACGCAAGAAACAACTAAAAAGTAAAAAAGTTGGCGTGCTGCTTTTTTATTTTCTACAGCAGCCCATTTTACAATTTAAAAAAAGAGTCCTACATTTGAGTTGGTTAGAAACAATGTGCCTTTTTTTGTTTTACTTAATTGGTCCCTGTTAGTATTTTATTCACAGTATACTTTATTTTCTTTCATTTTATTAGGGTTTTCTTCCTGCTCCTTCTTGCCCCTCAGGGTAGCTGTTCTGTAGGGACTAACAGTCCCCTCCTCCAAAAAAAAAAAAAAAATCAAACCATCAACAGTAGGATTCAAACCCATAACCTTCCAAATCAGAGTCTGGTGCTTGACCCACTGTACCACAGAGACTGATACTATGTAACTCCATCAGAGCCAGGGGACTGGTATGTTCTGCTTGCCTGTGCTTCCTGTGTACAGGAAACAGCCTGCAGTTCATAGGTTTGAGTCTTGTGTTAGGTGTGTTTCTTTTTCTTTTCTTTTCAAACATTCTATTTATAAGTAACATGGGGGTGAGGAATCACCTATTTTTAGAATACCTGAGGACAGCAGCCACTCAGGACATGAAGGTAAATAGGAGGAGGACATGTCCTCCTTTTGCCAGATGCCTGGCAAGCCTAGTCCTGGGGAAGCTGCTTGCTCCCTCGCAGGCGGGGGGGGGGGGGGAGGAGGAATTTCCTGAGTCCCGCAGCTGGGCGCTGCCTCCCTGCGCCCTCCAGCCGACTTCCGGAAATCCCCGGGGCTCCCCTTCCCCTGGGTCCCCGGCTCCCTCCGCTCTGCACGGAGCCTGCCTCTCACTGCCCCCATTCTGGGCAGCAGGAAGCTGTGCTGACAAGTTTAAAATCTCCCACCCTGAGTATATTCAGGGGAGATTTTAAACTCCAGGGAACTGCTCCCTGCCACCTGGAAGAATGTGTGCTCCAGCCAGAAAGAGCAGCAGCTGAAGCCCTGCGCCAGGGGTGGCGAGGCGTGCGCTGAGGGGTTGGGGTTGCTGTGCCCGAGCGCACAGGCGCAGCTTAGAGGGAACATTGTATAGATGTATCCTTACATTTTATTAAGATGCACCAATGTGCAAGTATTATACATGCTAAAGTAGGTGCTGAGCTGGGCCAGAACCTGTAGTTTAAATGAAGTCAGTGAAAAATTTGACTGAGCAAGGATTTCAATATTTGTCCCTTTGTTTGTAGTTTATCAAATCACAGAAAACAAGCAATTTGTTTTTGCCTTTTGCTTATATATCCTATGCTTTTTATTTTACTTTTGGGGAGAGCGTTTCTTTTGGTATATTTAGGAAAAAACTGATCGTGGCATCTAAGAATAGGTGCTGTTGTCTTGTGTGGAGCATTTAACAGTCAAAAACATCTAATTCTACCCCCCCCCCATTTGACATGTATTTCACATAAAAGCAAACAGAAAATGTCAAGTGTCATAAAAGAGAGACATCTCTATCTATGGTTTATGGTGGACATAGTAGGATATGATGTCTAGAAATTTGCATTTTATGTAAAAGTTTGTTTCAGGCAGGTCTGCACAAAATCAGCAGCTCTCACTTCTGATTTCTCCTTGCTTCTGTGTGTAAAACTTAAACAGCTGGTCTGTGATTTTTTTTTTTTTTTTTTTTTTTTTTTAAATACTGCACAGTGAGGCTCAAAACTGAGGCTAGATGGGGATTTCCCTACACCCTTCCTGCACACCCCCCCCCCGGTTGTCAGCTAGTAACAGTATTATACCAAATCAGTGAGCACCCCCTACACCCCCCAAATCTCCCCCTGTATCCCCCTAATTTCATGTGTTGGGGAGAATACTGCCAACAGAGATTACTTTTCCTTGAGAAGCCAACATCTCAAATTCAGCTAGACTTCATGGAATCAAAGGCCTGCCCCTCCATGTGTCAAACAATGAGAGTGAATTCTGGAAAGAACTTACTGTCTTAAAACTGATTTTAATCTTGTCCATAATTACTACATTACATTTATTGGAGGCTTGCTTCCATTTGCAACTCATAATGTAAAAATATCAATCTGGATAGGAGTTCTGCAGTGTGGTTCTCCTTGCACCTTGATATAAATATTAAATGCTTAATTTAGTGATGCCTTAAAGTGGCTGGCGTTATGGTTACTTCAATGTGAAGGTGAAAAATACTTAAGCCATTCATCTGATATTCCTGAGCTGCTGTTCTTCCAATTAATCTCACACAGTAACTAGGGACTAGATAGATTTCTCTGGAGTTGGATGATCAATGGGGCAAGCATTTGGGGCATTGGGGGGGGTGGCTGGGTGGATGAAGGGGGCCTGGGCGGAGCCCCAGATGTTTGTGTCCTCCAATATCCTCCTTCTTATACTTCCCTGTCCTCCTCTCCATGCTTTGCTGTCTGGTAACCCTATGTGCCCCAACTCCCTAATCACTTTCATTGCCCTCTGCTGGACACTTTCTAATTTGTCAACATCCTTTCTGTAGCGTGGAGCGATGTGGCCTCACCAGCACCAAACAGAGGGGAATAATCACATCCCTCAATCTGCTGGCAACACTCCTACTGATCCAGCCCAATGGTCTTTCTGGCAGTAAGAGCTCATTGTTGACTCATATCCAGCTTCCCATCCACCACAACCTCCAGGTCCTTTTCTACAATGCTGCTACTTAGCCTGTCGGTCCCCAGCCTGTAACAGTACATGGGATTTTTCCATCCCAAGTGCAGGACTTCACATGTGTCCTTGTTGAACCTTACAAGATTTCGCTTGGCCCAACATTCCAGTTTGTCTAGGTCTCCCTAAATCCTATTTCTGCCCTCCAGCGTGTTTACCATACCCCCAGCTTGGTGTCATCCAGAAATTTACTGAGCGTGCAATCTATCCCATCATCCAGATCGTTAATGAGTATGGAATCTCTCATTTAAAATCGGCTTCTATATCAGACAAATGAAGGATTTCTAATGTGATACTAATTTCTAAAAGGCTCCAGAGGCAACCCCAGTAATTAGAGGCTGGTAAACCTAAATTCAGTCCTAGGGAAACTGACAGAATTAAGACATACAGATAAACATCATTGTTTTAGGGACAAGGAAACATGGTTTTTGTATTAAAAAAAATTACGTCTCACCAATCTATTAGAATTCTTTATAGGGTCAACAAGCATGTAGACAAGGGTGATCTAGTATATACAATGCACTTAGGTTTTCAGAAGGCCTTTGACAAGGTCACTCACCAGAGGCTCTCTAACAAAGTAAGCTATCATGGGCTAAGAGGGAAGGCCCTCTCCTAAATCAGTAACTGAATAAAGGACAGAAACCAAAGAGTAGGAATAAATGGTCAGTTTTCAGAATGGAGAGAGGTAAATCGTTGTATCCATCCCCCAAAAGGTCTGTACTGAGATCAGTACTGTTCAACACTTTCATAAATGATTTGGAAAAAATGGTAAACAAAGAGGCAGATGACAGAAAACTACTCAAGATAGTTAAGTCCAAAGCTGGCAGCAAAGCATTACAAAGTGATCTCAAAACTAGGTAATAAGGCAACAAAATGGCAGATGAAATTCAATGTTGACAAGTGACAAAGAAATGCACATGGGAAAACATAAGCCCAACTATTCATACAAAATGACAGGGTCTAAATTTGCTATTACCTCTCAAGAAAGAGATCTGGGGATCACTATGGATAGTCCTCTGAAAACATCCACTTAATGTGCAGCAGGTGTCAAAAAAAAAAAAAAAAAGCTAGCAGAATTTTGGGAATTGTTAGGACAGGGATATTGCCTCCTTATAAATCCATGGTACACCCACATCTTGAATACTGCATACAAATCTGATCGTCCCATCTCAAAAAAGATACATTGGATTTGGAAAAGGTACAGAAAAGGACAACTAAAATTATTAAAGATATGGAAAATTATCCATATGAGGGAAGAGTAGTAAGACTTGGACTTCTCAGCTTAGAAAAAAAGAAAAATAAAGAGAGGATATGACAGAGGTCTACAAAATTGTATCTGGTGTGTAGAAAGTAAATAAAGAAATGTTCTTTCCTCCATCCCATAACCCAAGAACTAGTGATCACCAAACAAAATTAATAAGCAACAGGTTTAAAATGAACAAAAGGAAGTATTTCTCACACAATGCACAGTAAACCTGCTGAACTCTTTGCCAGTAGATGTGAATGCCAAGACTAGACAAGTTCCTGGAGGACAGGTCCATCAATGGCTATGATAACAGCTATTGCAGTCCTAATAAGCTTCAGGTGAGGTGTTTCCTGTAAAGACCGGAAGTGTTAGCACCATTACACAAGGCACTGACGCTCATTTGAAATACTGTGTACAACTGTGATTAAGAAAGATCAATTCAAACCAGAAAAGGTGCAGAGAAGGGCTACTAGAATGAACAGAGTAATGGAAAACACACCTTTTGTGTGGAGACTCCAAGACCATGTCTTGTTTAGTGGTTTAGTCTGACCAAAAGAAAGCTATGGGGAGATATGACTGTTCCCTGTAAGTACGTCAGAGGGATAAATGCCAGAGAGGTAAAGGACTTAAGTACCAACCCGGATACAAGAACAAATGGATATAAGCTGGCCATCAAGAAGTGTAGGCTTCAAATTAGGTTAAAGTTTCTAACCATCAGAGGAATGAAGTTCTGAAACTGTGTTCCAAGGCACATAGTGGCTGCAAAAAATCTAACCAGCTGCAAAGCTGAGCTTGCTAAGTTTATGAAGAGCTGGTACAATGAAACTGCCTACAATGGCATGTAGCCAATCTATGTTTGCTACTAGCAAATATCTCCAATGACCCATGATGGAACACTAGCTAGGGAAGACTCAGAGCTACAATAAAGCATTCCTTCCAACATGTCTGACTGCTGGGTCTTGCCCACCTGCTAAGGATCTAATATAAAAGCCATATTTGGGATTGGAATAGAATTTTCCCCCTTGATCAGACTGGCAGACACACTGGGTATTTTCACCTTCCTCTGCAGCATGATATATGGGTCACTTGCAAGTTTAAACTAATGTAATTAGTGAAGTCTCTGTAACTTTTAATCTTTAAATCATGATTTGAGCACTTCGGTAACTCAGCCAAAAGTTGCAGGTCTATTACAAGAGCAGGTGTGCAAAGTTGTGTGGCCTGCAGTGTGCAGGTCAGGCTAGATCAGGGGTCTCAAACACATGGCCCCTAGAGCTATTCCCTGTGGCCCTCAATGGCACTATCGTTACAGATATTTGCAACATTGTTGCATGAAAAGGTCTCAGTCGTGCTGCCCTCGGACCAACGTACTAGTCCTCACATGGTCCTCATGGTGATTTGAGTTTGAGACCCCTAGGCTAGATGCTCATGGTGGTCCCTTCTGACATTAGACTCATAGACGTTCTGTCCTGGTAGTTTTGTGTGTTGGAGGATTCAATGTGCCTAAGTAATTTGTGTCTCACCTGCATGGCTGAGCTTCATTACAGAATGTCAGTCATGCCTAATTAAAGGTGTCCTGCCTGGCACCATCCTCACTACTCAAACAAAACATGCCATACAATCCTGATGCTCAACACAACACAACACACACAACAATTATGAATTGCTGCAAGACACTCTCTTGTTAACAGGATGTATGCTTCTTCTCCAGTGGTCAGGAATGACATTTAGAGAACAAGGAGCTTTCCTGCACTCAAATCACAAAAATTCCAGCAGCAGCAAACTCATTTTCTAAGTACAATAATTGGCCTCATTGTTCTGCTGACCAAAAAAGTGTGTGACTTTGACCTCTTCTCCCATAATCCCCCAGCAGGCCTTTCAAAGTTCCCTCCAAGACCATGCCAGGAACTGTGCAATAGGACAGGAACCTAGAAAGGAACTGAAGTGTAATGGTGGTGAATAGTATGTAGCTGGGTGCAAGATGGAAAAAAAAATTGCACCTGAAATAGCGTGACTAGGGTGAACATATTGGACTGTTGGCACCTATAACTGTACTATTGCGCTGATTCAGGCATCTACAATTAAATTCTGTAGTAAAAAGATTCTTAAACTGTGGTCTGTGGAATGCTTGATTGTGGTTCCCAGGAAGTTGACTATATGATACAGGTGCCTGGGGATGCAGGAGTTAACGGGAGCCTTGAATTTTAAAGTAATACGAATCTATGTACAAACTGAATCATTAACTTATAGCTTATAAGTCCTGAACACAAAAAAGTTAATAAGAGAACTGAAGGAACTTGATCCCAGAAACATATTTCATATGTTAACAGCATAATTTTTTAAGATCATGACACAGGGTTTATTTGCTTATCAAAATGAGATGAATCAAAGGTGTCTACCTTTAAATCATCTGTCACTAAAAGTGTAATTGTCTTTAAAAGTACATTTGCCTTTACTTTAACTTTTGTGTAACACTGTACTGAAAATGTGAAGCTAATCATTGGCAAGAGACAAACTGCACACAAAAATCAAATGGACAGCCAAAAAATAAGTTCAGATCTTTCAGATACAGCTTTACACTTTGGCAGAATCAAGACACTTTCAGCATAATTTAGGTCGAGCAAAAAGCACATCTTTCCTCTCCCTTCAGTTTAGTCCCAGTTACGATCAGAATAGGGAAGAAAACAGATCATATCAGACTTGCCAAGCCTCATTTATTTGGTAAGAGGAAAGTTTCTCTTCAGGGATTAACTCTAAAGCAATGTTCACAGTCAGTCTCCAGAGAGCCAGATAATTGTTCTGTGTGAGCTTGTCTCTCTGGGTGGCTATGACAGGTGGGAATTCTACTGTGCGTGTGTTTCGACAGGCCACTCACAACCACACACCTTTCCCCCCTACTCTCCTTCCGATGCAGCCCCTATGACAAAACACAACTGAACGTCTCACGAGTCAGGTCAAGCTCCAAAGGGGCAGCCGTGCTGGTGGTGTAGTGAAACAAAAAAAGCAAGGAGTCTTGTGGCACTTAAAGACTAACAGATTTATGTATCGCAGGAGCTTTCGGGGCAGAAATTCCCACTTCTGAAGAAAGCTCACGCGATAAATAAACCGATTTGGCTACAAGTGCCACAAGACTCCTTGCTTTTTCAGTCAGGGCTGAGACCTCGCTGCCTCTGCACAGTAGCATGCACTGCTGGCCCCCACCCACCCCAAAACCAGCTCCCCGCCGCCGGCGCAGCGCTGTCCCGGGCGAGCATCCCGGTCCCTTTGTGTCTGTGTCCCCGGCACCCCCGCTCGCCCCTCCCCCCGGCAACAAAGACGGAGCGGGGGCTGGCGCAGAGCCGGGGCGGGGGAGGGGGGCGAAGCCAGGCCGGCGGCGGCGACCATTCAGAGCGGGGGGGGAGCAGGGGTGATGGCGAGGGCAGAGGCCGAGCAGCACAGCGGGGGAAGGGCCAGACAACAGGGCTGGGGGCCGGGCCGGGCCAGGGGCGCCGCCTGTCCCTGCGCCACTTACCCACATCCTGGTCGAAGGGGTTGGTGGCGAAGAGCGGCATCTCGGGGCGCGCGCTGGGGGCGGGGAGCGGCCGCAGCCTCCCCTCCCGGCCGCGAGCAAAGGTGCGAGCTAGAATGAGAGCGTCGGGGAGCGTGACGGGGGAGGGGGCCTCGGCTCCTCCTCCCAGCCTGGCACCGCTCAGGAGCCACCGCCTCCCCGCCCTCGCAGAGCATGCTGGGAAAAGTAGGGCTGCCCACCACACCGCCTGCCCGGAAAACCACACTCCCCTCAGGCGCCCGGGCGCCAGGCGGCGGGAGAGGTCTGTCCTCCGGCTGTGTGAGACCCGCCGTGCTCTTACGGCCCTTGCTTCCCCTCAGAACGGGCGAGCGGCTGGGCCGGCGGGCGGAGAAGGCCCCTCAGGCGCTCTCGGGCAGCTGTGAGCCTAGCCATCAGCGGCTGAGCCCTGGCTGACCTCCTCGGCGGGGTGCTGCACCTGCCGGCTCGCGGCCGCGGGGCACGCGACGGGTGCTGCTGGCCCTTTAAGGCGGAGGGAGAGAGGGGCGCTCCTCCTCCGCCCAGCGCCGTCCGCCGAAGCGGCCCCCCCCCCCGGCCAGCTCGCGCCTCCTGGCCCCACCGTTGGGGTAGCGGCGGGGTCCCCAGGCGCGTGACTGCTGCTGACGTGGTTGGCACGAGGGACCGGGGAGTCACGAGGCTGGAGCCGGCGCGGGCGGATAGAGGGGGCTGGGGCCGCCCGCGGGGAGGGCGGGAGCCAGGAGCGCGGCGGCGCCGGCTTCGTCTGGCGGATGCGGGAGCCCTGGGAGCGTCCCGGCCGCTGCGCGCTCCCGCTGGCTGGGGGGCGATGGCGTGGGAAAGATCCGTGGCTTTTTCTCACTGCAAGCAGCGGCACTTAGGGCAGCTGTGAAGCTTTCCCCCGTTCAGCTTCTGTCGCTCCCAGTTCCGCCCGATTCCAGCTGCCCCAAAGCGAGTAATTCAGTGCTGCAGGGCCAAGACGTACCGAAAATATCATTAAAGTGGCCTGCTCGCCCCCATCCCTTTTGTTGTGGCTCTCTCAATGATGCGTCACTCTCTTTCGTGCCCAGACTACTATGTTGTTGAGGGTGCCAGGTGGATGGGGCTGATGTAAGACTATAGCTGAGTGCTGTTAACTCCCTCAAACCTTGCAAACAAATGAGGACATGAACAATGGGCCTAAGGCTGCTGACCCTTATAGATTATGTAAAAAAAAAAAAAAAATCAGGATAGGTCACTTGTTCAGCTGGCTTTATATGGTTGTACTCTACTGTTAAAAAGTTATTGTTTATATAGCAATGTGTATAAAACAAAGTATTTACATGATATGAACTGTAAAGCAACATCTTGGGTTTTTTACTTCCTGAGAGTGGCCCAGTCACTCCAATGGAATTTATTGGTCGCTTCACAGCGTCTGGTGCATTTCTTGCCCCACAATGCTTAGTCATTTTCTTTTAGGGCAGCATAATTAGTTGGCTAGAAAGAAGATAAATGCTGGTGACAGAGTCATAGAAGTATCAGTTCAGGAAAGGATGGTGTTGAAATATAAGCATGAATTTTAAAAAATAGCTATTGATTGCTGCAGCACACAAAATAAGTAAAAGAAATGGAAATAGCCATTATTTGCCTCTTTGCTTGATGCATGTTTTCCTGTCTTAATGATTCCTTACGTGCTTGGAATAGCCTTTCACAAAATCCTTCAGGAAAACTGCTTCAAAAAACCACTTTTCTTCTGTATAGGAAGGTCTATAGACTCTTGAGATAGGGGCCTATTATATATTTGGCACACTTACCTTTTATATAATACTATACATAAATGTCATTTTCTTAATAATAATGCGCAGTTAATTATGCAGCTTAGTCAGTTCCTGTTTCTTAATATCTTTGTGTTTACACAGACTTCATATGGGGCAGTAACATCCACATGACAGATTGCAGAGCCGTGTGTTACATGTATTTTTCATCAACAAAATCTGACAAAGTGGGTTGGAGCCCACAAAAGCTTATGGTCAAGGAAATCTGGTTAGTCTTTAAGGTACCACGGGACTCTCATCGTTTTTGCTGTACACAAACTAACACAGCTATCCCTCTGGAAATTGTCATTGCGTATTTTTCATGTTTCTGACAGCCTGATCTGCTTACCACTCATTAATTCAGGACTACTTCTAATACCCCAAACCCCTGTGCAGCTTCATATAGCGCCCATTTTCATAAAGGAAAGTTTACCAGAGAAACATTGCTTCCGCATGTTACAGGAAAAGAGCTTTTCAGATTATTACAGGAACTATTTTGGTATACTTGCTTGTAAAGCTAGGTTATGAGTTCAACTCTAGGGGGCTAAGAGAAAGCCACATATATAAGGTTTTTTAAAAGGCTAAAGTAACATGCATATAAAAATGTTCTGCTTTTAAAGTACTTGGTATCTTAGGCCTTGATAAGTCTGGAACTGATGAGTGGATCTCATTTGGAAACAGGGAATCTCTCCTGAGAACAATAAAGTTCCTGTTTCTAGAACTGTGAGGATATAGAATCATGATTTTTACAGCTTTGACAATTACATATAGAAAACGTCATTGGTCCAGGACTGTATTTTGCATTCGTGGTCTATAGGCCTATGTAATTTTGTGAGAAATTCCACGTTTAAGGAAGAGAGCAATCATTTATCAGAAAATGTCCGTTGATCCCCACCCCTGTTCTTTATTTGGGGTTTTTTTTTGTTTGTTTGTTTTAATTTTTAGTAACTAGTTTCACTTTGTAAGCCACACACACAGCTAGGTATTAGTTTTTAAAGAACTTGAATGAAAGATTGATTCTTATTGGTGTAGAAAATATGAAGATTTTCAGAAGCCTGTCTCAAATTGCATAGAACGTACTTTTGACGTCTTAAACAAGGAATTTTTTAGCATCGAGTAGAACTATCTGCTTTTACTGTCTTTTGCTTATTATGTGCGGCAAAAAGAAGTGTAATTTTAGTAAGGGACAAAATACTCTGGATCAAATTCTCTGCTGATGCAACTCTTTGGACTTCAATTAAATTAACCATTAGATTAGAGAATTTTGTCCCTCTATACTTTTTCATTTCATATGGCAAACTAATAGATTTAAATATTTACAATATTCCCTGCAATTCGTATAGAGAATATTTAGAAAATATTTCAGATGCTGGCTATTAAATAGAGAAAAATCAGGAAGATTTTAATGGTGACCACTTAATGTAGCATTTGTCAAATTTTCTAGGCTGACACTCCCAGGCTCTGAAATTCTCTATTTCACCTCATTGGTAATGCTTTAAAACCAGGAGGGACAGCTTGTTGATCTAAGTGTCATTTCTACTGTGCTTAGCCTCCTTGTAATCACAGGGTGCAGTCCAATCTGGGGTAATTTAGATCTTCATTTTTTCAAAAGTATAGGTTTACTTGTCTGTTCTAGACCAAAATTGTTACTTCCTCTTACTATTTTGAAGCATTCTGTGTGTTAGTTGTCTGTGGCTACAATTGGTATGGAAGAGGGGGTGTAAATTATGAAATGTATTAATTTTCAAAATTTCCCATTATAAAACTTCTATTGGGATCATTAAAACACTCTAGCAGTATATCAATCCTGTTGTGAAGGACCATCTGTAGGCATGAGAGAGAGAAGTTCAATCTCCTTCTCTTTCTTGCCAAGATTGACAGCAGGTAGCAGTTATGACAGATATTTTTGGAATACGGCAACCCATCCACTATGAAATTGACTGAGATTCTCAATTCATTTCACAGAGGCCATTGAGTAGTCTTCCTATACTGACTTTCAGCCAGTGCGCTAGAACAACTGAGTCTTAAAAAACATAATTAATATAGAAATGTTAGATAATATAGAAACAGCAAGATCAATTAGTGTTCCAGGGAGTATGTTCATCAGAAAAATGCTCTCATCTACCATCCATATTTAATGCGACAGCATAGCAGCATGAGATTTGTAGCAGCTGCCCATCACTGATAAGAGCCAGAAAACAACACATACAGCTGGACTCAGGAATGGAACAGATACTGAGATCAAACTTCCAGTGAAGGTATCAACCACATGCCGGACTCACCTTGTCAGTATTTTAATTTAGATTTCCAAGGTGATCCTTTGTTATAAATTGCTTTTTTACTTTGAACTGGACAGAATGGGAACACGGATGCAGAAGATGAAATCTCAGAACAAAGGGAATCTCAACAGCATATCTAACCCCATATCCTGTCTTCAATGGTGGTCTGTAACAGACCTTTAGAGGAGGATGTAAGATCTTTATAATGGATAATTATGCAGTAATATGGCTAACGGAATATTTCTTCCTAGTCCCAGCCAGTGACAATTTGTTGTAAATCTTGAAGTATAAAGATTGATTTTACCAGGTAAAATTTTATCTTATGAGTAACTGGATATTTTCTCTTATCCCAGTATATCTATTCCTTATTTCATTTCTGTTAAATTATTTCCCTTAGTACTGAACAGTATGGATTAATTACTCATTGTGTTAACACAGTTTTCTTTTATGAATTTAAAACTTGCTGCCTTTTCATCCAAATGTGTGTTCCTTTATTCTTTTATTAAGTGGACAAATGAGGATGATGTGCATTGTGTAGCTGGAGCTCCCTGGGGTCATGATGCCACTAGAACAAGGCAAATATTACAAAATATATATCAGAGAGACAAGATAGGTGAACTAATATCTTTCACTGGATCAACTTCTGTTGGTGGAAGATACAAGCTTTCAAACTACCCAGAGCTCTTCCGGTTTGGGGAAGGGAACAGGAGTGTCTAAGCTAAATACAAGTTGGGACAGACAGTTACACTTCAGGGCACCATTGTAGGAGATCTCTTGAAAAGTATGCATTAGACTTCTGGAAACAAGTTCACTTTACCTGTGTGATGGGTGCTTAGAGGGCCAGGTAGCCTAATATCTTTATGGCCCCATGTTGCCCTGACAGCAGTGCCTGGTTCCTGATAAGACTGGGAGCCTTTGGCCTCCATTTGCATTGGGGCCTCAGCTCTTAAGAAGGTGGGATAGAGCAACCCAAGCTCTCCTCCCCATGGAGTCCCAGTGCAAGGCTTTGTGCAAAACAACACACATAGGATCCTCCCAGCACAGAGCGTTTGGCCACTTCTTACCCATGTCCCTTCATTTCATGGCATGGTTCTTCCACTCCAAACAATCTGTAGTGCCTCTCCAAAAGTTGTATCCACTTCTGGACTTTTTGTGGGATTCTTCCGTTGTTTTAGGGCAAGATGGAGATTGGAAGGGCTTAAGCCCCACAAGTTCTACAATTCAGATGCTGCTGGGTGTTCCCCAGCTGTTGCTCACTCAAGGACATGCTGCTTTTCCCTGGTGGCTGTCTGGCTTGCAATGCTCCCCTCTTCTCTAGAGACAAGTTACTCCTGCCTCTTTTAGGGGTCCAATTTGAATTGAGTGACGTTATCTCCTTTCACCTCCAGGTCTGTCATTAGTTGCAAGTACTGGGCTTATATAGGCCCTCTTTATATATAGCTGGGCCTCTAGGCTTTCTTTAATCCTTTTTTCATGCTTGTATGGGGTATCTCTGCTTCATCATAGACTGTATTCACTTAAAAAAAAAAAAAAAAAAACCACCACTGCAGAATATCCACAGAATACAATTTTCCAACTCATAGTTGCACATATTGCACCAGAAACATGGCTCTAGAATTTACATTCACCTAATCAAGAGACAGTTTACATTGTTTATTTTTCCATATTCCAAACCAGTATTTTCAACAAGTAGTTAATGAGCAAGTGCCAGGCTGAAATGTTGTCATCAAAGTTCCATCAAATAATTTTGAGAAAAATCACTGAACTCATAATTTAACCAGAGGCAATACTTGAACAGAACCAGGGCCTAATTATATAAACTATTTGCTTCTAATAGACCAATGGTAGTTGATTGTGATATCTTTAAGAAGCAGGCCCTAGTAGCCTTGTACTCAGCAGGTTTCTTAGATTCCTTGGTGCAGGTTCTAGGTCGGGTGTTGTTTAAAGGTTTTGGAGTTGCTGTAGCAAATCAGGATCATCTGAGTCTCTTACTGAACTTGTTGGGCCTCATTTATCAGTTTCCAACCCCGAAGTATTCCTTATACTTTTACTCACTGGTGTAAGAACAGTTTTAGACATCAGTAAGGGACATTAAACAATTTCTTGTTTCCTGTATTGGTTGACTGAATCCATCTCAGAGTTAGATTTATCATATTAAATGCTCCCTTCTTTGTGGAGTTCTAATCTCTCCCAAAAGAGTCACAAGCAAGATCAGGAAACAGAATTTTTCTTCCCTTTAAATTTGGCAAAACCATTATCTTGTCCTGAATAATGTTTCCTAAATGCTGTGCCGATAGATCCTTCAGTGGATCCAGTTGTCATGTGCCTTTTTTTTTTTTTTTTTTGTACAGACACCTGTTCTGTTTGTGACCACAAATCCAGTACAGATGCAGTGTTTGCAAGATAGTCACCTTTATTTTGCTGGTAACCTGGGCCAGACTTCAACAAAATGTTGAAGTTAAAATTAGCTGTCTCTGGCCACATTCCCCTCATGCCATTTCAGATCCTTCACCAACACCTAAAAGGGAACAGAGAGTATTTCCATTGAATTTAAAAACAATTGGATTGGGACCTAGACCCTAGCAAAGTAAGACTCTTGAAAGCTATTTAAGACTTGAATGTCAGTGCTGTGTGAGACTAATAATGGAAATATTCCAAGCATTATTGCCTGTAGTGCTCTGGCATTAGAGATTTATTGTTGAAATTATAGTGAGTTAGCAGGGTAATTTTTCACCTTTATTGAACTGAGTGTTGCAAACCCATCCTGAAAGATGTTGTATTGAATAAAACCATTGCAATATACTTGGTGAGTAGCATAGGCTCTATTTCATATAAAAAAATGGCTAATTCCTAGTTATTGTATATGGTTAAGGAAAGGGACTGTGAGAATAAGATACTTGAGATAAGAATCAGATTCCAGCAAATACTTTTGGATGGGATTTTTAGGCGCCTATCTCCCATTAATTTCAATTGTTTTAGGCACCTAAATACCTTTGTAAATCCTATCCTATGCTCTTAATTTTATTCCAGTGATTAGTCCCATTACATCAATAGGACATGCTTAAAACTAAACACATTCTGTTTGTAGAATTGGGACTGTAGGGTGAAATTCAGCTGTCAGATACAGCCAGCACCAATGGAGCACAGAGGATGCCAGTCCACAGCCTGCACACAAGAGAATCACTCTGTGCACCAGTCTATGTGAGCCTGGCAGTGCAGCAAAAGGATATGGAAGTTACTGGTGTTACCATCTAGAATGATCCACAAAGAAAAGAATTATGCAAATAGATTACACTGGAATTGTTGTGATAATAAGCCCCCTGTCTGTCTATGCCAATGCTTCAAAAAGAGACTGTCCACGTCATTTTAATGTGTCAATCCTTCAAAGCTATAATTCAGATCAATCCTCTTGCTTGTAACTATATTTTAGTTCCAAAGGGGTAGCCATGTTAGTCTAGTTCAGCAAAACAAAGAGTCCTGTGGCACTTAAAGACTAACAGATTTATTTATCACATGAGCTTTTGTGAGAGAAAATCCCCAATTCATCAGATGCTTTGAAGGTGGGGAATTTACAGAATGGGAGAAAAATGCAGGGAAGTGTTAAGTCATAAAAGCGGGTCAGACAGCTACAGCAAATCAATGCAGTTCTTCAGATTCAAACACTGGGGAACAGCATATAGAGGAAAGTGAGGTCAAATCATCTGTTGTGATGAGAAAAAATTCATAGTCCTTATTTAGCCCTGAGGCAAGCATGTCAAATCTGCATATAAATCCCAGTTCTGCATTTTCTCTTTGAAGCTAATTTTTTTTTTAGTAATACATATGTAATTAAATCAACTACTGATTATCAATTGCCTTCTCTAAGCACCAAACCATGCTGATAGGTGCCTAGTAAGAACTCAAATAATTTCACCTCACCTCATGGATACACCACCTTGTTCTCCATAGCAGTTTCAATGCTCTGTCCTCGTGAGATATAAATGATACCTTCTAAAATTTCTCAGGCAATGGTTATGTGTTTCCCACTGTGCCAGGTGCTTTGGAAGTGTCCAGAACCCTGCCCCAGGGCCATAACTACAGCGGGGCTGCAGGGCAGATGGAGCAAAGCCCCAGGTGGCCCAGTGCCGCTCAATGGAGCTGCTCTGTTAAAGGGACAGCTTTGCGGTGCAGGCTGTAAGTGCCACCAATGGGAAAGGGTGTGTTCTGATCAGAACATGCCCCGGTCTGCAAAACACCATGTTACGGCTCTGCCCCCGCCCCCCTTCTTACTATTGCTACATATCTCATCACACCTGAGCAGAACAGCATTAGTTAATTCTCTAAAAGATTGCTTCTGCTTTTACAAGCTTTACTGCCTCTTGCACAGTTTTCAGTCAAGAATCTCTCTCCCTATAGTTTGTTCAGTTTGGATTTTCAGAACTGCCTGCATGATGCTGCTTCTCAGTCCTGATGAAGCAACTGGTTAACAAGAAAAAATCTGGACACTGTGTGCTACTGCTGAAGGAAAATGATGGTGTTTTATGTCATTAGAATACTAATGAGCCAGTACTCAGTCCCATTTAATAAAAATAAGCTTTATACTGTATATAATTTTCTGTTGTCACTAGACTTATTTAATATGCTGGAACTACTAGGGAAGGGAGAACTAATAAAAAAATTTTTTTTTCTTGCTTCCTACTGAAACCTTATGGTTCCATGTGCACTTTGCAAGAAAAGTCACCAGCCAAAGAAGTTTTCAGGTAGTGGGAGGAGTGTCTTGTCATCACAGCAGGTCATTTGTACAGCAATTCATCCTACTAATGCTGCTTATGCTATCCCTGAGATGGCAGAGACTAGAATTTTTTATTTTCTGGATATTGCAACTCTCCATTCCTTAGGGATTTGCCTTCTCATGGTGAAGCTGCATTTTACTGCACTGCTGCAGAATGTCACATATGAAACACTGTTCTTGTGAGGCTTCAGTTTTGTTCTCTGTTTTGTTGGTTCTCTTTAACTGAAAATGAAAGTCATTCAAACTTGCAATC
Source organism: Podocnemis expansa (assembly GCA_007922195.1). Taxonomy (NCBI): domain Eukaryota; kingdom Metazoa; phylum Chordata; order Testudines; family Podocnemididae; genus Podocnemis; species Podocnemis expansa. The sequence goes on along the minus strand of ML681964.1, from coordinate 38,960,694 downwards.
TATAGAAAGTTCATTGAGGCATAGGATAGCAACAATGCAAGTATACAGAGCTATTAATGATATAAAAGAAGACAGGCAATAACCCTACTTTCTTCCAATGGCAGCATGATGAGTTATGATTTGGAAACTGAAGACACGAAAAAAACACCTTGCATAAACCGGCAGTGGGTATAAAAACTACAGAGGGGTTCGGTTCATATATTATACAAATCACCTTGCCCTACCCCTCCGGATGTTAGGAAGTTCAGATTTAGACGGAATTAGATAACAGCCAAATTAAGTTAAATCAATATTAGCCTGCAATGATTTCAGAGTGTCAGTACTAGGGGGTTCCACTGATTTAACTTTTTTGATGTAGAAACCAGTTTAGTTATGTCTATGCAGTTTCTTTGTGTAGACACCCTGTATATATAGCTCATACACCATTTTGAGATTCTTCAGGTCAATAGGCACTATCAGACATTCAGGTTTCAGAAGAGATAGTAAATTCTGAATGAACTTAAGGATGAAGTGACTTTGCTGCTAGCAAAAACAATCACTCAACAAAACCAGTTACTATCCTGGCTGATTTGAGGACAGCAAATGTTATATTTATTTTTTTATAAAAGGCTCTTAGTGCGATCCCAGGAATTGTAGATCAGAAAGTCTTATATCTGTACCTAGTTACTTAATAGAAGTTATGGTTACAAATGGAATAATGAAACTTTAAAACATGGTTTCTGCATATGAAATTCACACCTATTTACATTTTTCAACAGCTAAATACTGTAAAGGATTGGATAAAGGAAACCTGACTATTTAGCGAGACAATGTCAGAGATGTAATATCTTTTATAAGGCCAACTTTTGCGGGTGAGAGAGACAAGATTTTGAACTTAAAACAGCTCCTCTTTGGGTCTGGAAAACGTTCTGAGTGTGTCACAGCTAAATAAAAAGTAACAGATTGTATACGTGGGTATCTCAATGTGTGGTGCACCTCATCCAGTGCATTAAATTAGGTAGATGAAACCAGACAATCACTATACTCATGAACTCACACAGGAAAATGATAAATGACAGAAACACCATATCAGCTGTGAGCGAACAGTTTTCACAGAACACTACATCTGACATACTGGTCCTCATCCTCAAAGGAAACCTGCACAACACTTTCAAAAGACAAGCCTGGGAGCTTAAATTCATTACCCTGTTAGACACTAAAAGTCATGGACTGAATAGAGACATTGGATTTATGTCTTATTACACTCTATAACTGACTAACAACCCCCCAGCTGCCTTTTCTGGTCCCTTTCCCTTCTGTAACTGGAGAGGAGTAAATGGGCCACTTCACCTTGAATGATCCATTGAGATATGTTAACTACTTACCCTAAACCAGCATTTCCCAAATTGTGTTCCATGGAACGCTGGTGTTCCATGTGATGTGAAGAGGTGTTCTGTGAAAAAATGTCAATGCTAGTGAATATTTTTCCTTCTAAAATATTAAATATGAAATTATTATAAATCAACTTTTGAGTAGTATGTGTGGCAATTTTTTGGTTTGAAACACCACAACCCCCCCCCACACACACATACACACACTCAGGACCAGCATGTATGTATTCCATCAATATATTCCAAGCCCAAAGGTATTCTGTGGCCAAATTAGTCTGAGAAATACTGACTTAAACAATCCATTCCACCTTGTGTTTAGCTGTGACTAAGTATGTTTGCCAGACCTGAAGAAGAGCTCTGTGTGGCTAAAAAGACTCTCTCTCTCACCAACAGAAGTTGGTCCAATAGAAAATATTACTTCACCCACCTTGTCTCTCTAATATTCTGGAACTGACACAGCTACAATATTTCACGCAATACTTCATTTCAACCTACAAAAAGCTGTTGTTGGCAAGGTCCCTTACAAGAGTCCACTAAAGAAACTAAATAGTTAGGAGTAAGACACAAAACATTGCCTTGAATCAAAAACTGATTAAGAGACAGAAAACTGAGTGTAGGTCAGGGGTGTCAAACATGGCCCATAGGCCAGATCTGGCCCTCCAAGGGCACTCATACAGCCTGCAGAGCTGCTGCCTGGGATCTCTCTACAGCAGCAGTGAACAACAAAGATAAGACTGCCTGCAGAGCAGCACAGAAACAGTCACCCATGTATGCACACACTCTGATTCACTCATGTGATCAGAGTCACAGCACAGGGGAACAAAGGAAGTGCTCCAGCCTGTTCAGCTCAGCTTTGCTGTGGTCTGCCAACCAATCAGAGTTTCAGTTACAGCAGCCTGGACTGGGCTCCTGAAGAGCCACCACACTGGCCCCCCCACCCCACACGTTCACTGTCAGTCAGCATGCTAATCTGATTGACAGTGCATGAATCACAAATCAGAAAAGGAAAAAGTGGGCAAGGCCCACATGGGGAACAAGCCAATCAAATGCCAGCAGGGAGTGAGCCCAACCAACGGCCAGCAGCTGAATGACTGACAGTGAATGGTGGGAAGGTAGGAACCCAGCCGCCCTGTGACTGAGACTGATTGATTGCTTGCCACTTATGGGCTAGGGGAAGTGGAAAGGGAAAGGGTCTAGGAGCTGTACAGCAGGGGAAGGGGGATCCGGGGGCTGCACAGCAAGGGAAGGGGTCAGGGAGCTGCACAGAAGGGAACCAGGGTGGCAAAGGGGAGCCCACAAGTCAGGGAAAGGGAAGGAGGGGAAAGGGGACCCCATGCTGCTCTGAATGTGGCAGGGGAAAGGGTTGGGGAGCCCATGCGGATACATGGCCTGCATCAGGTGCACTGCCCTCAATGTGGCTCCCCCACATTGAATGAGTTTGACACCTTTGCTGTAGGTATAAATGGTCAATTTTCATCATAGCAGAAAATTAACTGGATGGTTCTATAATGTTCTGTGCTAGGACTCATGTTGTTAACGTACTTATTAACAATACAGAAAAGTGGGTGAGCAGTGAAGTAGCAAATGTGCAGATGGCACAAAATTGTTCACTGAGGAAAGTCCAGAAAGGACCGTAGGGAACTTCAAAAGGAACTCATCAAAGTGAATTAGGTGAATAGCCAACATGATAGCAGAAAAAATTAAATGTTGATAAATGAGAGATACCATATATTACAGTAAAACATTGAATTTCTCATACATATTAATAGGTTCTAAGTGAGCTATTTCAGCTCAGGAAAAGAACCTGAGCATCATTGCTAGTTCCATGTGTACCTGCTATAAAAAACAGAAGCACCCCCACCTCCCAAATTTAGGATGCATCATGAATGGGAGGGAAATAATTTAGAAAATATTATAATGCCATTATGTAAATCATTGTTTTGTCTTCCTCTCCATTACTGTGTTCAGTACTAATCACTCCATCTCAAAATTGATGGTGTAGAATTTGAGAGAATTCAGATATAGGCAAAGACTCGATATGGAAAAATGGTCATATGAAGAGAGCAGAAAAAATTGAAATAGTTTACTTTAAAAAGTCAGTGGGACTTGTGCTCCTAAACCCCTTAGGCACTTTTGAAATATTTGCAAGGTAAATAACAAGGGACATGATAAAACTGGATCAGGAATTCTCTTTGTCTCATAAGACAAGAACCAAGGAACAGTCAATTAAACTGAAAGGCAGGAAATTCAAATGATAAAAAGAAACATTGCATGATCAGACTGGAATTCATTGCAACGGCAGTTATTTCAGAGAAGCTCTATGGCCTGTGCTGTGCAGGAAATCAGACTAGAAAGTTGCTAACAATAGTCCCTTTTTGCTTTAGAATCTATGAGTCCAAGAAACTGAAGCCAAAAATTTAGCAAGATTCATAGAAGAAATTTACATTTATGTCATAAAAAGAACACCTAGAATTACAACAACAAAAAACATAAACAAAATGTTTTGGAATGTGTATAAAGCCTCTCAGGCTTTTGGGTTTATGCCATTCTTTAACTATTAGCGACAGATGTTGGATAATCTTCCCACTACAAGGTTCATTGTATCCTCCTCTGTAGCATCTGAGGTTACTGTTGGCAACTGGTTCTGGACTAGATGGACCTTGAGTCTCATCCAGTGTGGCAATCCCTTATATCAGTAAAAGGAAATTTCATTAATAATAGAGCTCCCAAGCTATATTTCCTAATGTGTATGTGACATCCTCTACCTCATGTTCATCATTTTTGTTAGGTTATGATATATTTTCTCCAAAGAATGCCTTGTAAGGTATCATATGAAAACTCATAATCTGTTGATTATTATAAAGGTGCACAAATTAACAGAATGTAAAATTATGAGATTTTTGCTATATGTTACTGAAATATGCTGTAGTTCTGGGTCATGCCCATAAACCACTTTCTCAGAGACAAAGGCACACAAGCATGCCAGCAAGATGCTAAAAGAATCCATCACCTACTTAACTATCCATTCATCAGTGGGATGTGAGAGGAGGAGGAAGGTATAAACAAGAAGTGTACATTGCATCACAGGAACATTTAAAAATCTCCTCTACACAGGAAACTTTGCCTGCTCTCTGGCAGGGGATAATCTTAAAAGGGAGGAGGAGGGTATATATATAAAAAAGACAGTGACCTTCATGGCACCTCTCTCTGCCCAATCTCTCTCAAACAACTGAACAACGGTGGGAGGAAGGAGGAAAGGGAGTGGTCCCAAGATGGAAAGAGACACAGCCTGTGAAATATATGGTGGCTCATGGCAAGACAAACTTTTCCTTTTAAGTGTATTGGTCTTGGTAAAGTTTAGGAATTAGTATGCATGTCTATTGTTTTGTTTCTTTTGTAACCAATCCTGACTTTTATGCATCATCACTTGCAGGGATTAAAGTGGGCTGGAATGCACCAGAGTGCCATTCCAGGGCCCATTATTTTGAGGGGGGCAGCGTTCTGGAGCCCCTAAAAATAGAAAATGGAGCCAGAACACTGCATTCCCGGGCCTACCATTTAAAATAGTGGGTCCTGGAACACAGTGTTCTGGCTTCATTTTCTATTTTTAGGGGCCCTGGAATGCTGGATCGATTTTTAGGGGGCCCTGTGTTCCAGGACTCCTAAAAATAGAAAATTGAGCCAGGGTGTTCGAGCAGGGCAGCATCACTCCAGGAAGAAGGGAGGTGTGCCTCCCCTGCTGTGACATGCCAGCCGGCCCCCCTGCACATGCGCAGGCTGCACAACCTGGAGGGAGAGAAAGGGGTGATTCTCCTCTACCCCAGCCCCGGCTGGCCTTCAGGAATCTGTACACCACTGAAAGTTAGCTAGCGCAGTGCAGGGCCCAGCCTCCCCTTGAGTGGCTCAGTAGGGAGGGGGGAAGGGGTCAGGATGGTGGGCTAGGAAGGTGTGGAGGGGATTGGGGGCTGAAGGGCATGGAGTGAGGGAATGGCGACAAGGAGACTGAAGAGAGCTGGGAACATGTAGAGGGGGTTGACAGGCAGAAGGGGTGAAGTGGGGGAATGGGGACAAGGAAACTGAAGGCAGCTGGGAATATGTAGAGAGGGTTGGGGGGTTGAAGGGGGTGGAGTGGGGGGATGGGGACAAGGAGACTGAAGGTGGCTGGGAAGTGTGGAGGGGGTGGGGGCTGAAGGAGGTGGAGTGAAGATGGGGGAGCTGGGGGTGTGGGGTTAGGAGGCCTGGAGTGGGGACATGGGGCAGGGAGCTTGAGGAATAGGGATTGGGGCTGAGGAGGACATGGGGAAAGAGGGGTTTGACAGGGGCAGGCGTTTTGGAGGAAGTAGCTGGAGTGGGGGGGCAATAGCTGGGGTGGGTAAAGGGGGCCCATATATGTGTGAAGGGAGCCCAGTGTGCAGGAAGGGGGCCTGGAAATTTAGGCGGGTTCAGGGGCCCCCTGAATTATACTTTAACCCCTGATCACTTCTAATCCCTTAAAATCTTTCTGTAGTTAATAAACTTGTTTTATTGTTTTATCTAAACCTGCGTGTTTTGGCCAAAGTGCCAGGAAATCTCTACTTTAGTCAAAAGCCTGGTGGGTAACCCTTACTTGTTGTTGGAGAGATGAGCTTGTACTATCCACTGGGCACATTTCTAGGGAGCAAGGCTGGGGCTGAAAGATATGTAGCTGTCACCCTGAATATAATTCACAGAGGGCTCAGCATAGAATTCATATATTCAGCTAGGAGTGACTTTGCATGCTGGTGGCTATGAATAAGCAGAGCCAGGAGGGGTGCTACACATCAGCAAAATAGTTCAAACAGACATCCCAGGTTGGAAAGCTAAGGGGACACAGTAGTACAGTGCTTTGGATTATACCCTGGGGATTGTTACAGTGCATATGCAGGGCAACTTGTTATGAGAGCAGTGGGTATGTCTTCACTATATACTAAGTCTAGGCTCTGACTCAGGTTTGAGCCCAAGCCCCCATTCCTCCACACACAAGTCAATCTGACTCAAGTCAGCAAGCACTTAGGACCTACTTGGCTGCAGGGGCGTCGCTGGCTAGGGGAGGGACCCAGGGCACGGGCCCAGACCCCGCCCCCAGCCCACAGGCCCTGCCCCCTGGCCGGGGACAGGGCCAGGCCGCCACGGGCAGCCAGGGTCTGGATTCCTGGCTGGGGATGGGGCCGCCGGTGGCTGGGCCCCGGATCTCCAGCCCAATTGGGCTGGAGATCTGGGGCACTGACGCTGGGGTTTGGGACACGTGCCCTGGAGTGCCCAGTGCCAGCAACATCCCTGCTTGGCTGCACACATACAAAAAGAGAAATGACTACCTGGGAAGGAGCACTGTGGAAAGGGGATTGTAGGCAAGGAGTCAGAGTGGATCACAAGCTAAATATGAGTCAATAATGTAACACTTGCAAAAAAGTGAACATCATTCTGGCGTGTATTAGCAGCAGTGTTGTAAGCAAGACGCAAGAAATAATTTTGCCACTCTACTTTGTACTGATCAGGCTACTGGACTATTGTGGCAAGTTCTGGGCACTACATTTCAGGAAAGATGTGGACAAACTGGAGAGTCCAAAGTACAGCAACAAAAATGACTGAAAGTCTAGAAAACATGAGCTATGAGAGAAGATTGAAAAGATTGGGTTTTGCTCAGCTTGGGGAAGTAAAGACTGAGGAGAGAGAGTTTTTAACTACATAAAAGGTTGTTACAAGGAGGGTAAAAAAGTGTTCTCTTTCACTTCTGAGGACAGCAGAGGTGCCCGTTGACCCTGCCAGCAGGTTCGGAGATTTGAGGATCTTGGGGGGCAACCACTGCACC
>ML681964.1:38800926-38948497 GCA_007922195.1 Podocnemis expansa | reverse complement strand
GGAGCTCGACTGTTCTCGGTAGTAACAGAGGGCAGAACGAGAAGCAATGGTTTCAAGTTACAGCTGGGGCGGTCCAGGCTGGATATTAGGAGAAACTTCCTTACTAGGCGAGTGGTGAAGCATTGGAATAAGCTGCCTAGGGAGGTGGTGGAATCTCCATCTCTGGAGGTGTTCAAGGCCCAGCTGGACAAAACCCTGACTGGGATGATCTAATGGGAGTGGTCCTGCTTTTTTTGGCAGGGGGTTGGACTAGATGACCTTGTGGGGTCCCTTCCAACCCTGATTCTATGATTCTATGAAGCTTGTAAGTTGATCATCTTTCACTTAACATAAATCAGCTAATGCTGAACTACAAAGTTAAAGTGAATATTTTAATTTTTTTTAAAAAGTATGAGCATTAATTAATAAATAAGATGTGGTAACATTAATGATGGCTCAAAAATAACTAAAATACCACATTTAAAATTTTGGCAATCAAATCTTACAAATTTTTCATATAGGCTTGGGTTTATGTGCACTAGAGACATTTAATAGAAATAATTATAATAAATAAAAATAAGTGAAAAGGAGGCTTCTAGTGTGTAGCTATAAATGAAAAACACCAAATTTCAATGAAATTCTCTGAAGTACTCAAGTTTATAAGACTCTGGCCCCCTCAAAAATATTAAATAGTAAGTACAAAAGAAGCTAAAAAATTACTTATCAAAAGAAAGACATACAGCACAGACATCACACACAGGTGTAATGATTGCCTAAAGGAAGCACTGTATTTAGATGTAGTAGCCTACATGGCCTCAGCTGGTAACCTGAACTAAAAAAAGCCAGAGTAAAAATTGTCACAAAGTCAAAGGAAAAGGCAAAAGAACAAGTAAAAAAGAAAAGAAAAAGGCAGTATTTCACAAAATTAAAAAATGGCAAAATAAATGGCCAGACTGAGGAATTAAAAGCTGAGGCCACTGGAAAAGTTCCTGCTGTTGTCCTGTCTATTGCTTGCTCCTGCTTTTTTAGCATGTCAATCTGAAGGTGATGGGCAGAGAATGGTGAAATCTGCATGAAGCACGCATCCTAATAATAGCTTGCCTTGATGAGCCAAGACTGAAAAGTGCTTAGGCTTCCAGCCCCACTAGCACTGCTAGATGGGAACAATTTCAATATTTTTCTCTGTTTTCATTTCTGTCTACCAAATTGAAGATGGGGCTCCTTATCACTGGGGGCCCTAGGCAGCCGCCTGCTTCGCCTACCCCAAAAGCCACCACTGGAGGACAGCACAAAAAGCAATAGGTTTAAAGCGCAGGAAGGGTGGTTTAGATTGGACAGCAATGTTCCCTGTAAGCTGCGCTGGCACGCTGGAGCGCAGCCCGCCGCAGCTGCCAGTGCAGGGAAGGCTGCCGGCAGCACACCGCCGGCAGTCAGAGTCCCTCCATAGAGCTCCTCTGTGGCTGGGAGTTTTCAAAACTCCCGCCCAGAGAAGCTCTAACGGAGCATGCCCAGAAAATCTGAGCATGCTCCATAGAGCTTCTCTGGCCCAGGAGTTAGGGCTGGGCCGTCCAGCTCCAGTCCAGCCCCAAGGTAAGTTTGTGGGGGCTGGGGGGGCCGCCGGGAGTGGGGGGGGGCGAGCGGGAGCAGGGAGGCGTGCTGCCAGGAGCAGGGGGCGCGATGCCGGGAGCAGAGGGGGCTAGCAGGACCGGGGGACGAGTGGGGGGGGCGATGCCGGGAGCGGGGGGGGCTGCGCAGCAGGCCCCGTGGTGGGGGGAGCGCAGCGAGCAACAGGAGTTGCTCAGCTGCCCTCTCCCCTTAGAGGGAACATTGTTGGACAGTAGGAAAAACTTCCTGTCAGGATAGTTAAGCACTGAAATAAATTACCTAGGGAGGCTGTGGAACCTCTGTCACCGGAGATTGTTAAGAGCAGGTTAGACCAGTGGTTCTCAACCACTGTGTCAGGACACATTACTATGTCGCTGCACAGTGGTGTGTCATGGGGAGCTGAGGCAATGGCTGGATTTGGCCTTGGGAAGGTGTACTGGCACGTCCTGAACGGTCATGATGTGTGACTGTGTCATGACCCACAAAAGATTGAGAACCACTAAGTTAAACAAACACTTGTCAGGGATGAACTAACTTAGTCCTGCCATCATTGCAGGTGACTGAGTCTAAATCCACAAGCAGGGAAAGACCTCCGCCAGCCTGGCTCTGGATCCCTGGCCAGGGCCGGGAGAGGCGGGTGGCCCCTGGGGCAGTCCGGCCTCAATCTCTGGCTGGGAGAGGCATGTTCCACCCAGGGCGGCCTGGCCTCAGTCTCTGGCTGCGAGAGGCGCACACTGCTGTGGGCAGCCTGGCCTGGATCCCTGGCCGGGAGAGTAAGGCACCGCTGCAGGCAGCCCAGTCCTGGATCAGGACGTGGCTGGGAGCGGCAGGGGCTGCCCTGGGCACTAGCGCTGGAACTCGGGACATGTGCCAGGCGCCAGCAAGGCCCCTGGGCCCCACAGACTAGAATTTTACTATCAGTAGCCTACTGGGGAAAGAGTGTGGGGGGAAGGGTCCCGGACTCCATGGCTGCAGGGGGGCATCAGGCTGCCTCCTCCCCTCCAAGCCAGGGGGCTGGGAGAGTGAGGCCAACCTGGCTGAGCTGGAATTGCAGCTAAGTATGGGTGGGGAGGGGGGCCCAGGCACAAAGTACCTGACTGGATCAGCTGTCCATAAATAATGGGGGGGGAAGGAATGCAGGAAGTGCTGGGGGCACCCCTCAGCACTTCCCTCCCCATAAGTCCTGAAGAGCTGACCACCAAACTCTCTTCCTTCACCCCACTAGGGGGTAAGGCTGCCCCATCCGAGCCAGTGCTGAGCTGCAGGACTGCAGGGGGAGGTGGGAACAGTGCACTGGTTAAGTGCAAGGAGGGAAGGGAGGGAACGAAGCCAAATCAGCATTTGCACGCATGCATGCATGCACACATGAACCTTCAGCTCCCCTCCTCCCAGGCAGCTGGACCGGCAGAGGGACACCTACTGCTATGTGCTGGGGAGGGATGTGGAGTGCAAAGCTATGCGGGGCCCCAGAGCCCCTTGGTTCACCAGTATTACAATGCAGTCTAGACCAGTGTTTCCCAACCAGTGTGCCACAGCACACAGATGTGCCCTGAGGCCTGAGCAGGTGTGCCACAAGTTTTTTGAAAATCTACTCAGAGGTCTGGATTGGCTCATGAATATTCATGAGGTCATTGGGTGACTATATGATAGTGTGCCTCAAAACAATTAAAGGTATCAAGGTGTGCCACAGCAGAGGAAAGGGTGGGAACCACTGGTCTAGACACACCCAGGGTGACTGTCTAGCCCACATGTGCTGACAGCAACTGCCTAGCAGACACGCTCGGCTGTCCTGCCAATCCTTCATTTCCCACACCGAGGAGGGCTATGTTCCCTCTAAGCTGTGCGCATGTGCATGCGCACACAGGTTGTGAAACCTGTGCACACAACAAAATAAAGCGTGCACAAAAAAATTCAACAGTGCTAATATTTTTATGCTACTTTACAAAGGTGATTTCAAGTAGCATGTTTCAAATAAGGCTTTGTAATTTATAAAATCATTTTCATCACCCTATCAAAATAAAATTTAGACATTATTTGCATCATACAGACTTTTTGTTGCACTCACAAGTTTGACCACATTCGAGTGTGCACAAATTTGGACACTGGTTCCAAAAATGTGCACAAAAGAATTTTTTTGTGCACACAGCCTATGGAAAATTAGAGAGAACTCTACTAGAGGGTCTTCCTCCCCTACATTTTTGTGCCCTAACCTTAGGCGTGTGTGAAAAATGTCCAACCCCAGCCTCTAGCTGGGAACCCGTGGCTGGCGGCCATGGTTGGAGGCAGTATTCTCCCCAAGACTTGAAATTAGAGGGAGGTGTAAGGGGGTGTTGGGGTGCTCACTAAATTGGTATAACACTGTTGCTAGCTGACAAATGCAGGGTGTTGGGAAACATTGTTCCCTCTAAGCTGTGCGCATGTGTGAGTGCACACAGGTCATGAAACCTGTGCACAAGACAAAATAAAGTGTGCACAAAAAAATTCAATAGTGCTAATATTGGTGCTCACAAAGAAATGTCTTTGCACACACAAAGAAATTGTTTGCGCACACAGTCTACGAGTCATTAGAGGGAACACTGTTGGGAAATTGGGGGAGTAAGGGTAGGGTTACCACATGTCAGGCAAAACGAGGACATGTCCTCCTTTTTACCTCCATGTCTTTCCTTTGGCAAGCATTTTAAAAACACATGATTTTGTCTGCCTTTTTGCTTACCCTGGTTAAAGGATTCTGGAACCTTCCCTCTAAGCTGTGCGCACGCACACAGGTTGTAAAACCTGCGCCCACAACAAAATACACTGCGCACAAAAAAACTGAACCATTTTAGTATTTTTTTAATTTATACTCATACACGAGAGAGGGATTATAATGTGGTTCACTGGATGTTTGCCCACACTCACTTGAGTGTGCACCAGTTTGGACATGGGTTCTGAAAATCTGCACCTAAGAAACATTTTTCACACACAGCCCACAAAACATTAGAGGGAGCATTGCCTGGAACACCCTCTTTTTAGGGGAAGCCTTCCAGGGCCCCCTAAAACCAGCAGTCTGTTACATCCATGCTACATTTTCTCCATGTGTCCTCCTTTTCCTACTCCCCTGCCCTCTCTTCCAGGCTTTGGGATCTGGGAACGCTAGGGAAGGGGGCTGGGGAAATCCGGCTCGCAGGGGCAGCAGCGCGAGCTCCGGCCCGGCGAGGAGGAGGAGCCAGCGCCAGCCGCAGCCCTGCCCCCGCCGCGCCCCTCCTCCCAGCCCCGGGGGCAGGCAGGCGGGCGGGCGGCAAAGCATGGCGTCCAGCGAAGAGGACGGGGGCGGCGGCGGCTCGCCGGAGGAGAAGGGCGGGAAGAGGCGCCTGGGCGCTCTGGCGACAGCCTGGCTCATCGGCTACAACATCGCCATGACCGCCGGGTACGTACGGGGGCCCGGGCGGCCGTTACCTAATACGGGGCAGCGGGAGAGCCGCGAGCGCGTGGCCTCGCGCCGCCGGAGGTTAAGTATAGCCCGCGCCGGGCGCCCAGCAATGGCGGGCGGGGCTGCGGCCGCGCGCTCCCCACGCGCCACCTCCAGTGGCTCCTGCGGCGCCGCTAGGCCCGCCCCTGGGGCGCGCGCTGGCCCGGGATTGGCTGCGGCGCCCTGCACTCAGCGCTGGCCGGCTGGAATGCCGGGGCGCCGCCGCCTGCGGGGCTTCGGCCTGTTTGCGGGCTGGGGGGGGTGTGTGTCAGACCCCCTCTCCCCGGCCGGAGGGAGTGGCGCTGGGCCTGGCGCCGGGCTTTGGCAGCAGGTGGTTAGAAGAGGCCAGTGAAGGTTTCCCAAGGGGCTGTCAAGTGTTGGGAGCTGTGTGTCATGGCTAGGGTGAGCAGCAGCCAGCCTCTCAAATCAGGCCAGGCTGGAAGTCATAGCAGCCTCTGTAAGGTGAAATCCCCAATATCGGGAGAGTCCCTATAAAATCAGCTTCCAAAGGGATAGCCGTGATAGTCTAGCCCAGCCAAAGAAACAAGGAGTCGTGTGGCACTTTAACAGATTTATTTTCCGCACGAGCGTTTGTGGGAGACAATCCCACTTCGTCAGATGCTTCGAACATGGGTGGACTTACAGAATGGAATGGAAATAAATGTAAGGGGGTGTAAAATGTAGGATCAGGTCATGCAGTAACAGCAAATCAGAGCACTTGTTAGGTTCAAACCGTGGGAAGCCTGATGTCAAATTACCTTTTGTAATGGGAAAAGAACCCATAGGGGATTTTCTCCCACAAAAGGTCATGCGAAAAATAAATCTGTTAGTCTTAAAGTGCTACACGACTCCTTGTTTTTTTTCGTATAAAATCAACCAGCTGGTTACTCGAGTTCAGGGGTGGCCAAATTTATGGAACTCAAGAGCCACACAAGTTGATTATTAAACCTTCGAGAGCCACACTGACGCCTATAGCCATATACTTTTACCTACTTCAAAATTACTAAGTTTAAAATTCATTGCACACTTCAGTTTTATGGTAAAAAGAGAGCAAATATTGATCCTCCTAGTCTCAAATTCTAATAATTACTTAAGGTTACCATGAAAACTAGGCCTATACCGTAAAAATTTAGCTGTCACTCGATGTAGAAGACTGCAGGCTAGTGGTGAGTTGTTTTTTTTTTAAATCCCAACCATGCCATCCTTCTCCCTGCCATCCCTGACCGTGCCATCGCCAACCATGCCACTGAATCTCCCTGCTGTCCCAACACCTTCCCGAATCCCCAGGCCCTGACGCTGGCTCCCCCGAGCATGCTCAGGGCGAGAGGTTTAAAATTCCTGGACTGGGGCTGTTTTCCTAAATCAATTTGCTGATGTTCTTCCGGGAGCCGCACTTTTCATTCAAGAGCCATATGTGGCTCCCGAACCGCAGTTAGGCCACACCTGCTCTGGTTACAGCAGGCTATGTCTACATGGCTATGTCTACATCTGAAATTTTAGTTCAGACTTGCTAGTCCAAACTAAGAGGTTCGATGTTAGTCCGAACTAGCCTTGGGCTAGTTCGAACTAACCACGGACTTTTTAGTTCAAATGAACCACGCATTCTAGTTTGAACTAGAATGCGTGGTTAGTTTGAACTAATGACTTAGTTAGAACTTTTTAAGTTTGAACTAAGCCTCAGTCCAGGTCTTGCCCATGCCTAGTTCAAAGTAAAGTTTGAACTAAGCACAGAAGTCTGGACCAGTGCCAGGTCTTACTAATTTGGACTAAGCTTTGCCTAATTCGAACTAAGAAATTTCTTAGTTTGAACTAGGCAAAACCTGGTATAGCCATTGGCTAAATTAGTCCAGACTAAGTTTCCTTAGTCCAGACTAATTTGCCAGTGTAGACATAGATAGCCACAGGGGTCAGCAGTTTCCTCCCATGAGAGAACCATGGCTTGAAGTTTGGGACTAGATGGCCCTCAGCGGTAAACCCCCTCGTACTGATGCTGGCTGAATGGAGTAGATCCAGGTGGCCATCCGTGCCTGAAATGTCTCAATAGCTTTGGTTCAAATTCTTGTTTTTGAGAGCACTTAGGAAATAGGCAACTGATGTTCTTCCCTCTGCCCTATTAAGAGTAGACTACAAGAAAGTATTATTATAGTGAAAAACCCTCTCTGCTTCCATCTCAGCAGCATCACTGATAAATGTTGAACAGATACTGAAACAGTATTTTAAGGCTTGAGTTTCTTTCTTCCCTATCCAATTTGGTTTCTCACAAGTTGTTGCTCTACAAATCACAGTCTCTCAGTACCATGACTGAAAACAGAGGTTAAAGGGCAAATTCAGCCCTGTCATAAGCCTACACAACTGATTGCCAAAGTTGAACTTGGCTCATTTCCCGTATGTTGAACTTCCATTTTTGTTGTCAATGCAACTCTTGGTGTGGCCATTCCAATTTGAATGCACTGGAGTGGGACTATTAATAGCCTCAGGAGTGCATTTAAACTAATGCTCAATATTGCAGTTGAGTCTTTTAAGAAAATGTGGTATTGGTATTGAAGCATGCACTAAGTTTTTGTGTTAAGGGAATTCTGATTTAAATAGCACTTGACGAAATTGCCACCCAGCCATGCACCTGGCTTAATACCTAGCTGGGACACCCCTTGCTGCTGAAAAACAGCTGCTGTGACTTTCATTGGTAGCATAGGCTATATATACCTTACAAAGCTTAGTTCAGACTTGCTTTTTAGTTCGAAGTAACTGTGGTTTTTAGTTCAAACTAAAACAACATTTATATTTCAAGCTAACTGCGTAGTTCGAATTTATTTAGTTTGAACTAGCATGGCTACATCGTGCTAGCTTGAACTTAAATTCGAACTAAGAAATTTCTGAATTCAAACTAGGCAAAGCGTAGTGTAGACATAGCCAGAGATGCCCTGAGAAGCCATATTATATCTGACCAAAATTTTTTAGCTCGAACTAGGCAAAGCCTAGTGTAGACAGGGACCAAATTAGTCTGGATTAAGCCTCCTTAATCCAGATTAATTTTCTGGTGTAGACATAGTCATATAATCCACTTGCTGCCAAAAGACCACTGAATCTGTTAACTGCTGCAGATGTGGGCAGCTTTATTTCTAGGTGCGAGGGGCAATCTGCTGTTGCATCTCCATTTCGTGGCAGAGCTAAGTGCCATTCTACAACTTCAGGGCACCATGTATATGTATATATTTTCATTCCTTTTCAAGATTTGTTATGTTACAATCTGTAGTCTCCATAATGTTTTTAGAGTAAACTGACTTAATTTTCTGTTGAATGTTTGAAAATTATCAGATTCCAATAAATTTTAATATTGGGGTAGTTAGATGTTGGAACATTTTACAAATGGAATTGCTGAAGCCAAGCATTGGCTCTATCAAGGTATGTTTGTGTCAGCTTTAATTAGAATTTTACTCACTGGTCATAATCTTTGCTGTTTTGAAATTGATGTGGTTCCTCATTGTAGTCCCCACAGTCCACCCCTTTCTTTGTTGTTGTTCTTTGCTCATGAGCTCTAGGCTCTGGCCAGAGGCTTTTAATATGGCAATACTCATTTTAGTTGGGATCCTACTTGCTGCTGAAGCCCCATATTTCCCATCAAAGTCACTAGTAGTCGAGAGCAGCCAGCATTTGTAAAAATGGGCCCTTTGTTTATTTGTGTGGGATGAGAGAAAAAAGATACAAACATTTCATCATCTTTTCAAACCAATAAAGCACGACAGATACACTTATGGGGACTCTGAAAGGTAATGAGCATGGTCAAGTTTATCCAATTGGCAAAACAGTACTTCTTAATAAAATTCAAAACGTACCCTGGTTTATCAATAACTGTGCTAACTCCTTTTTCTAATATGGCATTACATTTTATTCATACTGGTGAATGAGTACATGGAAATGTTTAAAGGCAAAATTGGCAGATTGATGCCCAAAAAGCATCTTAAAAGTCAATGGAAGTAAGGCCCCTAACTGCCCTTTGGGTGTCTGAAAGCCTCTCTTAGGGGAAGAAGAAACAAGGAGTCCTGTGGCACTTAAAGACTAACAAATTTATTTGTTGCATGAACTTTCATGGGAGAAAATTCCACTTCGTCAGTCATACAGAATTTTTTCTGTTTCATACTCAGTGTTTGTTGGATGTTGAATGAAAGTTGCCATTTCTCTATATGCAATACAAAGGCTCATAAGGGACCTAAAAAAGTTGCAGACAACTGAAAGCCAAATAAGATGGTCTGTGGACGTATTTGTCTAAAGTATAATCTAAGCAAGAAACCTACTAACTTTATGTTCCCTTTTTGGTGCAGTATAAGGTTCAGTAAGACTTTTTAGTTTACACCTATTGTCTTTTTGTTCAGATATAATATGGCTTCTCAGGGTATCTCTGGCAATATGTACACTAGCCAATTAGCGTCTACACTAAGCTTTGCCTAGGTCGAATTCAGAAATTTCTTAGTTCAAACTAAGCAAAGCTTTGTCCGAACTAATGAGTTCAAATGGTTAGTATTGACTAAGCGCTTAGTTCAAACTTTGAGTTTGAACTAGTGCAATGTGGAGACAGACAAATGGCTTAGTTCGAACTAAAAAAGTTTGAACTAAGCCATTAGTTCAAACTAGCTGTGCTTACTAGTTCAAACTAACTTTTTAGTTCAAACTAGAAAGCACAGTGCATTTGAACTAAAAAACTGCGGTTAATTCAAACTAATCTTGGGTTAGTTCAAACCAGAGGTTCAAGTAAGCCGGAATGTGGGGGAACGCTGTTCCGGGGCCCACTATTTTTAGGGGGCCACCGTTCTGGAGCCCCTAAAAATAGAAAATAGAGCCAGAATGCTGCGTTCCAGGGCCCACCATTGAAAAATAGCAGGCCCTGAACACAGCGTTCCAGCACCATGTTCTGTTTTTAGGGGCTCAAACGCTGGGCCTCTAAAAATAGCAGGCCCTGAAGTGGTGTTCCAGCAGGCAGGGGAGGGGGCGGGGCCAGGGCTGTTCCTGGGCAGGGCTTAAGCCCTGCGCCAAGACCCTCCCCTTCCAGACCCTGCCCCAACCTGGGGCCTTCAGCCGTGCCACTGCCCCAACCTGGGGCCTACCGCCCCCACCTCCCCAGTTGTGCCGCCACCACTGGTAAGTGCAGGAGTACCCTGGCTTGCACTGGGGGGGGGTATTGGGGACAGGGGGGTGAGGCACTGTCAAGTGGGGGGGAGGAGCTTGGGCTGGGGGGGGGCCCACTGGTGCAGGAGCATTCCAGGGCCCCCCCAAATTATACTATAACCCCTGGTTCAAACTAACTGGGAACTGCTAAGTTTAGACTAAGGAAGTCTGAACTCAACTTTGTTATGTAGACATGGCCTCTAATACAAAAGAAACTGCTGTCACCTGCCACACTGACAAACAGATAAAAAATCTTTATAAGCCTCTTAACATACACACCACTATAAAACCCAAAATGTTTAGGGCCCAGGACAGCCTTATTGTGACAGCAAGATGAACTGATAGAGTTTAAAATAATCCACTGATTTCAGGAGTGGCTGGAGACTAATTTTGCACTCTGCAAAAAGGTACTCATATTTACTAGCCATAAAACCCCCTAACTGGTATTTGTGGGTATTTTTTAAGTGGCACTTCTGCTCCATTGTTAGGACTGAAAGTGGAATTCTCCCTATGCCCCAGCATTACAGAACTATGGTAGCTACATTACACACAGGGATTCCGGAGAGAGAATCCACATCTGCACTGTATGGTCATGCCCCAGTTCCATGTGAGTTCCAACTAGTGAAAGAAAGTCTGGGAGATGGGCAAGAGGTAGTTCTTGTGCCAGGAAGTACATACTTTATAGTGTCCCCTTCTGGCCAAGTGTGGTGCTGTAGGTGCTCTTTAATTCACTTTCCCCAAGTCCCATCAGTAAGGTCACATAAGGTTTACATAGCCTTCTGAAGGGCCTAGTTGTGGGGTCTGGGGCTGGCCCCTCTTTCCCAAGTGTCAGCTGATGCCGGCAGCCCCCTGTGCTGAAAAAGAAATGGCAGCTGCCTAAAAATTTGGCAGCAGCGACAGCTGGAGATGGGAGAGCGAGGCTTCCCAGGCATGCCATTGAAAGGAGCCACTTACAGAAAGAAGCTACCCAGAGCAATTCCTCTTGATGGTGTGCCTGGGTGTCAGGTCCCCAAGGACACCATAGAAAAAAGCCACCTTGAGTACCTCCTCTTGGTGGTGTGCCTGGGGACGGGGGTCACCAGGCACACAGTAGAAAAAAACTGCCCAGAGCAGCTCCTCTCAGAGGTCCCTGGGCATACTGTGGAAAGAAGCTGCTGAGAGTGGCTCCTTTTGGCAGCAGCATACTGTGGAGAGGATCCGCTCTAGGCAGCTTCTTTACATGGCATGTCTGGGCATGGGTAAGGCAGGGACCCTCACACCTCAGCCACCCCCAAAAGAAGCTGCTTAAAGTGACTTTCAGTGGCAGGAGCGGCAATTTCTGTGGTGCTGCTGAGGGTGCCACATGCCACTCCGAATGGGCTTGCATGCTACTGTCAGGACATGTGCCTGGAGTTGCCTCGTCCAGTTTATTAACCAAAAACCCAGTTAAAGAATACCAACAAGCCCTCACTTCAGCATCTTATCTGGGAGACAGTCACTTTCACTTTATTAATTCCTGCCTTGGTCTAATGCTCTCCTCAAACAGATCTTTCAGTTCAGATCTCTTCTGCAGAGTCAGGCCTCTTGAATACTGCCTAGGAAGAATGTTTCCCCAGAGCCAGTGCAGGATGTGCAGAGATCTGTCAGTCATAACTCTTCTCTAGGGCAGCACATGGTTCCTACTGTTTGGGTATTGGGACATAGATGGGCAGAAGCCTACTCACAAAGATACAGTTCCTAAGAGGCTGGACCATCTGCCATTATTATAGAGTTTCCTGTCCCTCCGAGCACACCTTTCAGTTCCCATGGCACTGGTGAACTCTCCTGTCCTCAAGAGCTTCCTGTCTCTACCATCAACATTAATTGACCTCTGGTAGCCTTTTATCAGGCTCATTTGCTAATTAGCTACTAGCTAGCCACCTAGGGATTTAATTCCTTCCAGGCGGGTCTGACTTGGCTCGTCCCTTACAGATAGCTAGGTCCCTGACCCTCCTAAAAGAGTCTCATATCATTGCTGAGTCCCAGTTATGTGGGGTAAGTGGCCACAAATCTCCATGTAACCAGTGTTTAATGATTGCTGCCCCTCACCCAGGCAGGGACTGAAATTGCTGCCAGTGAGGGGCTGCAGAGCTGCCATACATTCTACATGTTTCATGTGCTTCTGTATGGCACATATTTAATATGATTTTATATAGGGAGAGTAGGACAGGAGATGACAGGAATGGGTGATTTTCAACCAGGAGTTCAGAAGGAAAACAGTGATGTTGAAGTTGATAAAACTGAATGACTCCTGTATTTTTATGTAGATGTTTGTACATCTGCATGTAACTGCTTTTGTATTTTGGTTGGGGTATATATAGTAGAACTTGAAATTTCAGATTGAACCTCACAAAGGCCAAGGAATTCAGAATGAAAATTCTTATGGCAACTCCCTTGCATGTGAGCATTATGATTTATTATGAGAATGAAATGAAAGATCTTAACAATGGAGCATGCCACATACTGTTCAGAAAACCTGAATTTTATAAATGTGGATTAACTATGTGGAAGAATTCCAAAGGGTTAGCGTGGGTTAACTATGTGGAAGAAATTGAATATGCCTTAGGTAATTATAACTTATTTTAGCTCAGATTAGTTGCTCTCAGTAGAGAAAGCCTAATCTGACTAATGATTATTGTTTTTTTTATATGAATAGCAGCAGAATGACTATTTTAAAAAAGTCCATCCATACTTAATATGAGTATACAATTACCAAGATGTCTGTTCCAGGACTAATCAGTATGACCAAAATTTTCAGAAATTACTATGACTTTGAATGCCTGGAATTTTGAGTGCCCAAATTTAGACATTTCAGTTTGGCCTGATTTTCAGAGAAGAGTAGATAACACTTTCTGAAAGTTGGACCTCTTTGTGGTGTCTGAAGCTGGGAACTGACCACCGGTGGCATGCAGAATCACTAGTTGCTTTTGACAGTCTTACCCTTAGGTCCTAATACGCCAATCCTTCAAAAAACATTGTGCAGAACCCCACTTTCATAAGTGTTTCTCATACAGAGCTCCTTACAGGAGTGAGAGCAAGTTTGGAAATGTTGGCCATAGTGCTTAAATATATTTTAAGATGCCAATACATATACTCAAGTAAATATTTCAATTTCCTGACACTATTGAACTATGGCAAGCAATTTGGGTTTGAAAAACACTGCAATCTAGAACCATCATACCTCATTGTTCAGAGATTTTCCAGATGGGGACAGCTGCTAGTGTATGGAGAGATGGATAGCCACCTGGTGTTGGTGCCCCTTCTTTTAGCCGCTAAGTCATATTTAAAACAGCTAAGATGCATAATGAATACTCTCTGAATAATAAAGATATGGTTCTCAACCTTTTGCAGGTCATGACACACTTGGTGGCATAATTGCAACCCTACAGAACACACCAGCCTGCTCCCCCCCAAGCCAACTCCAGCCATCTCCCTACCTCTCCATGACACACTTACTGCAGTAATGTGTCCCAGCACAAAGGTTGAGAACCACTGGTCCATACTGTGGGAAAGAGAACATCTTAGCTATGTAACACTGAGGACTGTTTCCAAAGAGAAGCAAGGCATTCTTGCTATACTTTTCTACAAATTGAGTTACAGGAGCTAAACAATAAATACATTTTGTTTTATTTTAGATTATATTTTCAGTCTCTTTTTAAACAACATCACCAGAAAATAAAAATTCTTCAAATATTTGAGATGAAAGTAATCTAATGAATAATGTAGATATTCTTAAATTCTCATTTGAAAATTATCCATTCTCTCTCTTTTCTAGGTGGCTGGTACTGGCTATTGCCATGGCACGGTTTTACATTCAGAAAGGAACATACAAAGGCTTATACAAATCCATTCAAAAGACACTTAAATTTTTCCAGACATTTGCTGTGCTTGAGGTAAATTTTTAAGTGCTACACATTGTTTGATTGGAAAATACTTACCCTTAGCAAAAAAATAAGCCTTCATTAATGTGGAGTTAGGAATAAAAGAATATCTCAAAATCTCTAGTCTTTCTAACTTTATTTTAAGGCGGGGAAGGTTTTTGGGAGGGTGGCGGTGGGTATGGAGAAGGGAGTTAATTGAAGGAGTAGATACATGTTGTAACCTTAACTGGAGGTCACTGAATTATATGCTTAGAATTTATTTTGCATTTTAAAAATGCTGAGGAATTTCTCAGCGCTGGGTCTTGCAAGCCACACAAGGACTCAATTCCTTATGGACTCAGTTCTTTCACAGACACCATGCCCTCCTCCATACCAGATTGCTTCTTTTAGATTCCCTATACTGGGCTCATTATCCCCCATATGGCTTTCTCTCTTTTGCACCTTCCAGATTGGATCCACATACCCCACAGTTTTCTACCAATTATTCATTGAACTATAATCTGGAGTCTGTGTGCATTTGGCAAAGCGTGCAATAGAGTGATATGGATGTATAATACATTCATCAAGCTGTTGTATGTACATAATACATGTGCCTATTTTCATGAATGTCACCTATGTTTGGTTTTTTATATAATAATGATACCTTTACTCTTCTAAATAATTCTCCTGAATCCCTCAACATTAGTCATAGATTTAATTAGCAAAAGACTAATAAAAACTTTCTAACATCAGCAACAAAGAAGTTTTAAAGATCCTTATATATCTGAAACACCTTATGTGTCTTGCTTTAGATTTTCCAGAAGAATTGTGATCTGGATAAGATGTTGCATGTGAAACTGGGGTTTGGTTTTGAGGAAGCTCAACAGCAAGGTGTGAATATGTATATAAAGATTAGCCTTATGTAAAAATGTTTTTTGGTATGCAACTCAGTCTTGATGCAGTGGTATTACAAATCAAGGACCTGATCCTATGAGGAGTCAAAGACAGGAATTTAGAATACTTGGCACCTTATGACCCTAAGATCTTGATTTTTGCTGTCATTGAAGTCAATGAAAGTGTAGCCTGAATAAGGAGTAAAGAGCTAGGAGCAGGATAAGATTTATGTTAACAGCATCATTGTCTTTGTTTATGTTGCAAACAGTAAAATGACTTTAATTTTAATTTATGCTTATTTTTATTTACAGGTAGTCCACTGTGCGGTTGGTGAGTCTTTTGCTTTTAGTTTCTTACTTAATTAATTGCAAGCATCAATTATGGGGCATGGATCATATATTTCTCTTTTTAAGGAATAGTTCGCACCTCTGTGCTTGTGACTGGGGTCCAAGTGAGCTCAAGAATCTTCATGGTGTGGTTTATAACACAGAGTATAAAACAGGTGGGTGCATGAGCAAATTCTGTTTTACTCTTCACAGGAAGGGCTGATTATTAATACAAAGCCCATTTCAGGAGGAAGTATTATCTGACAAGTGCTCCATACAGGAGGCTGTTGCGTCAGTTAGAATACTGCATGTAGACAACTTACAGGATCATGCCTACAGTTTATAGTTACTTACTCACAGGATGCTGGGACTTAAATGCCATTGGAGATGGACAACTGAGATGTATTGGGTTGCTGCCAGATTTGGTCTGTCTGTTAAGTAAGATCAAAGGCTAGAGCTTCTGTTCATCAACAAATGTACCATAGTGGCGCCCATTAGTAGTGTTATCTACTCTTATTCCACTTTGAAAAAGCGTGTCAATTAGTATGTGTTGAATGGACATCTTGAAATCATTCTTAAACTGAATGTGTCTGGATAAACACTATTGCAACATTTTACCCTGGTATTTTGTTTGTAGTTTGTAATCAATCCTTCTCAACAATTTAAAAATTGATATTGTATTGATACTGTATGTTCACAGTATGCCACTGTAATAGAAGGTCATTTAAAAAAAAAAAAAAAACAGCAAAAAGCTTCCAGCTTAACAAAACTACCCACATGCCTCCTGAAAGTGTTATTCATGTGTTTGGTTCCAGGTTTAATGTAGTCTTTGGCTGGCTACTCCAAGGAAGAATGGTCCAAAGAATCTATGATTCTTGTAAAGAATTGACTAGAATTTACTATGAACTAGAATTGACTTTGTCTGAGTTTAATTTTATATTCAGGGCTTTAAATTCCTGTTATTTAAAGGAAAATATTGAGTAAGGAGTCTCAGCTTTTCTGTCTGTGCTCATACGTGCGTGACTTGGGTCAGAACTTCCCTAACTTTATGTGCTGAGCCTTTAAACTTTCTTACCAGCAGGTGGCACATGCCTATCTGCTGATGAGGTATGACAGGGAGGAGCTGCCTATTGTGAATTCTCTTTTTATCTGCTCACAGAAGAAAGCTCTCTTATACATCTGGTTTCCTTTACCTCCCCTTTTTGTAATATACATAGGTTTACAGTGAGTAATTTTATTTTAATTAAGTACCTCCTGTTTTGCTTTGTGAAAAAAAGAAAAAAGTTCAAGAAGTGAACAGTTTGTTGGTTACCTTGGACAAGTTAATCAAGGCTACAGCATATATTGCTGATTCTCATCAATCTGCTTTTAGATAGAATGAACTATACCTCGTTCACCCAGCACTTTGTTTCACTTGATTTCAGCATTGTAGGTCAAACTACATCCAAAAGATCCCCATCTCTAAATGCCCATCTGAGTGCATTTCTCATTTTTATTTAGCAGACATGAACAGTCATGGCCATGTGAGGTCATATGTAGTTAGATACCTGTTAGTGATGATAACCAATCTCACTACTTGTCCAGGAGATTTGTGAGGCAGCCATGTTGAATTCTCTACATACTTATTCAAAGCACTGTTGCTTGGATGGATGATTATGACCTGAATCCAGGTTTAGCCTATCTGCATTAGCGTCAGGCGGAGAGTAGCCTAATTTTCTTCTTCTTCCTTAGCTATATATTTGAATATCTTTGTATGTTGGTTTGCTTGTGTTTTTTGTTTTTATTTATTGTGATGTATCCTAATTCTCTTTATATATATATATATATATGTCTAAAATTCATCTTGTTTCCAGGTTCCGAAGGAATAGCCATGTTAATCTAGTTCAGCAAAACAAACAAGGAGTCCCATGGCACTTTTAAAGACTAACAAATTTATTTATCACATGAGCTTTCATGGGAGAAAATCTCACTTTGTCAGAAACTTGAAGATGGAGAACTTACAGAATGGGAGAAAAATAAATGGGGGGAAGTGTAAGTCATAGGTTCAGATCAGATTGTCTCAGCCAGTCAAAGCAGTTGTTTTGATTCAAATATTGCACTGATTTAATGTGAATATAAGAAGACAGACAAAGCAAACAATAGGGTGATGTGAAGTAGGTCCTGTCTAATAAAAAAGAGAAACATTATATATAATATTCTGAGAAAAAGAAAGTGAGAGAGAATAAAGACAACAAATAGAACAAAAATTAGAAGAAGGAAGAGCAAATTGAAAGGGAAGGTGCAGAATAAGCAAAAGAAGGGATATGTTCCAGTAAATAGTTCAGTGTTTACAATGGTTACAATCACTTTGTACTGCTCAGTTAGCAAAATTTCAGTGAATAACAGCAATAGAAAGTTAACATGATGGTGACTGCAGCTGCTGATTTTTGATATCAGGTTTTTCTTCTTCTCAAATTCTTAGTTCTATTCCAAATGTCATAAGTGAAGCCTATTCCTGTTTGCACAGAAAAGACGTTTGAGTGAAGAAAACGTTGGTTCTTTATACTTTCACAGATCCAGAATGAGGAGAGCGTTATTCTTTTTCTGGTCGTTTGGACTGTGACAGAGATTACACGATATTCCTTCTACACATTCAACCTGCTCAACCATTTGCCATACTTCATTAAATGGGCCAGGTGGAGATGCCTTGCAGTTTAGTTTCTCAGAGTTCTGTGCATGCTAATTTCATGCATCCTGAGCTAACACACAGGGAACGGATGTGTGAGCTTTGACTTCATGTCAGGAGAATGTGGTTGGTTGCCTTGTGTATTTAGAAATAATGCCATTTGATTTAAAGGGTAAAGGATATTTTTGCTTAGATGATTGGATGTGATTTGTATTTTGATTTCTGTTTGACAAGCATGTTCATTCACTAGTCACCCCTTCTCTTGTGCTTGTAGGATTACCTTTTAACTTTTGCGTTTTGTAAAATGTACTAAATTATCTTCCTTAAAAAATCATACAGTGCATCATCTTAGACTGTGCCATGTAGAAAGAAATCCTTTTGTTGCCAAAAACCTAGTTGTTTGCAAATTCCGAGCCTACATTTACAGGGTCTTACCCATAGACATGGTGAGTGCAGACTGTGATGGGACTATTTACAATGCATAAAAGGTGGGCACATGCATATGTCTTTGCAGGACTGGTCCAGAGTGCCTAGCCCTTTGAAGCTGCTGGGAATTTTGCACTCTGTTCACCTTGCAGGCTTTGTCCCTTTATTCTGTATTCAGTTTGTGACTAATTTAGAGATTTTACAAAGCCTCCATTGATATTTTAACTGATGAGCATAAACAATAAGGGCATCTTTTTACAGAAGCAGACTTGACTTGAGCTGTCAGTACTTAAATATGTTACTAAATGTCAGATAGGTTACTGATTATGTTTAAGTTGGGTATTTACCATGAAGCTTAACTAGATGAAGAGCTCCCTCTATAGCAGGGCTCGGCAACCTTTGCCGGCTCCTATGCCAGCCCCTCCCTCCCAACCCTTTGCAAGGGCCAGGGGCAGGACCAGCAAGAGAAGGAGCTGCAACATGTGCAGCTCTTGCAGCCCCAGGCCCTGCTGGTGGATCAGGGCCAGCAGTGGGGAGCAGCTGCGGCGCACTTGCAGCCATGTTGAGCGGTTCTGCAGGGCCAGAAACCCTGTGTGCCACTCAGAATGAGCATGCGTGCCCTCTTTGGCACGCATGGCATGGATTGCTGACCTCTGCTCTGTACTTATTGTATGAAAAATAAGTATGTATCCAGAGCAGACTTAACTTTTTATGAATCAGAAAAGTCTGATTTTAAATGTATTATAGATGAGTATTTGTTCAAAAGTATATTTTTGTTTGTTTGTTTTGCTTTACTTTTGTTTTGTAGACAACACAGTTTGATGCTTCTAATGCACTTCTTTGATATGACTGATATTTATGTCCATTCTTATAATACATTGTCTTTCTGCTCATACAGTATGTGGTAGGTTTTGGCATGTTTAAGACTAAATGGCAAACTTAAAAAAAATTCTGTGTCTTTAATTGCATAGATGTCTGGTCTTTGCATTTAGAAATATTTGAAAAGTATAAAATGATCAGACACTCCCCTTACTTCCACGTTAGAGGTTTTATGCATTTATAATGTCCTACTTATAATAAGGCAGTAGGAAAAATAATCATTCTGACAACAGAGCTTTCTATGTGTGTAAAATATCCTGAAAAGCAATAATTTGAAAATGAGTTCTGTCTTATTTCACCAAGGGCTGAGATTAATATTTGGGGCAGAAGTTGATAGCTAGCACAATGGGGCAAAAAAACATTGACTTATATGAGTTGAGTTTACTCTCCTCCCCGTTTTCCTGTGATGAGTTTGATCCTTTTTTTTCCTGTATCTAGATATATTTCAGTACACGCATGTTCAAACCCTAGCAAACTTCTAAACTTGCTTTGGGATCACTGTATTTTCATTTTTTAATTATAAAAACTTTGCTTTCCTCTGAATCATTTTTAATTCAGAATACCCCATTTTTTTTGGTTTGTTTCTGTTCTTAATATGGCCAAGTTATATTTGGGGTTATGCCTTCGGTTTCTTCTTACAACTCACTTAATCTGTTCTGTCTATGTGCCATCCAAGCCCATCGATTCCTGGAGTGGGGGTCGGGGCTCATATTTAGTTACTGCCATTTGAAAACTTGTCTGGCTTGGTCGTAGAATTCATATTGTACATTTATTTCAGACCCTGTGAGGTAGCTTTTTCCCAAGCTTGAACTCCAGAGAGCAGTTCTTTGAGTGATTGTGTCTGTATGTCTTACCTTGCATGAGAATTTTTCAAAATATTACTGGTTTCAGTTTCTTGCTTTTCTAGCATGAATGTTGCATACAGTATTCAAAGTAATTTGTTTCTTTTAGGGCCTTTGCTTTATTATTTATTTTGAAGTTGGTCAGTTTGTTTTCAAATGGGTCCATTGAGATCTCTGGTCTCTCACACAAACACTTTTGCATCAGTAATTCCCATTTCCATTAGTACAGGCCTTGACAAATCTCTGTTTCTGGTCAGCGTGGTGGCCAGTTTTTAGTAGTCTGTCACCTAGCTCCACTACAGAAATGTAATGGAGGTGCACCCTCTGGTGACCAAAAGTAAAATTGCTGGAGCCTAGCTGTGAGCCAGTTTTATCCACCCTTGCATTAATGGTAGGTCTAGCACATAATGAGAGTCTCCATACGGCCATGAGAGGAAAAGGCTTCTTAGCTTTCTTAAGATTTTATTAACTTCAGTAGAATTATAATGGGGAAGCGATGCATTTGGGACGGTGTGCATGGGCTGTAATGAAGATATATATTCCTACACTGTTGATCCAGGCCTGCTCCCAGGCCAATCACTGGTAACAGGATCAGGCTCTATAAATCAACCAAAAGTTGATCATTAGATGATACAACTCTTGTTTTCCAAACCTTGAATCTTTATCTTTAACATTGGCAGAACATTTTGCTATTATTGCAGTCTAAATGTAAGGGCTTAGAGCCAGATCCTCATCAAGATTAAATGATCCTAGCTCTATTAGCTATGCTCATTTATACCAGCTGAGGCTCTGGGCCTTGGTTTTCTCTTTCAGGAAATTACTGTAGTTTGTTGCTGTGCCACTAATAATCAGAAGAAGAAATGTTAAATTCATATTGTATCTTTCAAGAAAATAATGCTTACATTTTTTTTCTTCAGATACAACTTTTTTATCATCCTGTATCCTGTCGGAGTTGCTGGTGAACTTCTAACTATTTATGCTGCATTACCTTATGTGAAGAAAACAGGCATGTTTTCTCTGAGGCTTCCCAACAAGTATAATGTCTCTTTTGACTACTACTACTTCCTTATTATTGTCATGGCCTCATATATACCACGTAAGTGTTATTTAACTTTAATAATACTAACAACACAATAATAAAATTATAGGCAGAGTTGGCAGGGACGCCTGTACTTGTCTTTGTCTATCCCTTTGCATTATAGGACCCAATTTTTTAAATTTTGCCACACTTTAACTCTTCAGGTTGATATTTTCCAGGCTGAATGTATTTGGAAAGTTTCACTGAAAATAGTTTAACCATTTCTGAGAACAATGTTAGATTAAAATAAGTGGTTTTTTTGCTTATGTTGAAGAATCCTATCACCATTTTGTTGAGAAGCTCTAGCCCCTCCACTGTTTGGCACAAGGACTTGAAATTGGACTCAGGGATGTTCATTTTTCAGTCCCCATGAAAATGCACCTAAAACTGGCCTCTGGAAATCACTGTTTGTACATGCTTAGTAAATGTTAGAGGCTAGCAGCAAAATTATCTAAACATTGCATCTGCACTGAGCATACTGCACCCCCTGAGAGCTCACTGCATGCTTTAAACCAGGGAGAGAAGAACTTTTCCAGTTGCTGTCTCTTGGGAGCTGCTATCAAATTGGACACACAAATTGATATCAGAGAGACTGTCTCTCCTGGGTTTTCATTGCTCCCTGTGCTGGCACCAAGACAGACCAGAAAAGCAATCTGATTCAAACGCAGAAAGATGAGGAGCAGCACGGGCACAGGGCCAGACAAGGGAGGGTTAGAGGTATGCTAGAATCTGCAGGCAGAGTGAGGATAGGAACAGGTGAGACAAGGACAGACTGGGAGCGGCGGAGTTGAACAGAAGAAACAAAGGCAGGCAGAGTGGAGGCTTGGATACAAGCATTATAGAATAGATGCAGGGAGGACAGAGATGAAGGGGACAGGTTAGGAAATTTATGCAAGTGGATGTAAGAGAAGGAGGGATGTTGAAGCTAATAGGGCAGAAGGCTCTGTAACTATTAAAACACACTGCCTTCCAGAATTTGGACTAGACCCTAAGCTTCCTGAGTCTCAGCATTTCTCTACTGTTCTGCAAATGAGTGTAAAATCCAATGGAAAGCTGTGAATTGCAGACAAGTAAGCCTTACAGTTGTACCTGGCAAATTGGTTGAAGTGATAATTAGTAACAAAAAGCTTGGAAAATCATGACTGGTAGTCTCTAGCCAGCATGGTTTCTGCAGAACAAAACCATAGCTCACTAATCTCCTAGAGTTTTTTGAATGTGTCAGTAAACCAGTGGATAAAGAAACACTGATTGATATATCGTATTTCAACTTTAAAAAGGCTTTTGAGAATGTTCCACACAAGAGGTTAGTAAGGAAAATTCCAATTATTTGCCTTATAAATGAGACAGATAAGAGGGGATGTGATAAAAGTATCTTAAATAACAGGTATCATAGAGGAAGGGGGATTAGAAGCTTCTCCTCTTCTTGTCTCATAGCACAACAACAAGGGAACGTTCAGTGAAATCAAAAGGTGGGAAATTCAAAATTGATAATACTTTCTCACACTCTATATAATTAAACTGTGGAACTCATTGCCCAGGAAGTTCTTGAAGCCAAGAACTTTGTAAGATTCAGAAAGAGATTACATATTTATATGGCTAAAGAGACTACCCAGAATTATAATTAATTATAACAAAAGAAAATGGAATGGTACAATAAACCTCATGCTTCAAGGATTAAGTCCGTGTTTAACTATTAAAGGTCAGGATGAGACAGGTGGTTACAAAAGGACAGTTTATCCCACATCTGTGGAGTGCAGGATTGTTACACCTATCCCTAAAGCATCTGGTACTGCCCACTGGACAAGATGGACCTTGGATCTGATTCACAGTGGTAATTACTATGTTCTTACATTCTCATCCTTTTTCAGCATCTGGGCCACAGGGGATAGTAGCCTGCTATTGCTATTTGTTGCTGCTTTAGTGGAAGTGACTAAGGTCTGTGCTGTGGACCTTAAGATTTGAACCTTGCTAATGACTCGTGCAGGGGCCAGTATGATGGAATTTCTGGGTGTTTTTTAAGTTTACTTTGTTTAAAATTAAGAAATGACATATGAAGAGTCTACACCAAAGTATACTTAATCCTGGCTCAGTATGGGGGCTGAACTAAATGGCCTCTTGAGGTCCTTTAGTCCTACATTTCTATGATTCTGTGACATTAAGATTGCAAAATGAGGCACCGTGGTGCATACATCTTAATGATATGTGGTAAAATTTTCAAAAGTTGCTGAGTGACTTAGGCTCCTAGGTCTCATTTAAAGTCAGTGTGACTTACTATCTACATGCCATTTTGGAAATGGGTCCTAAATTGCGTAGATGATTTTGAAAATTGTATCCTCACTCTTTAATTACATGTGATTCAGGAGGGACTGTGCTCTTGGAATGAATCAGGAATATGTTGTGAAGGAGACTGTTGTCTCTATGACTCTGCCTCAGTTGTTGCAGAAGTTGAAGGGCTATCATAAAGGAGGCAGGGAACTGCAGGAAGAGAAAGGATGGTCTTGTGCATAAAGCATCTGAATGCTGCCCTAGAAAATTGGATTCTATCCCTACCTATAGCACAGAGTTCTTTTGCAATACTGGGCAAGTCAGTTAAATAAAGCTAATTGTGTGTTCCTCATTTTCTGGTTGCCTTCCTGTGTCACCTATGGACTGATATGCATAGGTGTTCAGCACATAAAGCTGCAACTGAAGTCAATGAGAGCCGTGCATCTGTATAAGATTCCAGGATTGTCTCTCTGTCTGTGTGTCACTTTGAAGTGTAGAATGTCAGTGGAATGATGGAAACATCTACAGGCATGCCTTTTAGTTCTTTTTGTTCAGAATATCACCAGGGTCAGTTATCACTGGGATTTATTGTACCATTGAGTTTTTTGTTCTCAGCAATTTTCAGCATTTTTAGACAAAAGACTACAGATTTCACCCATGTGATAGCCTGGGCTTTCAGCTATGACCTGAGCTTATAATGTTCTCTAAAAAAGGTTACTCAGGCTCTCAGCACCTCAAATTGGGCACCCATAATTAGTGGACACTTTTGGCTTTAACCCATCTGTGGTGAATCTCTTTGTTCCTATCTCTGAAATGAGGATAATACCACCTTGACTGACCTGGGTATTATAAAGATGAATTCATTAAGACTTTTGAAGGTATTATATCCTGCATTAATGAGCACCACAGAAAGCCCTGTGAGAGGTGAGTGGGTGTAGTGGAGAGGCCACTACAATGATTTCTGGAGGACCAGAGGAGTTTGCATTATACTCCCATCCCTGAGCCATACATATGTCCCTTGGCACAGACCCTGAACCCCATGGAAGAGTCCACAGAGCCATGGAAGTTGCTGAAAAGTCATGGACCCTACTTCCACAGAGACAGGGCTTAGAGGAAATCCATGCACAGATATTCCCCTCCATTTGTGTTGGCTTTAGATAGTGTAAACAAGCCCATCAGTATTTAATTATAGTTTGTCATAGTAAGCAACCCAATGTTGCTTATTCCATCTCCATAATCTTTCCACAGTTTAATAATGTACATTTAGAAATGTGTTTTCCCTTTTTTCCTCTAATTTATTTATTTATTCTTTGATCAAGTGTTTCCGCAACTCTACTTTCATATGCTGCGGCAGAGACGAAAGGTGCTTCATGGAGAAGTGATTGTAGAAAAGGATGATTAACCCAACATTTGTAACCATGGTGCTTTTTACAGAATAATCAGAAATGGAAACAAAACACTTCTTGTGATCCTTATGAGTCCAAGTTTTAATTCATGGAACAAGAATAAATGGTTGTGCACAAAATAACATGGATTGTATTATTTTGTAAATTTAATATGTTTTAGACTTTGCTTTTTGTCCTTTGTTTCACTTGTGAATCTTTTATTTCATTGATTGGTTGTTTCTTCAGGAAAACTCTTTTCTTCAAAAATTTTTTTTATATATAAATTGAAAAATAGAGTCATCTGATTTAATAGCTTGCCAGATTTGTTTCCATTACAAAACTTCTAGTGGTCATTAAGAAAAAACAGAGTGGATGAGCAATACTGGAAGTGAGTATTCTGAAAAATGGATCATTCTTAAATAAAGTAATGACTTTTTTCATAGGCTAGGTGGCTTAAATTGTATCCTTTCTTAACATTTTGAAAATATTAAAGACCTCATTTTTGTTACCATTGAGAACTGAGTTTAGTATTTTATGAACCTTGTGAGAACACACTATTAAAAGTAGTCAGCTTAAACTAAAGCTAGGGTTGTAATTATTTAGGGTCTAACTCTGCAATCCATATTCGCATTAAGAAGTACCTTCCTTCACAATTATCTAATTGAAACTTCTGAAATACAGATCAGCATCAGTAAGGGTAGTAGAGTTGGGCCTTTCATTAGGCTTGATCCTGTAATGAGACTGCACGGGTTAAGCAGTCCATGCTAGCAGATTCAGGTGCAGGACCAAGTCCTGGTTGTGCTACAACCTTTTAATTACAGGTTTGTATCCAGAAGTATAAAAGCTTTTGTAAGAGTTGAACTCTTGATTCTCTATGCAGATTTCAAGTAGTGTATTTCAGTTTGCTACTACTTGACAATCAGCTATAGCTGATGATGGGTCCTGGATTTATTTTCTCCTGAGTGAATTGATTACCGCTTTATTTTATATTCTAGATTTAGAGAACACAAGAGGTGGTAAGTAAATATGGAAGTATATGTAGAAATTGCAGCTATGGCAAAGTATTTTATTTCTTAACAATTAATCACATGGGATAAAAATGGAAGTTTAAAAATAGTTTAAAATGTCTTGACATGTAAATTGTATTTTGAATCAGCCCATTATGCACTTGTAATTGCTCCTTCAGTTAATTGTTTCATCCTTTTTATAACGTAATCAAGGAATAGTTTTGGATCTGGTCCTATTTAACACCTTTAATAATGTAAAAGACGGTGTTGACATGCTAATGAAAATCACAAGTGATACTAAACTGAAGATGTTAGGAACACCAGCAGGGACAGATGAGTTATATAATGGGGCTTATGGAGGTTAGAAATATGGACAGGAATTTAAAGTTGGACTAGACTTGGACTGAGAATGGACCACAGATTAAATGTTCATTTGCAATGTAATGTGGCAGTGAAAGAGACCAGTGCAGTTTTGAGTTTGCATATGCTGCAGTATCATGTCATGGAGCAGGGAGATGTGATTGCCCCTTTTTATGGGACTCTGCAGAGGCCATATTTAGAATACCTTGTTAAGTTCTGGATACATCAGAAGCAGAAAATTGTAGGTAAACCAGCAAGTTCAGAGAACAGCGACAAAAATAATTAATGAACATGAGTAGGAGGTAGAAAAGAGCGACTTAAAAGTATGCAATACGGACAGCTTGGTTATAGGAGAAATATTTGAGGAGGTAAAGGAATTATTAGATGATCCCAACAGTAAGATCTATTAAGAGGCTGGATGACATTCCTAGGCCCATGGTGGCAGCTCCTCTGTTCTGGATGTTTAAAGTCCATCTTGATGGAATACTAGAACAGATATTGTAGAGAATCATCTTGCTTTGAGAGTGGATTGGGCTAGACAACCTGAAAGGTGGTTTTCATTTATAGCGTCTATGATTATATAATGTAACTTCTAAAAAGAGTGACAACATGTTTCCTGATGTGTCTAAGAAATCTTTGTTATTTCAGACTTAAGAAAGGGATACGTTTTACTTTAGACTTGCCATTTTTGCACATCTAGACATTACATGTAAACTAGCTACCTTTCAATTATTGGTGTAGAAGTGATAATGGTATTTCTGATCATTTGAAAATAGAATATTCTTGATTTATTATAAACCAGTGTATTGACCCAAGGTGCTATGTTAACTTATGTTTTTATGCAGCTGAAATGATTTAATGCATTAACATATCACATTTATAGTCCTGAGTCACACAATATTGATACATCCTACACGTTTAGACAAAAAGGTTTATTTAAGTGTCATTTGCATAAAAATTGTATCAAATACTGTATTGATAAACAACTCAATTTGCACTCTGTTCCGTATGAAACATTATGACAAATTCAGAGTACGTATTTTGCAATGAACAGGCAGAGGGCTCTCATGGAATTTAACTGAATTAAAGATCAGGTGTTCAGCATTACAGTTTAATCTTTTTACTGAGGTTTCAGCTCACTTAAGACTCTGACTATTGCTCTATTTGAAATGCTTTGAATATTCCATGGGCTTGATCCTGCAACTCTTACTCAAATGAGTTTGTCCTTTGGAGACCATTCTTTTAATTACAAGTTGAAGGACTGAGCTCCAATGTAATATTATTCATCAGGGTTGTTTTTGTTTGTTTTGGATTTTTTTTGTAATGAGGAGTTCGGCATATTGCCAAACAAGATGCAAAGAACTGCTGTAGGCATTTTGATATCCTTTTGTACATGCAGTGTAACTGACTTAATGCAACACCATTTGTTGGAGTTCTGAGTTTTAGTTTGCACAAAGCAACAATGTGCTAGTCCTAAATAGTAAGGGGGGAGAAAAGCTTAAAGGTGATCAACAAATTGCAGTAGAATCTGGTTAAACTGCACATTGATAAACTGCAGATTCATGTTGAAAATACCTCCAGATCTGTGTTTACTGAAGGCCAGAAAGTGAGATTTTTGGTGTGGACTAACATGGAAGATGATATGCTCATTCTGAAAATTATTTTGAACTCTCTTTTTTGTTGTTGTTGTTGTCACTGTTGAAATCTTTCACTTAAATTTTTACCCAGCTCTAATTCATATATTTTAAATTCATATCTTCTGTTACCAAATAGGTACTCTGGGTAAAATTGTGGCCTCACTGAAGTTAAAGATTAAAACCTCCACAGTCAGGCTAGGATTTTATTCTGTGTGTTTTATTTAAACATGAGCATAGTATCATATTTAAAGCCTAATGAAATAGTGAACTAACTTATTCCATGCTGTATAAGATTGACATTAAAAACAAATATGAATTTATTAGAGTTCACTCTGTTTCCAGACTGAATTTCATAGAATTATAGAAACTGGAAGGGACCATGAGAAGTCATCAGGTCCAGTTCCCTGCACTCATGGTAGGACCAAGTACCTTCTTAAACTATCCCTGGTAGGTGTTTCTCTAGCCTGCTCTTAAACACGTTCAGTGATGGAAATTCCACAACCTGTCTAGGCAACTTATGCCCGTGGTTAATCACCCTGACCGTTCGGAATTTTTTCCTAATGTCCAGCCTAAACCTCCCTTGTTAAAATTTAAGTCCCCTGCTTTTTGTCTTATCATCGGCTGTTAAGAAGAACAGTTTTTCAACCTCTTAGCTACTTGAAAACTGTTATCATGTCACCTATCAGTCTCCTCTTTTCTAGATTAAACAAACCCAGCTCTTTCAATCTTCCCAAATAAATCAAGTGTTCCAGACCTCTAATCATTTGTGTTGCCCTTCTCTGGGCTTTCTCCAATTTGTCTGCATCTTTCCTCAAATGCAGCACCCAGAACTGGATACAGTACTCCAGTTGAGGCCTAATCCAGAGTAGAGCAGAAGAATTTGGCACATTTGTCCATCTTTTTGTAATCTTCACTGCACTATTTACAAAAGTTTTAACTTAGTGTGAGCCTCTTTATTATAAAAGGTTAGGAACATATCCCAACATTCAAGTCTTTGAAATTTTTATGTTGTATCTAATAAACTATTAATATGAATGTCAGCTCTTGCATCATTCTATGTAGGTACCTTATTGAAAGTACTAATATAGGGTCTTAGCATGGAATGTTTATTTGTGAGAAGGCCTTCGCTCACATGAGTAATCCCATTGATTTCAAAACTTGGTCCTTAATACTTAAAGGCTAATCCTAAAATCAGAGCAGAACCCACAGGAAAGGGCACAGGATAGAGAAATGGCCTCAGCCTCAACTGCCCAAAATGGCAAATCTAGGTCATTGTGCAGAAGAGTTGGCACAGCTCATTTTTTCCCATATCTTGCTATACACAGGGGCTTAGAACTTAGCCACATTGGCTAGTTTGCTGCCTAAAATACAATTCTTACTCCCTCCATGGAGAACTGTGGAGACCAGCTTGGGAGATCTCCACATACAAAGGGCAAGCAAGGTCGCCTTTCATGGCTTCTGTGCTCCATTGTATTCTGTCTAAGGCTTCATGAGCTTAAATTTCTCTCAGGAGCTAGTTCTGTAAGAGCAATATGTCAGCACTTCTATATCATGCTATTGTGTATAGTACAGTTCAATATTAATAGCCTTAGAGAATTTGTACAACATGCTTCTGCTAATTCCCATTAAATAACATTGATTGGGCATGACTAGCCATCTGTATATCTTCATGTTAATGAATAAGCTTCAGTGCACATTTCACAAGGGAACATGTAGAGGGCTTCTGTGAGACCAGAGGGAACATACTTCTTTCTGTCTAGGACACAAATATGTACACGTTAAGTCTAGAGTCCGGTGCCTGTGATACTTGCATTTATGGTAGTTGACCTACATGATGAGTGATACCTCTGGATTTTATTGTGAACCCATCAGAATAAATCTACAACCTAAAAGTGGCATGTACATAAGCCAGTTTTGGTGAACTGAGCTCTAGCTTAACTTTTGTTAGGAACAGGAATGAGGAGGCACGAATGTTAAGATGATAAATGTGAATTTTTAACTAGAAATACTTCGAGCAGTAAATGTGCTGGACTGAACAAGAGGGTTTTGTAAAAGGGAGAATTTCAAATGGGCAAATTGACTGCAGTTAATCCTATACCAGTGGTTCCCAACCTGTGGTCCACAGACCGTTGGAGGGGCTGCAGAGTTATTGCAAGGGGTCTGCAGAGCTAGGACCATTAAAAATCTCCTGCTCTACACTCAAGCTTGTGGACTGCATAGGATGGGAAAAGCCTGCTACGGAAGCAGTTTGTATCTGTTACTGCAGCCTACAGGTAAGCGTAGGCAGAGGAAAGGGGGTGAAAAGCTTTCGGGGGAGTAAGGAGCAGTGGGGCTGTGGGGCTGTTGGGGGCCTCTGCGAGACCCATGGGGGGTTGGGGAGGGCCTGACAGTGAGGGCAGAGGGCTGCTCTTGGGCCAGGGCCAGGTCCTGGTTACCTGGTCTGCTCTCCAGCCAGGGCTGGATTCTCCCCATAGCTAGATCCAGCTGATGGTGGCACTTTCCATGCTTGGGCTGGATCCCAGCAGCAGTGCTGCTCCTCAGCTGAGGCCAAACATGGTGGCACCGCTCTCCACCCACGGCCAGATACCAGATCAGGGCCGGATCCCAGCAGTGGTACCACTCCCTGGCCAGGGCCAGATCCCTGCCCACAGCCAGATCCTGGTCGCAGCACCACTCCTCTGGGCGGGACTGATGCTGCTCCCCGGCCAGGGATCCACAACATTTTTTTGTGTTAAAAAGGGGTCCTCAATCTTGCAAATGTTGGGAAGCACTGTCCTAGAGGATTAATGAAGATCTGTTACTGAGACAATGCTACAAGGCTTTTATAAGTTCAAATTTGTTTTATAACTTGTGCTTTAAAATGTGCTCACAGGTGCTGTGTTATTTATTACCAAATATTTTACAGGTCAAGTCCATGCTACACATCCCATTTTTTGTATAGAT
Source organism: Podocnemis expansa (assembly GCA_007922195.1). Taxonomy (NCBI): domain Eukaryota; kingdom Metazoa; phylum Chordata; order Testudines; family Podocnemididae; genus Podocnemis; species Podocnemis expansa. The sequence goes on along the minus strand of ML681964.1, from coordinate 38,917,720 downwards.
ACAAACCGTACCTCTTAAAATGTGTTAATCTGGTTTACTACAATTAAATTTAAGGAAGGAAATAATTAACATTTCTGCAAAAAGGTTGTTAGTACGATTTCGTTTTTGATTTTATTGTTGCATTGTTGGTGTGGGCTAAGCCACAGTGGCCTGAAAGCAGCAAGTTAAAACTTGGCAAGGACATCTCTCTCAAACAGATTTGCATGTTCAGGTCTTAGTAATGAACCATATGAAGGTGCAGGTGTGTGAGGGGCTTGTAGTCTCTGAGGGGTATTGAGGGCCTTCAGCTCTGATTGACTTCAAATATCTAGCACCTCTCAGAAAGTGATCAGCACTATATTATCAGGTTTGAAAGTCCTGATCCTGAAAACTCTGAGAGTAGTCACGGATAGTCCCACTGGCTTCTTAAAATCTCAGTCCTGGATGGGGCTGATCACCTCTTGTAAGGGGCTGAGGGCCATCTATTACAGTCAACACTGGATGTAATCTGGAAAGACTCTCGGCATTTACAACTCCAAATGGCACCCACAGAGGCAGTAGCAATTATGGGTACTCACCACATGTAGCTTTTGGGAGCACATAAATGTATCATAGTCTATGTCGTCAACCAGAATATGATGTTATCTGACTTATTCGCAGTCTTGCTTCTTAATTCGTTCTTGTTCATGTTTTGTCTTTCCAGTTGCTTGCTGTGTACAAATGTTAGCAAAAGCCAGCTTGTCCAGTTATTTCACATAAAAAATGTATTTAAAGATCCTTCATCCTGTAAATGTAATTCAGCTGCTCATTTTATATTTGTTAAATTTTACATAGCTGCATTTTCTAAAATTATGTATCATTAATAATTTATACATATGGATTCATAGAAAGGACCATACAAAACATTGACTTTTTAGTAGAATAAAATAGTTCATAATGTTTATATGCAAAAATTTGTGGAGCTAAAGCTGCAAAAGGTTTTTAGACTTTATCTAAAGTGCTAATATTGTAGCTATTAAATTATTTAAGTAGTCAAAAGCTCTGTGTTAGAAATTTGAATGTCTGTTTTTGATTTTGCGGCATATAGGGGTTCAGTTAATGAGATCAGTTCATGCAACTGTATTTTTCAGAGGGTTACCGGAGATCAGTACACAGATACAAATATCATGTTTCCATAACCAGGATTACTACACAAGTTCACCTTGAGTGCTTAGCAAAAATATAGTATGGCACAGATTTTGGCTCCATCCACTCTTCACATTTTACTCCCTGAAATATATTTTGCTTAAAGCAGATATTGGTCCTAAATGATTTATATAGAAAAGAAAAAACCCAGATGCTTAATATGTGTATATATTCTCTTGACAGGTAGGCAAAATTTCTCAGAACTGAAGGAATTATGCCCTACCTTCCTCCATCTCCTGCATGAAGGCAAACATTATAATGGTGATCCTGAAACAGGATCTAGTCTGGTGAGATATTAAGCATTGTTTGTAAGGAGCTGAGCATCCTCTTTTTCCATTGACTTCAAATGAGAATTGCAGATATTCAGCACCTTGAAGGAATGGACCCTTCTCTCCTTAGCAGACCTACCTGTCCATCCTTCCACTTTTAAAATGAAACCAACATGACATTGTCATGAAAATGCTTTTCTCTTTATATGTAACTTGAATTCTACAGCTGAAAATTTAATTAGTGGTAACTTTAAGGGTACTAAGACTAGATATGCATAATAGTTGCGTTCTTAACTGATATCACTGACCCTGCAACTTTGAGGATGGAATAACATGTAAGTGAAGATTACACACTGACTGCTTGAGTTAGACCATAATTTGTTTTGATTCTCAAGTCTATCAGTCATAAATCAAGTGTCTTGTTTTGATATAAAATTTTGATACCCAGATAATCAAGCATGTAATGGGATTAATTCAGCAAATTGATCCAGTGGCCTTTCTTCCTGTGGAAGGATGCCGAATAGGATTATTTTAGCTGGCAAAAGGGCAGGAATGCTCCAATTCCTGTAAGAGTTTATGAAAAACCAATTCACTGACTTTAATGACCATAAGATGGGACAGAGAAATTCAAGCATCCTGTTTTGTGTATTCATTACACATGGGCCATAAAAGGTATAATTTTCATTAATAACAACAATCTCACCTGATGTGAATCCTAATCTCTATGGTCATTGATTAATTTTTTTGTTTTTAAAATTGACACAGCCCATTAAAAATAGTCAGGGTAGATCAAACTTCACAGCTGTTTTGACATTTCCAGTTTGGAATGCTGCTGTCAGTGAACACATTTTATTTTCACATGTAAGCTCTTGTTAACCTAGGCTTATGCCATTTTAAGGTAATGCCATTTTGCTTTCCTTTAAGGAGCTATTCCAATTCAGTAACAAACTGTAGATAAAAAGCAGAAATGAAGTCAGAGGGATGTACTACTTAACACTCCAAACCCCTTCTGTATTCCAAAGAGAATCTGTGGGTGTAATCAAATTTATATACCTCTTCATTTGTTGTATGCAATGGTATTATATAACAGACTAGCTCTTTGAATGGTGGAGGAAAGAAACAGACTTTGAGCATTTAAAGCTGTAAAATATACATCATATCATAAGGTTATTCCTGGGGAAGCCCATTAAAATTGGCATCAAAAGACAAACTCACAAAAAAGGAGCCATGACAGACAGGCTCTGAACACACACTATTAATCTACAATGAGAAACTTGCAGCAGCTGAAAACAAACACTGTACCATCACTTGGCCTTTATTTGGAATGTCAGCACTTTTCACATTCCTGTGAAGTTCAAATATTTCTTTGTTGTTTGTCTAGCCTGAGATTTTCTTCTGTCAGCTTTTGCCATCATTGTGTAGGACATGGAAAATAAATCACCCTACACTTACATAGATGTGGTGTAAAGATGGAAACAAGTCAATTGTCAGAGCAGGTTGGAACCATCCTTCAGATCCTAGAAGTTTTTGTTACTTGAGCTCTTCCAGGCTTTTGAAAGACCTCCCGTTTTTTCCTGTCAATGCTTGTTTAGCCAACTTAAATCCAGAAAATTGTGCATGAACAGTAATAAGAGTGATATAATTCAAACTGTTCTGACCTGATTTTCAGAGCAATTAAATCAAAATATTCTATAAAACCATGAATTACTGTAAAACATTTGTGCATATCAGTTTTATTCATAATAAATACCCCTTTCTTATCCATGTAGAAAAGTACCCATGTCTCTGGCCCTCTGTTGAACAGATCAAAACTTTGGGCTTGCTTCTCAACATCTATATTTCCCCAGAAGAATGAGGACATGACTGAATAATAAAAATTCACCCTCCATGATCAGGCAAAAGTATATGTGATCCGATACATTTCTACCATGATTACTATAATTCTGCAAATCCTCAGTGGCTGGTGATGTGGAGATTTATCATAGCCTTCTTCCTGCTGGAAGGGCAGTCGTGTGAGGATAATGGCCTATGGGATAGCTTTCAACTGCCAGTTACAGTATTTATTTGTTTTTCTGCTTAGTAGATGAAATCATGGCCTTTGTTCAAGTCAATGGGGCTATGAATTTACACACATTGCTACTATTTCCATTCACTGAGAAGTGATGCCACTGAGGAAAATATTCATCTAGATTAATTCTTGCCTGAAGGAGCGCCTTAATGATCATCTTGTCTCACAAATACGTAAATTTGTCAGTCTTTAAAAGTGCCACAGGACTCCTTGTTTGTTTTGTCTCAGGTTGTGTCTCATCTGTCATTGCCCAATAGTCCGCTTCACACCAGACAAACTTTACAGAGGGTTCTTTCTCTGACAAGGTGACCCTTGTAAAATTTCCTTAAATATTTATGGCAGGGCCTGTTATTAGCTATAAACTGACTCCTTTGGCAGCCAGAATGTAGAACATTCAGGGCACTGCCGATAATTAAAATACGAGGTACTTAGGTAGTTTGGGTTTGGAAGGGTATGTCTACACTTAGAGCCGAATTCAAATTAATTGCCATCAATTTGAATTCTATTAAGTGCATGGACACACCGGCTTTCCTCAATTTGAATTGAGGAACTCCTCAGTTCAAATTGATGAAAGCTGACTTTGAATTGGTCAAACCTCGTTTGACTTCAAAGTCAGGGTCAATTTGAACAGAGTAATTCAAATTGACCCAGTGTGGCCATGTCAATTCAAATTCACTGTTAGTTTGAATTAGCCACAGCTTGATTTTTCCCTACACAATAGCGCCCCCTACCGAATTTGAACTAGCAAGTTCCATTTATGGACACGCCCATTCAAATTGGATTTTCTAGTGTGGCCATGTCAATTTGAATTGACTGAATTCAAATTAATAATTATTAGTTCAAATTGACTAATTGGAATTCAGGAATTCAAACTGAAACTCTAAGTGTAGACATAGCCGAAGAGTAAAAGAGATCCCTTGCACCTGTGGGAAGCCTGATGCCATACTTGGCTCACAAGTTCGATAGTGCTAAGAAGAAAGCAATTGATACACCCAGGCTCAGCCTGTTCTATGTTGTGATGTACCTGGAACAACAATAAATATTCTGAGTGGATGTACCATCTTGAGCTGTGCATGCTGCCCATTCAATATATTGCATATAAAATGCATTTGGAATATGAAGAGTGAGTATATAACATTTGCTCCAAGAAATGCAAAAATTCTCTTGAATGTTTTCCTAGTCTTCCAACAAGATCAAACTACAAAAACAATATAAATCAGCTGTTGAAAATGTAAGTTTTCTGATGAACTTATTAAAGAATACACAATACTGGTAAAGCAACTGGAAACAGCAGGAGATAGTTCTAGGGTAAAAAGTGTGCTGGTTCCAGATCTTCAGAAAGGCATACACATAAATAGCCTGCCACAATCACCAGTGTATTACAGCTGTAAGAAAAAAATAGGACACAACCTTTAAGTCATTTGCAAGTAGCAAGACCGTGGTTTGATCCCAGGCCTGCCTGTGTCCAACCTAGTAGTCAGAGCAGGTGCTGGAGTCCAGAGACAGTAACCTGAGCCAAGAATCAGAGCCAGAGTCGGTTAAGTCAAAGATTGGAACAGAACCCGGAGTCAGAAGTCGAGCCAAGGCTTGGGTCTAGGGAGCAAGGGCAGGGCTCAGGAACAAGGCAGGACCAAGTCAAGAAAGCAAGGCTCAAGTGTCAGGCAAAAGAGCAGGGTCTAGTAAGGCAGCCAGCTAGAAATCTACCCAGTTGCAGACACAGCTTTCTGTGCCTCCTGGCTTAAATAATGCAGCTGGATCAATTGGCTGGGCAGTGGGTACTCATGAGCTGGTGTTCCATTAGCCACTCAGCCCATGAGTTACTAAAAGCTCTGACTGGTAGCAGGGATTGGATGACTACCTGTGGACCTGTGTTCATGATCTATAAGCTTTATGGAGTGATAAATAGTGTAGACATGGAAGGGTTCCCTTTGAATGCGCTTGTGGTTTCAGTTTTATTGATTCGGTGGCTGATGGCTCAAGTTTTGATCAAAACAAATGTGAGAAATGTATATTTGAGTCATGGACGACTCAGAGCAGAAAAAAGTAAATTTGATTCACTAGGTGGTATCCGTCTTAGCTGATGTAGCTGAGAAATTTTTAGAATAAACAATTGCCTTTTCCCAGTCATAGGAAATGGAAAATAACCTTTTAACTCATTTTTGGTTTTTTATTGTTGAGGACATTATTAAAAATATACCTTCCAATAATTTTATTTTTTCCCCTGGTTAATGGTAGGTAATATTTTTTTCTTTTTTGTGAAGATTTTTGCTTATGCACAATTATTTATAGGATAATTAGTGTTCTAGCCATAGATTATATAATTACTGAGTAGTTGCTTTTGGCACATGTGATGCTAGAAATTCTGAGTTGGTGCCATATTTTTATTCCACTTTCTTGGTCATTAGCTATGATTCTTAGCTGCAGATGTTTGGTGATTGCAGCTTCCCTCTGAGCTCAGGAGGGACATTATTCTTTAGAAATGTATTTCATATTTGAGCATATTTCTCTTTTTATCTTCTTTCTTTCTGATCACTGCAGCCTTTTAATGGAATGTAGAACAAGCACAAAGATAATTTATTGATGATTTCTTTTTTTCTTTACACTTGATATTTTCTTAAAATGCCTGAGCTAGTCAATGTCATCTAAGTCTGAGGTGACTCAGTCACTTTCCTGTTGTTTTATTCACCTTTCTTTCTGTTATAGTGCTCGGTTGTGGCATGTCTCTCTCTCCTAAGCACGAGAGTGAGGGGTGCCCCCTTATTCCTCTCACCCCCTATCCACATTATAGGTAACCTCTGGAGGTGGAGCTATCCTCCACCAAGCTACTGTTCTTCCTGAATGGGTGGCTGGGAGTGGGCAAAGCCCTGGCTCCCCAGTCCAACTTACCAGGACACACAGCTGCCTCAGCATGCAGGGTGAGTAGAACTGACTCAGTTTCCTAATCTCCCCATGGGCAGTGGGGAAAAGGCCTGCTGTGGGTGTGTTACCTGTTGTCCTTTACTCAGGGCTTGTGACAAAGCCATAGTCCAGCCCTTGGTATCCAGGCAACTTGAAGTATGTTACACTGAAGATGTCGTGTCATTTTATGTTTCTACTGGTTTTCACCTTTGGCTGCACCGCATGCTTGTAACTGCAGAGTGTGTCCTATTTTTGAACATGTCACCAGTGAACATGATCTGTGTAGTTTGGTCCTGAGACTTCAGTAGCAGCTGAATTGGTCTGTATTCCTTAGCTTGCTGTGTGTGCAGTTTGAGGGGTAGGAATACTTAAAGTAGTGTGAATGCATCTGTTCAGGATTTTTGGTGTACTCTGTAAATAGTTTTGGCAGCTAATTCACTCCTCTCTTCTTTCTTATGATGTCAGTATTGAAAACATCATAAGCATGTGCTAACTCTCTCTCCTACAGTAGAATGGTGTGCAGGGGCGGGGGGAACCAAACCTGTGCGGAAAAAAGTGAGTAAAGCATGTACAAAGACTGGTGAGCAAGTTTTAAAAACTAAAATGAATTCATTCTTGGTGAAGTCGTGCTGAGGAATTGTGAGAGAAATGTCACTCAGGATTCTGAGAACTGGCAAAATGTGCCCACCCCACAGTGGTCTCCAAAAGTGACAGTTTCTGACAGGAAAACTGCAAATGAAATAGACGGATCATTGTGAATTGAAATATTTTGGTGTATTGAATTGACTCAAAATGTTTTACTGTGTCAGTTTAACATTAAATTCATATCCCTATTGTAGTTCATTACCTCACAGGGACTGTAGCAGAGAGGTCACCTGTTCCCACACTCCTAGGAACTGGGCTCCCTAGTCAGACTATATATCCCATGATGTAATGCAGTCTTCCATCTCATTGAGTCAGATGGTGCATTACTGAAGATGTAAGTCCTTTGACAAAGTCAGTCTACTAGGGGTCTACAGGGGCATTAAGGTACCTGAACTACAACTCCCCCTAGGCAATATATCACATTGATTTGCTGTCACAGGGTGACCTGATCTTATGACTTACACTTCCCTGCACTTATTTTCATCCCATTCTTTAAGTTCCCCATCTTCAAAGCATCTGACAAAGTGGGACTTTCTCCCATGAAAGCTCATATGATAAACAAATTTGTTAGTCTTTGAAAGTGCCACAGGACTCCTTGTTTAGATCACAATTAAGAGATGCTGTTTAATGTTGAACTGACTTAAAATGAAATGGTTCGCTGCTTTTGGATTAAAAAAAAAAGTTCAGAATGTATAATTCCATGAAATTTTGATATTTTAACTTTTTTGTCCACATTCAGAATGAAGATGATTAGTTAAATATAAGAATTTCCTGTGGGATGGAAATTCTGATTTTTGATCCACTGTGCTTAGAAGTGTTACTAAAAGGGAACTGTCAAATACATAGTTCACAGGTGCTATTTGGTGGCCATGAACCATACTTGTGATGGATATGGAGCTGTTCTGTAATAATTTATGAATACTGTACATTAGTGGGATGTTTGCTGTTGTAAGGCCTAAGGCCTGGGTTTTTGTGGCTACGCAGCAGCAGCCTTATTAGGAAAGACAGCAGCCATAAGCAAAGAAGCCCAAAGTCAAATGTTCACATTCCTGAAATTACATCAAGACAATGTTATATTGGGCCAGTAAGAAGCGACTAATGTCCTACTACCTCTAGATGAAGAAACAGTTCTTAAGATGTTTAAAGAAAATTTTGTTTGATAGCATTCTGTCTGGCAAGGAATCACTTCTCAACAGGTGTGAGTTGTGGTTATAAAATTTCCACTTATTGTTTTGTCTTTATGGTACTCACTTCTGTAGTGTTTATCTGAACAACTTCTCACTGGGTTTTTTTGTTTGTTTCTATTGCATAACTAAGTGTGTAGATTTTAAATAAATAAATGTGGTTAAAAATTATTCTGCAATATGTTAGGATTGGTCAAAGAATTGTTTTGTAATATTTAGGGAAAAATTGGTTAAGGTATAGCTAAGCAGGGCTCAAGTTTCTCTATAGAACTGTGGTCCAAGAGGGAGACCAGCTAGAACACAAGAATAAGAAATAAAGACTTAAAAGGAAGAAGAATTTGCCTGCAAGAAATAGACCAAGAACATTGGTGCTAGAATCCTCTGCCCAGCTGTGACATGTGACAACTAGAACCCAGATGAGATTAACCTAGCCTAGCCAATAGGGAAACTGCCTCCTTGATCAGGATTGGTGAACATAGTATTGTATGTTTAGCACGTATATTATGTTTGGTAATTGTTAATAAATAGAGGTCGATATTACTATGAAGGCTTTTTCATTTGGTTAAAATAAAATAAATAAATAAAAGCCCTGAAAGCCCTCAGTAGAATATACTCAGAGCCCAAATGACCCCAACTCCTAGAGTGTGAATTTGATATGGGTAGTGCCTTCCTTACACAGCCCTACAGATTGAAAAAGAAGGGGGGAGCCTACATTAGCCAGCTTATGTCTGGAGCTCTATGGACTGGGAACAGTGGGGTGCCTTAATGTGTGGGTAACAAAATTAATATATTGATTTAGTTTAATACATTGTAAGGGGGAAAAAACACAGGAAGGCTAATGAATGACTAAAGGCAAATCACTTCTCAGCAAGCCATTGATATTTATAGGGTAATGTCCAAATTGTTAATTTTGAAGACTTTACTTCCTTCCCAGCTAACCTTCAAAACTTATTTTGTCTAGAACAGCAGTTCTCAACCACAGTGTTGGGACACATTTCTGTGTCACCACAGTGGTAAGTATGTCTCAGCAAGCCAGGAAAAGGCTGGATTTGGCCTTTGAGGGGTGGGTTGGCATGTCATGTAGGGTCACAACATGTCGCCAGGTGTGTTACAATCTGCAAAAGGTTGAGAACCACTGGTCGAGAAAAGGCAAAGCCCAGGAATGCAGAAGAACAAAGGAATGTTGGTAGTTTAAAAGGAGTCTCTCCTGCTCTCACAAGAGAGGGAGAAAGCTGTTTTTGGATGAGTTTGGGGGAACTAGAGTAAGACACAGGCCCTTGTTGGAATATCTAAGGAAGCTAGGTCTGCCTAGGTTACCATCAGAAAATAATGAGACTTTAGGTGAGCTAGTCATGAGTGTAGAACAGCAGGTACCTTAATTCACACTGAAGGATAAATATGCTTGATACATTGTGTATTGTAGTCCAAGGCCTGGTGCAAATCTGGCAGGCTTATAGAATTTCATCCCATAATAGGTAAAGTCATGATGCCTACTACTGGCAGGATGTTTATGGAGAGACCAGGGGAGGGGGACAAAGGTATAGTTATCCTGTAACCATGAGAGAAACAAACAAACAAAAAACCCAAAAAATACAAGATTGTGAGGTCCTTTCTTATGCAGAATAGTCAATGGGACTATTGAAATAACTTACTATTTAGGGAAATAGAGTGTCACTGTCTGGTCCAAAATTACTGGATAGCCCAGTGTCCTTTGTGTCAGATAGTACCCTTTGTAATTTCCAAGCTTCTTGAGATAGAGTGTCTTCCTTATGTCTTGCACAGTGTTGGACATTCTATAAGTGCTTAAGAACTGGCTAATTCTATAGGCCAGACCCTCACTTTTGTAAATCAGTAGATCTCCATTGATAGGCACCAGAATGAGGATTTGACAGTGTTATTTGTAGCACCAAACCCACTGGGAATTAATACATAGTTTTACATTTTAAGGCTTGAATGTTTTTATTACTGCCAAATCTTTGCATGCAGTCTCAAAATGAGTTGTTTACAAACTGGATTTTCTGGCCAGAAGAATAGACTTAAACAAAAATTCTGTCAGTGGTGCCTTCAATCCACATTGTAGCTATTTCTTAAGACCCTTCTGAAAAGGAAGATATCTGGTGGAAGATACTTGCTGTGTGCATTGTTCTGCAAGGCATTTACCATCACGATGTGATATTTCATTTCCTGTGGTTTCTGAGAGTGAAAATCCTGAGACAGCATCTTGATTACAGTTGAGTATGAAACACTACTAATTGTCTCTCTCAATGGACACTTGTGCAGAACTTATAATTCCTAACAATATAGAAGAAAGTATTTTTAACACCTGCCAAGGAGAAGGTGAGTAGGGCAGCACAGGGGCCATGCCGCCCCCCCTCCACTGCCACGCTCTCCCCTGCTCCTGACCCACTGCCTTTGGTGAAGCCAAAGGCAGCGGGGTGGGACAGGAATGCAGAACTGGCTGCTGGGCTGGCCTTCCACACCCACAGGGAGGAAGAGCCAGCCCAGAGGCTGGGCTCCACTCTTTCGCCCTGCCCTTGGGCAGGCTGTTCCGCCCTGTGGGCATAGAGGGCCGGCCCAGAGATGGGGAGAGATAGCAGAGCCCAGTCCCTGGGCTGGTCTGCCCCGCCCACTGCCCCCAGTGTGGGGGCAGGCCAAGGGACCCCCTCCAGGCCAGTTGGCACTGGGCCTCGCACCACCCTACAGACAGTCCTATTTGCAGGAATCTTCATCTGAAATTCATGAGGACCCTTCCTCCTCTGCTGGAATCACCATTATCTAGTCAGGTTACTGGTTAACGAACACTTGGTTATATATATACATAAAGAAACCCTGTTACAAGAAAATATAACTGAGAATAACAAAAATATAACTGGCTTTTTCTCCATTAAAGAATTGTTGGTGCATCACACTAGTTGATTCAACAATTCGAAAACCCAGGATAAGAAATCAAACAATATTTAAAGTATACAGTTAAAAGAAATTATTTTCCTTTCCCAGTGGTACCTTCTCTATAATTAACACTTTCAGGCTCCCTTTTGGAGGGTTAATAATACTACCATCCTGCTGCAAAATGCTTCATAAGAAGCCTCATATAAAGAAAACAATAACATCCTTGTGGCCATGAAATCATTGGCTATTGGATGAGAAAAGAAATGATGGACTGATTGTAAACACTATTTGAAGTATAGGAGCGAGAAGGTTTCAATTACTGGCACATGATGCAATTTAAAAGAATGATATAGAATCATAGAAAAGGGACCTTGAGAGTTCATCTAATTTAGCCTCCAATGCTGAGATAGAACCAAATCTTGTTAGATCACCCATACCTTGATTTTGTGGAAATGGTATTTTCTGTTAGAAACAGTTTATGTAGAGGATCCTGAGTACTTCTACTTCTGGCAAGGTTGTTTTCAATTCTAAGCCTGTCCTCCAAAATGCATGCAACCCCTCTCAGTTTTGCATCTTCCTGCAAATTTTTATAATGTATGGTAGTCTGTTATCTGTAGTCTATAGTATGCTAGTTTGTTATCTAAATCATTAGTGACTTAGATGAATTAATTAATTATTCATTAATGAATGAATAGTATTGGAGCCTGAACCCACTTAGATACATCCTCCCAGTCTGAAAGCAAACCATTGGTAAGTATTCTTTGAGTATGTTCTTTCAATGGGTTACACATGCAGTCCAGACAACATTTTTCTTGTTTGCTTATGAGAATGTCATGTGAGATTTTTGTCAAAAGACATTACTAAAAATCAAGATTTATCATGTCCCCCTCATTCACTAACAAGCACCTTTACCAAAAAAGGATTTAGATTGGCTTGGGTTGGCTTATTTTTGACAAATCTTTGACTATTTCTGTTAACCCTAGTATCCTCTAGATGCTTGCCATCTGGTTGTTTAATAATTTATTCTAGTATTATTAAAGATATCCAGGTTACACTGACTAGTCTGTAATCCTGCTGGTCCTTTTTGTTCTCTCTTTAAAAGATAGATACCAAGTTTGCCCTTCTCCATTTTTCTGGGTTCTCACATGTCCTCCATGACTTCTCAAAGATTATTGCTAATGGTTCCAAGATTGCTTCAGCTAGTTCTTTAAGTACCTACAGTAATTCAACAGGCCTTCTCAACTTGAATACCTCTAACTTATCTAAATGTTCTTTAACATGTTCTTTCCCTGTTCTAGTTTGTATTCCTTTCCCTTCTGTTGTTTGTTTTGTGTTAAATACCTGATCACAATTTCCCTTTGAAGTGAAGACTGAAGTAAAATAGACATTAAATAACATAGGCTATGTCCACACATTGCTTTTAAATCAAAACAATGACCATTGTTTCGATTTTAAAAAAGTCATGTCCAGACGGCGTTTCCTTATTTCAAAATAAGGAGCTCCCTTATTTTGAAACAATGAACCTTATTTCAAAACAGTAAAACCTAGGAAGACATTGAAATAGCCATTAAATTGAAATGGTTGTTTCAAAATAACGCCATTCGGACGTGTTATTTTGAAATAACTATTATTTTGATTTAACAGTTTTGCCCTTCTCCTTCCCAGGATGCCTTCCTTTTTCTATATATTGGGTGAGGGCATGGCCCTTCTAGAGGGCCATCTTGCCAAACCTCCCATAGTGCCCCTCTCCTGAATCGAAATAGCTAGTCCTGTGTCCAGACTTGCTATTTTGATTTGGTGCTTTTCCTTAATTCCATTTAAGTTAAATCGAATTAATGATTTTATTTCGAATTAGCTTATTTCGATTTAACTTAAATCAAAATAAGCATATAGGTGTGGACATAGCCATAGCTTTCTTGTTGTCATCTTGTTATTAGCTGTCCTTCCCTGCTATGTAATGGACCTACATTTTCCTTCTTCTTTCTCATGCTTTTAATGTGTTTATAGAACCTCTTCATATTGCAGTTTGTATCTTTTGTTAGGCCTAACTCATTTTGTCTCTTAGTCTTCTTGATTTTGTTCCTATACATTTATGCTGTTCTTTTGACCTCCTCCTTGGTGATTTGTCCATGTTTCCACCTTTTGTAGGAGTCCTTTTTTCCCCCAAGTAATTAAAGAGCACCTAATGGACACTTACTACTCTTTCTTTAGCATGAGGATAATTTGCTCTTGTGCCTTTAACATTTTTTTGAGAAACTGTCAGCTCTCCTGACCTCCTCATCTCTGAGATTTTCTTCCCATGGGAGCTTACTACCAGCATTCTGAATTCGTTAAAATGTAGGTTTTTAAGTCCATTGTCCTTATTCTGCTGTGTTCACTCTTTCCTTCCCTTGGAATCATGAAATCTACCACTATCACCTTCAAGCAAATTGTCTTAAGCCTTCAGATTTGCAATCATTTCCTACCCTGTAGTCAAAGAGAAATCTAAAATTGCTATCTTCACATTTACTTACTGCACCTTCTGAAACAAGTTGTTCCCAGTACACTCCAAGACCTCATTAAACATCTTGTTTTGGTTGTATTACTTTCCCAACAGATGTTTTGATAGTTAAAGTCCCTCATTACTGTCAGGTCTTGTGTTTTACGTTTCTGCTATTTGTTCTGAAAATGCCACATCCACCCGCTTCTCCTCCCCCTGATTTGTTGGATTACTGTAGAACCTCTGCCATGACAGTGCTCTAGCTTCCCCCACCGTACTTTTATCTGAACATAAAGACTTTGCAGTGATCTGCCTCTTACCTCCTTCTGAACCCCAAAACAAGTTGTACATTCTTCATATATAATGGAGTGTCTCTTCAGTGATGCCAGTTAAGTTATAATATAGCTATGTAGCGGGAAGGCACAGCCCCCCTCGGAGGTAGGCCAGAGGGTTTTGCCTGTCAGTAGAAGGGTGGAGCCAGACCCGGCCTGTCAATCAGGCCGGAAGCAGAGGGGGCGGGACAGGAACAGGAAGTATAAAAAGGGTGGCAGTCAGCTCAGTTGAGCACCAGCCGCCAAAGGGGAAGGACGCACCTTGGCTCGCTCCTGACCCCAGGCCACCCTGTGGGGAAGCTGGGCTCTGGCCACCAGACCTGGGCCCACAGGTCTGGTGGGGTCTGCCCATGGCCAGGAACTGGGAGCTGTCACTCGGGTTTGGGTCCACCCCAGGTCCACATGGAGAGTGGCCACCAGCAAGGCAGGTGGGTGCTCCCGATCTGTACCCTACAGGCCTCCCCAAAGTGCCGCTGCCCTCCTGTGACTTGGAGGAGCTGCGCCTGGCTGCTGGGAGCCCTGAGTCTCCGCCCACCTCATGTGACCTGGAGGAGTTGCCACTGGCAGAGCAGCTTGATGGATTCCCCGACCTGCCACCACTGGATGAGATGGAAGGCTTCTATAATCTATCCCTGGGGGATTACCCTAAAGACCCACCAGACAAGGTATGGCCAGAACGTGAGGCCTGGGGTAACCCAGGGGATTGCAGGCTGCAGCCCTCAACGGGGAGTCACATCTCGGGGGCAGCATGTTGTGGCTCGGACCCCACTGGCCCCTTCACCGAGGCCTCAGGCCCTATAGAGCCCACTTCGGGGTTGACATGTTGCAGTTCGGACCCCGCTGACCCCTGCACCAAGGCCTCCGATCCCCTAGGGCCTACCTCAGGGTCGGCGTGTTGTGGCTCGGACCCCACTAACCCCTGTCCGGAGGCTTCAGCCCCCGTTGGGGACCTTGGCTGGGACACAGTGGATCTGTGCGACCCAACACCCTTTGTTGACCACGACCACTGCCTGAAGCCACCTCTCGGGTTGTGACCCCAGGAGGCAACCGTGTACTTCTCCTTCTCTGAGTGACTGAAACTGACACTGTGAAACTTTCACCCTGCCAAGGGGCTAAGGACTTGGCAGTCTTACCCCACAAGGGGCCGGAGACCTGAACAAGCCACCCCTTCCCCCCTCAGGAGGGTGGACAGCTTACTCACAAGCTAATACAGTAATACCTCAAAGTCTTCCTTTTTGTTCCTATATGCAAGAAATTGCATTTGTATGTAGACATCTAAAAAGTTGAGCAGATTACCCTTTTGTTTATCCCCTTGTTGCTCCTATGGTCCTGTTCTAATTTTCTGTTCTGCTACCCCCCCCCCCCCCAACCCCTAAACTAATCTTCTCTTAAGGTCACTTTTTTTTGAGCTACTTGCTGGTCAGCTGCCTCCTTTCTACCTAGTTTAAAGCTCTACTCAATAGGTTGGCAAGTCAATATCCAATGATACTCTGCTTTCTTGGTCAAGTGGACGCAGTCTCTTCCCAGCAGTCCTTCCTGGATCAACTCTCCATGTCAAGGAAGCCAAAGCCTTCCCCACAACACCTCATGTCCAGCTATGCATTTATCTCCAGGATGTGCATATCTTTTCCTGGGCCTCAAATGTCAGCCAGAAGGATGAGATGAAAACACCAACTGTGCCCTGTGTCCTGCATGCTAGCTCTCAATCCCTGCAGTCAGTACTGATTGCTCGCAGACGTTCTGACACTACCATTCGCTCCCATGTGGTTGAGCAGCAGGGGATAGTACCCAAAAAGATAGGAGAACCTTGGCAATTTTTCTATAAGGTCTCAGATACAAGCCCCAGGCAGACAGCACAGCTCCCAGGATATCATAGCTGGATGGAAGGTGGATGCCTCTCTCCTCCGAGAAGGGAATCCTTTTCCACCACACCCTTTCAATGGTGTACCATCGGTCTCCAGGAGACTGGAGCTTGGTAGCCAACACTTACTTCTGCACCTTCCCATTGGTGGTGTGGCGGGGGGAGGGGAGAGCTGCAGGCCCATTTCCCACTCTCCCCAACTCTCCCCCCTGCTGTGGGGATGACAAGTGTGGTGGGGAGCAGGAGTGACAGGGACAGATATCCCTGGGCTGCCTGGCAGCGGGGTGGTGGGGCATGACTGGCTCTGCTCTGTAGCCCTGTCTTTAGCTGCCTAGCCTTTGCGTGGCCAGGCTCCCTGTAGTTCCCTCATTATGCCCAGGGTGGGGATGGAGTGGTCAGGAGATCACTTGCTCCCCAAGAAGTGAGCAGCAGGCTTGAGCTGGCATCAGCATGGCCACTGGGGAAGTTAAAGCCTGGAAGTCCCTGGTCTTTTGCAGCAGCAGAGGAGCAGCTCCTCTGAGGAGGGCCTGCCCAGCAGCCGACCCCTAAGGCTGGCTCCTGGGACCACGGCACCTCCACCCCCTGCATTACACCACTGCACCCTGTGTTACATCCAGTGGGTATAGTAGACATAAGTCTCCCAGGCTACTGTAACAATAAATTATTTCCTAAATATAAATCCTTATTACTTATCATTAAGTGAATCCAAGAAGGTGAAATCTTGTGGCTTCTAAATTTTCTGACACTTTTTTAAAGTGATGATACTATACCCGCTTTGGGACAACTGACCATCTTTGTATGTGTAGCAGAAAATTTAAAGCAGTTGAGAAGCTAGCCCTTTATATGTATATAAAAATATATACCACATGAATATCTTTCCATCATATCTGCTTGGTCTTAAATTAAAAAATGTCTCTGGGTTTTTCTCTTGAACAACTGAAGAGATGTATAGATTTTTACTTTTTGTTGTATTGACTTCTATCAAGATAAACAGAATTATGGTTTTACTGAAGCTTTTCTTTTTCTTCCATTTGATATTTGGAAACCTCTTCCTTCGGGGCATGCAGAATGTTACATTCTGTACTCTAGAAACTTAATACCATTTGCAGAACATAGACACTAAAATTAAAGGCATTTTACAAGTAGTAGTGGAAGACAGCAATATATTATACTATATTGCTAATACAAACATTCTCCTTTTAAGGAAAAAAGAAATAGTTATAGTTGCTGGCATAATAGCAATTAGCATTTTTAAAAATGCATTAATTGTACTTTACCTTTCTATTTCATAATACTGGAACCAAGAATTAATATAAGTTTAAGGAAGATATCTTACAGAGTCAAGATATAAGCAGTGAATTGAAGAGTGGTATGTGAGTGAAGAATGGCTGCCTGAGGCAGATTTAAACATAGAATAAGAAATATCTAGCAGGGGAACATACTGTGCAATTGAATTTCAGAGTCTGGTAACATAAGTGGGATCAATGAATAATTTAAAAAAAAAAAAAGACAAGAAAAGGAAAAGCTCTAAAGAAAACATAGAAAGAAGCAGAACAGGTCAGTCTCAGTGATGTGGATGGATTCAAAGCCCAGAGGAATCAATCCTAATTATAAGGTGTTCCTTTTTGGAAGAGAATAGATTAATATTTATGTGGAATCTATTTTTGTCAAGTACATTTTACCAAAGGGTCCATTTCAGCATACTACAGATGTACTTCTAAGATACAAACCGTCACCAATTTATTGTGCTTCATGGTCTGCTTGCATCCCCTGCCAAGTCCTTTCTGGGAAACTGTAAGAAGAAAATTATGTGCTGGCCTAGGATTTGAATTGACTGCATTCCCCTTGCTGCTACTGTACTCCTCTCTGCAGGGGATCATTTTACTCTTGCTTAATTGCAGAGACAGCTTGTAGTGCGGACAGTGTTCTGTACTGAGAAATGGATTTTAATGAAGTGCAGTTCTTTTACTTCACTAGAACTTAATCATGAAACTGAATCCTAGCACCCAGTCAAGCTGACAGCTGTGTCACAGAGAGGAAAAGGCTTATTCAGAGGTATTTTACATTTTATAGCAGGATTATGCTTTGAAAATGTGTTTTGCCATGGTGCTTTGTGTAATCACACTGATGCATTTTTTTTGAGACTAGTGGAACCTTGAAGTAAAATACCTGAAGCTACAGACCAGTGAGTGAGCAGGATTTGGCCCATAACACAAATTAAGTATGATATTACTGTCTTCAAGATTCCTAGAAGATATAAGCTTTTGTTAGATATCATAAGATATGAGCTTCTATAAGCATAATTCACCTTTCTGAATAGTAGCAAGACAACCAATTCAAAACAGTTATTTACTAAGCACCTCAGGAGGCCATACTCATATTTTAATTGTACTGTACTCAGACCTATTTGTTGGCCTGACTGTACTCCTTTACTTTCACTTGCTACAGGTAGTAGTGTATCAAGTTAGAATTCAAGGGGTCAGGCAAAGTAGCCCTCTGCATAAAAAAGATCCAATATTTCTCACCCTACCCCAGCAAATATGAGGGAAATTACCTAACATCTTCAGAATTGTGCAACATCAAACCGACATCTCTGAAATTACACAAGCAGGCTTGAGGTGCTGCATTTTTAGTTGCACTTAAACTTACCAGTTATGTAACAGCTACAGTTTCTGTGTCAAAGGGCACTGAAAAAGTCCACTTTACAATGAAACAGGCACTTGGGTAGGTTTACGAGATACCAAAGCCTGGAAGGGAGGACAGGGAAGCATGAAAAGGAGTACATTGGAGGACACATGGAGAAAATGTAGTATTAATGTAATATTCTTCTGGTTTTAGGGGGCCCTGGAATACTTCCCCCTAAAAATAGGGTGTTCCAGGACCTTCCAGCATACTTTAACCCCTGTAAGTAAAAAGACAGACAAAGTCATGTATTTTTAAAATGCCTGCTGGACAGAAGATGTGAAGGTAAAAAGGAGGACATGTCCTCCTTTTGCTTGACATCTGGTAACCCTACACCTGGGTCTACTTTCAGTACAATCAATTGACTGACTTTACCTGCAGCATCTTTCTCTGCAGCCCACTCCCTTCCTGTTGCCTTCCTTAGACCTTTCAAACAGCTGGCTTGCAGTTTAAAGAAAACTGGGCCCCTGCTGTCATTCCCCAGCTGGTGAGACTACACAAGTGAGATCATTCCTCCTGTCTGTGTATGGTACAAATACAACACCTAATCAGTCAACTTCTTAAGCCTCTTTACAGAAGCAATCAGTAACTAGAAAGCTCCTTACTGCAACAGTATGAGAGCACACAGTACAAGCACCATGAATTAAATAACACAGATTTTTAATTGTTGGTGCTTCCTTGTGAAGGGATTTAGCATTGTAATGGGGATTTGGACTTTTGGATCCAGTGAGTTATGAATGCCCCCTGGTGGAAATTGCTAAAGCCTGAGATGGGATGTTATATGGGGTGGGTTTTAAGTTATTACGGAGAATTCTTTCCTGGGTGTCTGGCTGGAGAATCTTGTTCATATGCTCAGGGTTTAAGTGATTGCCATATCTGGGGTAGGGAAGGAATTTTTCCCCAGGGCAGATTGGCAAAGGCTGTGGGGGTTTTTTCTACCTTTCTCTGTAGCACAGGGCACAGCTCACTTGCAGTTGGATTCTCTGCCTTTAAAGTCTTTAAATCGTGATTTGAAGATTTTAATAACTCAGTGACAGGTTAGAGCTTTCTTGCAGGAGTGAGTGGGTGAGGTTCTGTGACCTGCCTTGCGCAGGAGGTCAGACTAGATGATCATACTGGTCCCTTCTGACCTTAGGGTCTATAATTCTGGAAGTCAATGGTTCATCTAGCCTGGTATCCAGTCTTCTGACAGTGGCCAATGCCAGGTGCTCCAGAGGGAATAAATAGAATAGGTAGTCAGCAAGTTATCCATCCTGTTGGCCAGGGATACACAGGGATGCAACCCCAGGTTCTGGATGATCCTGAATGGCTGACAACCAGAAACTAGGGCTGATGGGATGGGTGACTCAATAATTGTCCTGCTCTGTTCATGCCTTCTGAAGCATTTGGTACTGACAACTGTCAGAAGACCAGTCACAGCTCTAGACACATTGGTCTGACCCACCTATAGCCAGTTTTATATTCTTAACCTTATATTTTGAGATAATAGCTGAGTCTGTGATCCTTTATATGGAACATGAAAACTGACCATAGTTGCATAGTAACTTCTGGGAACCAGAGCAGCAGACAGGTGTTTGTTTGTTCCTCCCGTTTCCTTTCCAAAGTAGCTGTTTAGAAGCTAAACAATTTTCCCACCTATATTATAAAAATTTATAACATATTAATGAAATGTTGGTTTGAAAACAATCTTTTTATTGTATGTTTTGGTGGTTTCTGGCAAAATGGGTACCGATTTCCACATGGCGTCTGTAGGTGCTACTGCAGTACAAATAATACATAATCATAGTACACCATTTGCAATTCCCTTTGATCATTAATCACACATTCTCCTTCGTTCTTTGTTGAGCTGCCTGGGAACCCTTACATGCACTATAAGGATTCTTGTCTGCTTTCTAAGCCTGCATTTGAAATGTTCTTCTAAGCATAACCTCAGTGATAAAATGTCACCTTATCCTTTGCCAGTCCTTTGACTGACATTTGACTCCATTCATCCAAAGAATGTTCAAAACCATGTCTACAAGCCTGCCCACGCTGCTCAGAGCTGTGGGTATGATACAAAGGATTTTCTCCTGGAACACAGCAGGATGTTTCAGCGTTGGGGCTCAGTGCCATTTGTTGCTGCTCCCAAGACAATCAAGGCATATCTTTGGCTAGCTCGTATCGTTGACTGCAACATTATATAGACACGCTAAATGGCTGGAGGACTAATTGTGTCCACTAGCGTGCAGACTATATCCCTTATTGCTGTGATATGCTAAAAAGTGCAGTATGCAGAACCTCCTTTTATTGTTCTCATGAGCACTAGGTAGGAATTCTACTCAATTATGTGGGAAGAGACACTTTCTTGTCTTTTACCCTCTTACTCTTGAGACACAAGAAAGAGGATTTGACCATATAGGTATACCACTGGCTAAAGAAATGAAGAGACATCACTAGGGTAAAAGTGGGTAAACCTTTAGCAGTGTGCAGCAATACTACATATCAGAGAAACTTGAAAAAAAAGAATGTATCTATTTTAACGTTTTAGGGGGAATTTTTAGGTAAGCAGAACACAAACTGTTTTTTGTAAATATCTTTAATGGCCTCTGCTGGGAGGACCTTTGTTTATTTTTGTTTCTCATTCAAAAGATGAAACCTTCATCAGTACAGTGTCCCTAGGTACAGTGCTCAGGCATCAGGTCAGGAAGAAGCTGGACAAAGAAATGCTCCATATTGAACAGACAAGATCACTTTCTGCAGCAGTTCTTGAGGTCCCTAGTGATTTGTTACCCATCCACTTACCAGCTCAGGCCCTGTTTATCTCACAACATATAAGATAACATTGTGTGATTTGTCACTTCTGTATGAGTGTTCTAAATTAATTTGTAAAGATAATTTTCCCAGCAAATTAAGAGTGCAGAAGGAATGGCGGATCATAAAAAGTTATTAAATTGTACTTCGGGAAGTTATCAGATCACATGACTGACTAAATATAATTGTGCAAAGAAAGTTCAGAGGACAATGGAATGGCTTCCATGATAGATGCTTCCATTGTAACTTGACCAAAACTGTGCTGCTTAATACATGTTAATGTTTCCCCTTCTACCTCTTATGTAAATTGTCAAGACTGATGTCTAAGCAGATCACAAAGGAACCTATAATTCAAACAGTGGAACTTTGGGTGTTCAAGATTATGGCACAGTAGGAAGCTGGCAGTGCTCCCACATAATTGAAATAATGGATTTCAGAGTTTCATATTTCAATCATGAGCCATTAATTAAAATCTCAGTGCCACTGTAAATTACAATCCCATTGCAAAAATAGAATGATGTATTCTTCTTATGGCAAGCCAGAAGCAATCTAAAGAGAAAAAAGCCAGTAGCGGTCTGAAGATGACAGTGAGGTGATTAGGGACCATTTAGTGATAACATAGAAGCCATCAGCAATTTGCAGATGTCAAAGAAAAGGTCTGGAACTATTTAATATTAATACCAGCAGCATATGGGCTCCTCTTCATAGATTAAGTCAGTGTAATCCTATTTGAACAAAACCACCATAAACCTCCTTCCCAGTAGAGTACCAAAATGAAGTTCCAGTTTTTATGCCATGTGAGAGGGCCTTCAGAATGCCACAGACCAGCCTAGAACCTGGGAAGAAAATGAAAACAGAAAAAATGAAGTTTAAATATCTGATTTTTTTTTTTTTCTGTAGCCTTTCTTCTGTGAAAACTGTAGCCTCTACCGGACAGAAGTTTAAGATTTAAAATGAAAATGCTGATGTGAGCTTAACATTTCAATTTAATTTAATTTCTTCACCAAACATTTAGGAATTTCAGGAGTTATGATAGTGTGAGTGGACTATAGGGAGGCATTTTAATAACATGGATAATCTTATTTTCCTAAGGCCCTAATCCTTGAAAAGTTTAGACCCATGTTTAATAGGGCTACCAGCTGCCTGTGTATACACCGGATCATAGCCAAAGCCAGAGAAAGCCACAGCTCATTTCCTCAGACTCAGAATTCATGGGAACAAAATATACTGGCAAAAAAGTAAGGTAATCCCTTTGTTTGAGCTCTTTCCTAATTATCCTGTGAGGTAAATTGAGCTGCTGGTGGCTATCAAACACCATAAAATGTTTAGATACACTATGAAACAGACTGTTAGAAAATAAAACCATACAACTCCAAAACCTGCTTTCACTAAGTAAATTGATTGAATAAGCTGTTATTTGAAATTCAGGTCATTGAAATGATATCAGTATGTTGATGATTTGCTTTATTTAGGCTCTGATCCTATAGTGCATTCTGCTAAAAGACTTTTACATCATTGCACAGTCCTGCTGACTTCAATGGAACCTTGCACAGTCACTGTTACGTGGGAAGATAAATCCTTTTAGAATGCTGAAACTTAAAATCTCCCCAACTGCTTTAAAAGAATCCAATGCATGATCAAAATCTTCCCATGGTAAGGGAAAACACCACAAGTTAAAATAGAAAGCTTAGAAGCTCATAAAACAAAAGGATGTCTAGAGGATTTCAAATATAGAACTATATTATATTGCAAATGGTCTTTCACAATTGGCTCCTTTCCTTGGAACTACTGAGTCATTTCCTACTTGGCTACATTTACAAATGTCATCTTTTTCCAATCCAATTCTGCCTAGATGCAGCAATGAAAAAAATCAGTCACTCAGTATTGAAATATAGTGAGGACATTTGAGTAAAGGAATATACAGATATCTGTGTTCTACTAGAATTAACTCACCATTTTTTCCTCAGGAACAATGCTAAACTAAAAATTGAGTGTAAGTCCTTTTTTACTGTGGAGAATAGAAGCTGGCAAGGAGTATTTCCCTGAGAATTTATGGGTGGATACAGTGGATGGCTTTTCAGCAATCTATATATCACTGCAAAATTATTTTAATGTTTTCTGAGGTGCTGTGGTAGAAACAAGATCTAAAATTTCATGTGAGTTCAAATTATGCATATTCCTGTTTGCCTAAAGCACCTGAGACATTTCATTTTGCTCTTTCCATATGAAAACTTTCATCTTTCTGATCTAGTCTCAAATTTTACTGTGAAAGTTAGGACCCGGGCCTCCTGGGATAACCTTCTGAATGTGCCAAAATCAGGGCAAGCTGCAATACCAGGGGCCAAACCTCCAAAACACTGGTGGGTGGTACTTAAACCATTCTCCCAGTCAGTAACAAAACATGCTTCCCCACTCTGGTCATCACCAAGCTTAACAAAATAGAAACAGCTCCCTTTATTGCACATCAGCTCCTATGGTCCCCACCTAGCTGCTGGATCTCTTAAAGAAATAGGTTCTCCTGAACCCAAAGGACCAGAAAAATACAGGCTTGGATCGTATCCAAAATGGCATGATGCCAGCCAGTCCTTTACAACTAACTACAACTAAAGGTTTAATATAAAAAGAAAACAAACAAAATATGAGAGGAGTTAAAGGGTCAAAGTGAATCAAATACATACAAATGATTTAGAGTCCATAGAAAGCAAGTCCTTGAAGAATCTGTAGTTTGCAGGTTAGTCCAATTCCTCTGGTAGACCCCTAGCAGCTGGGTGGGTCTCAGTCCTTTGTTCAGACCCAGAAGAATAGTTCCAGAAGAGGGTGTTGGCTGCAGATAGACTGAAGACTAAATAGAGATGAGGCCCCTGTCTTTTATCACCTTTGGCTTTCCCCATGCTCTCAGAGTCCTTGCCAAATCAAAATGGAGTTGAGTCACATGGTCAGTCTGGGTGACTCATCAGAAAAGTTACTTCCTAGGCCCACTGTAGCTGGGAGCTCCCTTAATGGGTCATAAAGAGGACAAGGGTTTTGCAGACATGTAGTCCGGGATTACCTTAAGGATCAAAAAACTTGGCGTTGAAATAAAACAAATATATTCCTAATGTCTAATACAGACATGATACCTACATAAAAACTATATAACCATTCCTTTCTATTGGTACCAAACATGGCATATCACATATGGATTATTGCAAATATGAAATACTAATATGAGAGAGAATCATAAGCAGTACCCTAGATCCAGTCAGCATCACAAATGTTATTTGGACTTGTTCTACTTCGACCTACTTGTCCATTGTAATATATCAGAGAATTGTCAATAAAACATAATAGACTAAAGCATCAGATCTACTAATGACTATAAAGTGACATGTGTCTTATCAGTGGAAATTAAGAGCTACATGCCAGAGCAGGCGATGAGACGGGGAGAAAGGCCGAATCCTACAAATTGGAGGCACTAGGGAGCCTATCTGTTCTCAACCTTGCTGGCAGAAGTGAAGAGGAGAAATGTGTTTGTGTCACATATGGAACTAGTGTCATAGGAAGGTAATGTACGTTTGACTGGACAAGTGTGTAGCATGGATAGCCAAGACCTGAGGCAAGAGGTAAGGAAGAGTGGGAGTGAAGAATGCTGCTTTTTTTTGAGGTTGATTTTTGTTTTGTTTTTTTTTTTTTTTTAACACTGAGAGGGTACTTGGGTGAATGTGAAATGTGTCACTGTGGAAGTTGGACTTGTTCTCCCCCCGCCCCCGTTCCCCAAAGCCTTTTCACGGGCTTGGTGTGCCGATTCACTCTACTTTTGAGCAATGGGTGACAACGCAGGAAAAGAGGTGGAGTAAAGCATACATTTGGAATAAGACATTTTGTCTCTGTGTCCTTGGTCTCACTTGTTAATCTGTGGGAGGCAACTGGTGTTGGTTAAGGATTCTGTTTGGGTTATTAATGCACAGTTTTGTTGGTTAAACGCTGACCATCCATGATCACCTGATTCTGCATGCATAACCAGGACTTTGCTAAATCACACTGTGCAACTGGTTCTGATACATATGGTTCCAGCTAGTTATGACTCAGAAAGGGATACATAGCAGGGCAGTTTTCTTGGTCCAGGCAGGAAGGGGTTAAAAGCTCTGCAGGGAGTGCCTGACCAATAGGAGCAGAAGACTGCAGGGCCAATCACAGAGGAGTAGGCTACATAAGGCCAGGTTTACAGCTCTTTCCAAGGGTAGTTTGCCTCAGACTTTCTAGGAGGAAGGTCAAGGTGTCAGCAGGGTTGAGGAAGACAGGACCTTGGATGGCTCATTGCACAGCCAGGGGTTGTCTTGAGTGGAGCCTAGATGTAAGGGCTGCAGGTACCTGGGGGAGGTATGAATGGTCCAGGCCCCAGGGGATCTGGTGAGGTACAGGCTAGACAGGAGCAAGGGGGTTAGGGTAGTGCTCTCTAGAGCTTGTAGGGTCCTTGGGCCAGGGCCTGAAGAAGTGAGTGAGGTTGGGTCCCAACCCCTAACCCTAGGCTGTCAATGGTGCCATGAGCAGTGAAATGTGGGGCCAGTGAAACACGTGGGTGAGCTGAAACAGGACTGTGACCTGGGTCTCCTGGGATAACCACCTGAATATGCAAAGATCAGGGCAAGCTGCAAAAAGGAGAGCAGATTCTCCCAGCACTGGTGGGTTACCTAGAGTTAAACTTCCCCAACCAGTCACAAACAATGCTTCTGATCCCCCACAATGGATATCAAGAAGCCACCGTATAGTATAGCCAGCTCCCTTTACTGCATTCCAGTTACCGGTCCGCAGTACAGCCACTAGGTCTGTTAAAGAAATAGGTTCTTCTGACCCCAAGGGGTCAGCCACATTACACAGAACAATACAGGCTTGAATCTTACCCAAAGTAACACGCTGCCAGCCAATCCTCTAGTAACTACAACTCAAGGTTTAATATAAAAAGAAAAGAAACAAAATGAGAGATGTTATAGGGTCAAAGTGAATCACATACAAACAAATGATTTAGTGTCCAAAGTGAAGATAAGTCCTTGTTTCACAGCTTCAGTTGTTAGTAATCCAATTTATAGGAATAGAGACCAAATAACCCAAGTGTAGAGTTTGTTCTAATTCTCCCCCATGAGAATCAGCAGGGCAGTTTCCAGGCCAGTGTTGGCTGGGATCTCAATCCTGCGGCCCAAACTTTCCCTGAGAAGCTTGGACAGATGTGAGAACCCGGAGTTTGGTTCCCAATGTCCTTTTATAGTTGCAGCTAGCAAGGTGGGCATTTGCAGGTCAATTCTTCACGTGGGCTTTGATGACAGTTTCCAGGTCTTCCTTAAGTGAAGCATAGCAATACACATTGTCCTTTGAAGGAAAACCTTCACCTCCTGGGTACCCCAGGTAATTAACTGCATTAGTGCCATTAACAGACAGTTTAAGTTGGTACATCAAAGGTCCCTTTAGATGTTAATGTTCCCTCTTGACCCCTTCCAATAGAACAATGGTAACAGATAGAGAAGCACTTCAGTCACCTTGCTAACCTCTAACAGGATACCTGTAAATACCATCAAGAAACAACTAAGAATACAAATGCATATCAAAGCACTAGCCTACTCATACATTGCATTTCCATATAATATGTCTTCAAAGGTTAGCCTTAGGTCATGTATTTTACAAAGATGGCTTGGCCTTTTCAGGCCTAGCATGACAAGGACTATACCCTGGAAGGGTGGAACTGAGGACTAGGCTGGAGGGTGGAGGTCCTGCAACAGGCTGAAGGTAAGTGGTGGAAGGACTAGCAGTGGCCACTGAAGCACAGTGGGCTGGGCTGTACTTCACTGAACCTTGGAAGGGGTGAACTGGCAAAGGACTCAGCTGGAGGACTGACATTCCAGTTATGAGAGAGATCAAGTAATGACTGCCAGATGGTGGACTACTTGAGCTATTCCCCATACCATCAACAGCTTTTTGGGCTAGGTGTTGACTCTGGGCCAGGCTGGGGCAAAGCAAGGGAGGGGCCCTGTGGCTGGGCTGTTGAGAGCAGGGAGGAGTACCAGGCTGGGCCAGGTGAGAGTTGAGGAGCCAGGGAGGGAGGGTCCCTGCAGCTGGCCTGGGCAAGGTGGGGGGCCAGGAAAGCCCCAGACCTTTGGGAGAGAGCTACACCTGTTGTGACTCCCAAAATACTTGGCTCTTGAAAGAATTTTTAAAAATGTCTCTTCTTATCTTTTGCGTTGCTGACCCCTGTGCTGTACAAATAACAGCCTCTTCAATGGTTTAATCCTCTCCTTTGTCCTTTCTCAGGATAAAAGTCATCATGCCAGCTAGTATTTAAATGCTGCAGGGCTCCTTGTTTGTTTTGCTGAATTAGACTAACATGGCTACCCCTTTGGAACTGATTTAACACTTTGCTGAGGATAAACAGGCAAATGGGTTGAGATAAAACAAGAAGTAAAAACTCCCAAAGTTGGTAATTGAAACATTTTTTTTCATTTGGAAAAATTTACCTTTTATGACATAATTTTCACAAGCCTCTGCTCAGAGTTCATTCCAAAGCAGAAACAGTGTTTCCTCGCCCAAACAGATCTGGAAAATACCAGTTTCACCCTGCATGCAGATACATTGCTGGATCTATGGGATCACACAAACATCTTTATATGTGGGACAGAGGACTTAGGGTGGGATGTCATTAAGAATGGGACCCAGAATCCAAGAGTAAGTCAGAGTGGGAGGGGATCCTGAGAAAAAAGAATTAAGAATTACAAAGGATGAAAAGAACAGGAGCTCAGATCCTCCAACCTATTTAAGTGCCTAACACCCATGGGAATTGGGTATCTAAGTAGCTGTGGGGATTTGGGTCTAGGAAAGTCTGTGTGTGGCAGGTGTGGGTCGATTAGAAGTTAAATGAGATGGAGAGTGTAAAGAAAGATAGAACCTTGCACTGGTCAGGTAAGCTTTGAATAAATCTCCAAATTTTAAAGCCATCTAAACTAAGACTCTGAAATGTGTTATTCTAGCCCTTTACTTCCACTGGTGCTGTGCACTGTGCTGCTTTTAAGTCACTGATGTCTTGCCCAGCATCAAGCACCTTTAATATCTGTAGAAGCCAGTGGGTACTGATTGTTCAACAACAGAGCCAAAACAGGGGCCACAAATATTTATTTGATATGTGAGCTGTGGTTCAGTTTCTGTTCACAAATTCGTCATATTTGCACTTGGAAACATTCCTGTGATAGAAGGTTTTTAGTGGGTTTGACTGTTTGCGGGATGGTTTTTATTTATGGGTGAAATTCAGCCCCCTAGAGAGGGCCTGCAAGAAGAGTATGGATCACATAAGTTGCCATCAGAATAGGGTTTAAGTAGAACTTGAGTCGTGCAGAGAACCTTGTGCAATTTTTCTAATGGATCTAACTTTCACATTATACTATAGAAATACTTCCATACAGTGTGAACAGGAATATTTACAGTCCATTATTAACAGTATGTTATCAGGATCCATCAGTTATTGTCTGTTACTCTCTTGTTTAAGAAGCAGTTTCATTCACCCAGCCAGGGAGGAGAAACACTGTCATGTGACCAGTGACATTAGCCATTCATAGCCCATTTGAGAATAATCCATAGGTTGGAGATTTCTCACTCTATGTATCTACTGTTGCATGAAGCTGGTCAAAAATACTGATGAATTGAAATTTTAATTCAAAGGGGAAACTACATATAAAAAAATATTGTGTCCACCGAGATCTGTGAGCAAAGAATAACAAATAAAATGGCAGTAGTCAAGTTTAGTGTGGGAACAATTCTCAGAAAAAACTCCATTCTTCTGTTAACTTACTCACAGTAAATAATGCAAACAGTTCTACCAATCATTGTGTTAACAGCCAACAACTCTCCTTAATGCAATGAACGGCATATCACTGTTTCCATCTCCCTTTCTGATCATCGGTTATAATAGCTTTTAGCTTTTATCATAACTTTATCACTTCCCTATTTCTTTCCTTTCTTCCTCCTCATACTGTAAAAGCTCTCAAAGGAAGGCTTTGTATCTCAGGAGAAGCCAAATTAACATAATCAGCAGCGTCTATAAATAGTTTCCCCAGTATGTTAGACTCTTCTACATGCCCTTGGAGTGAAATAGCAATAATTCATTTTTTAAAGTGCTACTGAAAGACCCATCCTTTTATACAATTTTCTTTTCTTTTTATGACTTTCAAATATCATCATTAGCCTACTCTACTTATCCTGACCTAGACAATCCTTTTGGATATTTTTCAGTGCTTTCATACAGTTTTGAGATCTCTTGCTATTACCATACACTCATTCATTCCGGGTGGAAGTTAGTTAACACTTTGTTACATTCTTTATGATGTGCTGGAACCGCTCATTCTGAAATGTGGTATATAGTGCTGATTCATTATTGTACCTATCGGTTAAATACCCAAGACAATGATGGCCCAGCTAATTTAAGGGGCAAGTACTGAAGAAATTATGGAGAACCTGTAGGGTCCAAATCAGACAAATTTTGACTGACATGTCTGATAATCCTTTTTAAATTTTCTTTGTTAGAAAGAGGGCTGACTGACCAAAAGCCCCCGGGGGGGGGGCTGTGCAGCGAGCGGCATATATTGCTGAGCTGCGTTGGGCCCTTGGAGGGAACATTCGTCTAAGGCACTGTACTTCCCAGAGTTCTTCCTGATGTGGAGAACAACTCCACTATCTTGCACAGAGGAATATTTCTTCAAGAAAACTTAAACTATTGATATGAGTCTATGCAATCTATATGCTCCATTGTATATTCCCCCTCATTGATTGCATAAAGTAGACCAGAGTCCAAAGACATTGTGATGCTAAGAATCTCTTTTGGAAACACAGAAGTTTTCAGACCATGTGGAGATGACTGATCCAGAAAATCTGCTACCCTTTCTCTAGTAATGGCCAATCACATGCTAGGCCAATTGTTCAGTGAGTGGGAGAACTCTTTCCATTAATTTTTATTATGGTAGCAGAACAACATACACCTTCTGCATTTTGTCCTCTGTTCTTACATAAAGTGTAAGCAGCTTGTACTATACTCTCCTGCCCCCCCACCCGTCCCCCATGCAGTAACACTTTGGAAGTGGCTCAAAGTCACATATATTGCAAAATGCATAGTCCAGTCTTCCTCTGTCATGCATTTTAATTCATGCTGCTGTTGCCAAGCAAAGAAAGTTATGAACTGCACAGTAGGTTAACATTCAGGTCTCATTCATAGTGGTGGGTAGAAGCTATTTGTATGGATAGCTAATGTGATACAGACAATTCAGTTCTAGAAAGATAAAAAGCATACATGTTATGAATAATATGCTGTATCTAGTTGAAACCAGGTCTGGAGCCTATATTTTGTGCCTACACAAAACTCTACTGATTCATTGACTTATACTTTGGATGGATACATAGCAGGATTAGCTTTTTTATGGGAAAATATTAGCATGTTCAAATTATGCATCAATTGAATTACTAATATTTCCTCCCAAAACAAAACCTTTCCACACACTTTCTGACTCTACACTGTACTTTTCCCCACCTCCTATGATGGAAAAAGAAAATACTGAAACCTTAGGACATGACTTAAAACAAAAGGATGTGTAAAGGTAGGCTTTCTGAAGCTATCTTTTAAAATTAGCCACTAATTCTGTAGGCACAATGAAAAACCAAGAGCAGAGCTAGCTGAATTTTGCATTTGAAACAAAGGTTTCATTGAAAAACAGACTTCAAAATAAATTTTATAAAAAGACTTCATTTCTTTCATATATTTCCCCTACCAAAAATTTTTATTTTGAAAACTGAACAACCAAAAATATGGAAGACTTTTGTTTAACTCCAAAACTAGAGAATTTCATTAATTTAAAAAAAACAAACCTTATGTTGCAGAAAACACATGTGTTCCAAGCTGCTCAAAAGGAGAGATGTTAAATCTTATCCTTTGAGCCCAAAGTTTGCAGGTGCAAGACTGCAGGTAAAAAGAATTAGAGGCTGATTTGAGGGTCATGTAAAAATTTAGCTCTGTATGATTTAAGTGAAAAATATATCCATGCTACTTGAGGAAAAATAGCCAGGACTATACACTAATTAATACCATATGAGCATTGTAAGCCCTTTCATTGCCCCTGTTCAACAACATGACTCTTTGCTGCCATCATGTCCAGTGAAGTAGCTGACACTGGGGCTTTTAGTTGGATGTTTTTCAGGTTCTTTTGAGAATAATGGAAAGGACTGAAATGAATATTCATGTTGAGGAAATATGAACAGGAAAGGGAATAGTGATAGTGTGGCAGATTTTATTACCTGAACTGTGACAGGGTGGTGCTGAGCAACAACTGTTGAGTGCACCCCCTATCATGCCAGCTCCCATTTAGGGAGGTAAGTTGGAGCTGGTTATAGAAAACCAGAACCTCATTGAAGAATTATAGGCAGCTGCCAGCTCAGTTAATCTGGAGCTGTATAAAGGCCTGAAAGGAAGGAAGTAGGGAGAAGGGAGTTGAAGGAGAAGCAGAGCAGTGCCTTATCCCTCCTGGGTAAAATTGCTAAGAAGGCAAGCTGTCTATGAGATGTGATGGTGGCAGCACTTGTAAATAAACCTGTCCCAATAGTTACAGAATCAAGGATCTGAGTGACTTTGTGGCCAGAGGAGAAATGGAAGCAGGGTAGGGCCACAGAGTGCCGGGCTACATGACAGAAAGATACAATAACAATGTTGCTGAAGAAAATTTTAGTTAACTGTTAGCTACTTTAACAGAAAATGTTTCAGGTTTGCAAGACTCAGAGACCCAGAGATACCAAAAGTACTGTCATCCTCCTCTCTCCCTTGATCATGCTGATTAGAACATCCAGAAGTAAGATTTCTTATTGTCACAGAGCTCTGATCTCCCTTATGTGGGAATAGCTCATGTAGCTAAAAGAATCATGAGGCAGTCATTCATTTTCAGCCAGTTCCTCACCTATGATAGATTCCCAGGTCCTGGTTTTATGGTATGTAAAGAAATTTGGATGGGTAGCCTACTGTCTGTGTTAATCTCAGAAGGAAGCCACACCTCCCAGCTGCTATATTCTATGGGAACAAGTTCTATCAGAGAGCAAAAGAACAGTTCTTAGACTATCTGGCCCAGTGTGGCAGTCCCAAAGTCATCCGCCCTCACCTCAGGCATGGGGAGGAAGGGCAAGCAAGCAGTCTAGGGCATCTAACAAAGAGGATGCATGGGGATGTAGGCCTCCCTGCCCAGTGGGAGTATCTGCTGCACTAGGGGTGGTATGGCAGAGTGGGACACAAGCCTACCTGACTCCACAGCATGCTAGCCCTTAAGTCCACCTTTCAGTGATGATCCTGGATTATAAAAATATCTGGAAATGCCTGAGGCTAAGGAACTACTGGGGTCAGAACTGATTGTGCACCCTGAGCAGGTGAAGGATGATCCTGGGACTCAGGTATGTCTCAGGATGGGGTAAAAAGGAGCCCAGGAATAGCCAGCCATCACCTACCTGGGCTTGTCCTGGAGCACTGGTTGGTGCATTTTGGCTGGAGTTCTGCTGACCAGTGGTGAAGCATTCTTGGAGGAAGGCCACACCTCTTGGCTATAGGATGGCTGAACCAGCCTCCTGGTGCAAGCTAGAACAGCTTGTGGGATTGCTTGAAAAGTGGCAGACTCTAATTGTACACTGCAGAAAGGAGAAGGTGATGCAAGTTTTGGTAAGGTGGCTCAACTTAACCTGAGGGTTCCCCTGTTCAGGTTGGTGAGTTCTCTGGGGACCAAGTACTCTAGCATTAGAACTGCTTTAAAGTTGAGGTTTAAAACTTAGTTGGTTTAAAGTTTCCCTAGTCACCTAGTGAACCAAAGAGTCTACCACAGAGTCTTGATTGATTAACTACCCTGTAATGCACCAGAGGATGGAGAGAACTCCAGTATAACCAACCCCAAGCATTAAAAATCATGAGTCAAACTCAAAAATCACATTTGTTTAAGATTAATGAATGTTAAAAGAAAAAATATTTTCAGTGTTATTTGCCTTCTAGTTTTTGAGCCTTAATGGGCCGCATTTTCAAGCTCTTCACTGCAACTGTGGAGGTGGCATAGTAGATACTTACTTAAACCTTTTTAAGAGGAAAGCTCAGATTATCACAAAATCACATGACTCAAAGATTTGTGGCTTTGGGAAAACACCAAATATCACAAAATGTATGTGTTGACCTTTGACCCTTGATCTTGAAACTCCTTCTAGTGGGTTTTGTAAAATATTCTAGAATAAGATCCTAAGGAAATGCTAAAACAAACAAGGAGTCCTGTGGCACTTAAAGACTAACAATTTTATTTATTTATTTAGTAATTTATTGCTACTATTCAAGCAGTGAAAAATATGATTCAAAATGTTTTTGGAATGGGTTTTTGCCAGAAGCAAGAGGCCTAGTAAGGCTTGGCAGTTAGCATGATCAGTCGTTGTAAGTTCATTTGAGTGTTTGACCTAGGTCATGAAGTTACAGGGGCTTTTGCAAGATTCACTTAGGTATAAATTAATAAACTGCAAAAGAAAGAAAATGACAGATTTCTAGAGCATTTTTGGAACATGTAACCATGAAGTTAACATTCTTAACATATTGGGAAATATACTGATGCAAATAACGTAAACCAGCAATTAACACTCCAGTTGTGGTTGCCTGGAATGTCCCATGTAGACAGGAAGTCAGAAAATATGGTCACCAGAAAAAGAAAAGGAGCAAAACATATCTAGTGTATTTTTCTTCATTGTGGGGTCAACAGAATGAAAACCTGAATCATAACATCCCACATGTGGTGATCTCCACTTACTGTTTCATTCTGTCTTTGTTTCCGACAATCTCCACAGGGCTTCATGTCAACATGGGAGGTTGTTATTCTGTATGGCTTGTTCCTTTATGCTAATACTTAGAATTAATATTTAAATAATTCCAATAATTTCAAAGTTTTCATGTATGGCCCACCAATCTCATACTTAATAAGTTTATGTAGCTGTTTGAGTACAGAGCCTGTTATCAGCAATTTGTGCAAGCTGCACTCCAAATTCATGAAAAGCTACATATGGTGAAATCAGAAGAGTAGGTAACACTGCAAATTCCTCCTGTTCTCTGATATTTTGCCCTGAGGAAAATTGTTTCCTGATCCCAAATATCTTTTAACTGAGCCCATGTTAGAGGAAATAACCTTTGATCTAAGAATAGAAGAATGGCCATACTAGGGCAAACTAATGGTCTGTCTAGCTCACTATCCTGTCTTCTGACAGTGGCCAATGCAGATGATTCAGAGGGAATGAACAGAAGAGGGCAGTTATCAGATGATCATCCCTTGTCATTCACTGCCAGGGCTTGTCTATACTGAGATCACTGCGTTTGTTTCCACGGATTGACTGAGCAGTCGGTTGAGACTCACTCATTCGATCCTGGAAGTGCTCTCCATTTGATGCAGCGGCTCCATACTTCAGAAAATAGCAATGCTGCATCAAATGGAGAGCATTGCCCATTGGCACAGCCCAATGAAGATGCGACAGTAAGGGAGAGTAGGTAAGCTGATGGGAGATATGTATAGTACAGTACATAGCTTGAATATCTCCCATTGACCCAGTGCAGCACTATAGACCAGGCCCCAGTTTCTCACAATTGGAAGCCTAGGACTCCCAGACCATGGGTTGCCTGCTTGACCATCTTGACTAATAGCCACTGATGGACTTATCTTCCATAAAGTTATCTAATCCTTTTTTGAATTCAGTTAGACTTTTGGCCTTCACATTACTTTACAGGTCTGTATCATATCTTATCTTAATTGCCTCTTCCAAACTGATCAGACCCAGTCTTTTTAATCTCTCAGTATTTAGAAGCTGTTTTGGCCCCCTAATAATTTTTGTAGTCCTTCTCTGTATTTTTCCCAATGACTGTATCTTTTTAGAGATGGGGTGACCTGAAATGCATGCAGTAGTTGACGTGTGGACATACCATGGATTTATATATTGGCACAATGAGATTTTCTGTTTTATTATCTTATCCTTTCTAATGCTTCCTAACATACTGTTTGTTCAGCAGCAATCAAAGATGCTAAGGGTGGCTGTTTTCAGAGAACAATAAACAATGACTCAAAAATCTCTTTCCTGAGTGGTAACAGCTAATTTAGACCCCATCATTTCCTATGTGTAGTTTGGATTATGTTTTCTATTGTGCACTGCTCTGCATTTATCAGGATTGACTTTCATCTGCTATTGTGTTGCCTGGTCACCCAGTTTGGTATGATCCTTTTGAAACTCCTCACAGTCTGCTCTGGACTTCAGTTTAATTTAAACTCATTCACGCCTTGAGACTAAGTAAACTGGTGATCAAGTTGTTTGTCCTTGAATTCTAATACAATAAATAAATTTGTTAATCTTTAAAAGTACCACTGGACTCCTAGTTTGTTAATGTGATAAAGGTCTATTGTATTTCAGTGAATTATAATCAGATAATGAGAAACCATAGTCAGAGCTCCATATGGAACCTTTTTTGACAAGAAACTGAAACTAGTCAGACAGGTTTTCCTAGCACCTAAGCAACCCTCCCACCATCACTGTGGCAACCCCGAAGACCTAAAGTAACCCAAAACACTACAAGCCGGTATTCTATAAATTTGTCTTGGGTAGATAATTCATTCTAGTGGATGTGCGGGAAACAATAGTTACTTACACAGAACATAAAATAAGTGCCTATTAAACAACTCAAAGAATGTCTCTTCTATTCAAATTAAGAACAGAATATGCATTGTGGAAATTATGTAGAAACAGTTTAGCATGAAAAATTAATCAGGATCTACAGTAAATATTTCTGAGAAAATTGTGCGTTATGGAAGAACGCAGAGGCATACACTGCATGCAGCCAAAACACATTATGTATTTTGTTACAGTAACAGATTAATTCATAATTGCAATACCCTTTAAATATTACTACTTCATTAAAGAGGAACTTGCTAAATTAAAAGCTTTGAATATTTTGTCTGATATTAATGCTTTCAACATTTCTGCTTATTTAATTAAATTAAATGAATCAAATAAAAGCATTTGGAAAATTAGCCTATGAAACACAGGACAGTCAAAATCCTTGAAGCTGGTTCAAAGGAGGGTTTTAGGAGGAGCTTTCTGCCATTCCAGCAGATGTTTAATTTGGTGGCCAGTTTCCAGAAATTGTAGGGATCTTTTCATATATGTTTAAGCTTAAAGATTTTTGACACTATTACCAGCCATGGCCATTTTTAAAAATGATTAGAGTTTATTTCTTCAGGGAAGCCTTCTGGTTATAGCAGTCAAAGAACCATGTTCTGAACTGTAGTGTTCTTTCTGTTGTGCCCACTTGAGCTTTTTAGGTTTTAAATGCTTGGGACCTTGGCCTTCAGTCTTTGTGCGACGTGTTATCTGTCGTAATCACCTTGCACATTTGTGGTGGAGTACAAATGAGAATTACAATAGCTTGTTTTCATCAAGAGGTATGCTCAGCATTAGATAATGAAATTTAACTGATTTGGTATATTCAGAACTATTTAGGTTAGCATGGTCTTCTTTTGTTACAGGAAAGATGCCTATTTAAAAAAATATTTACTGAAGATTTTATTTTCTCATGCACATTAATAAAGATTTCAATCTTAGGTTCTTTTCAACTGGTGAGAAAATGTTGGAGGAAAATGGTGATTCTCTTACCTTATGGTCATTTTGGCAATTAATTTATTTTAAAAATTACTTTTCTATGTGATCTTTTCAGCATAACTGACACTAGTAATACTAATGCCATCTATTAATTATACCCTTTGGCTATGTCTACACTAAAGGGCTCAGGGAAGTTGACTTAAAGTTGACCTCATAAAGTCGACTTAGTGAGGTCCTGTTTGTTCAAGTCGACTTTATAAAGTCGACTTAAGCAAGGGGACCCATTTAAAGTCAACTTAACAAAGTTGACTTTAAATGGGTCCCCTTGCTTAAGTTGACTTTATAAGATTGATTTAAAAGACTCTGTTGCACTCAGTCAAGTTTATTAAGTTGACTTTAATGAGCACATTGTGTTAAGGTGACTTAGTAAAGTCAACTTAACCCTTAAAGTTGACTTAAACAAGTGCTTAAATCAGCTTAATGAATTCCAAATGTACCCAGGGAGTTGCTTAAGTTGACTTAAGCTCCTAGTGTAGACATAGTCATTGATACTATCTTTCAATGTGAAGGATCCCAGAGCACTTTTCGGAGTGATTTTATATGGATCACTCACCCATGGGATGTGGGATTTCCCAAAGCACTCAGTATTGGCCTAATTCTATACCCACTGATGTCAACAGTAAAATTTACAGATTTCAATAGCAACAGAGTTAGATAAATATTTGTGATGGGGTAAATAGCCCACCCCACAAAAATGGGGTTAATGGAGCCTTAGAGAGGCAGCCAGTTGGAAGGGTGAATGGCTGAAGCAGCCAACTGGGGACAGGCAGGCCCCTATGAGAAGGGCTGCCAGCAGAAGCAGGGGGCAGGAAAGGGCAGTTACTCTTAGGAGCTCCCAGGAAATCTGGTGAGTCTGCAGGTTGAAGCAGACCAGTTCTCTGCCTGTGATACAGCAGAGGCAGGCTCCAGGGAAGGAGCAGCTGTGAGTCCTGAACCACGGGCTTGGGGTGGACTGCAAGGTTGGCTATGGGGTAGGAACAGCTCCTGGACCCTGGAGTAAGAGTCAGGCAAAGATGGAAGAGCTGACTGCACCGGGAGCTGCCGGGCCCTGAAGAAAGGGTCCAGCTTTGGACTGCTGTAGTAACTGGGACAAGTGGCCAGTGACTGCTGAAGCCAGCTCCTAGAAGGGGAAGCAGGGACTGAGCCACAATCGGAGGGCTGTGTTACAAAACAGATGCTGACTTGCAGGGAGATGAAAGTCTAGGAACGGAAGCACAACAGGCAAGGCATTGCTGAAGAGGTACAATGGTCACCGGAGCAATTCCGAGAGAAGATCATGAGGCGGTCCCGTGGTGTTGAGGGACCCCATTGCAGAGCCTATAAAATTCCACCTCTTTTGCATCATAAAAGAACATGTGGAATGGAATGTGACAGCCAGGACCAGCTTGACCCATAAGCAAGTGAGGCGCTGGCTTGGGGCATGATTTGCTGAGGGGCGGTCACAGTGCTGCACCAGGGGTGGGGGGGGGTGCTGGCCCAAAAGCCTGACCCCGTACTCCTGCCCCTCCCCGAACCAGTCACTCTGCCCCTGGGGCAGAGCGGGCCAGCCCACGGGTCAGGCTCTGCTCTCTTGCCCCACCTCTGGGCCAGCCCTCGCCACCCCTAGGGAGGAACTGCTGGCCCAGGGGAGAGGTGAGAGAGGAAAGCTCCACCCCTGGGCTGGCTGTTTCCCACCTGGGGGCACGGAAAGCCAGCCTGGAGTGGAAGATGGGTTTTGCCACCCCCCAACGCGGGGGAGGCGCAAAATTGAAAGCCGGTTCAGGGTGCCAAAGACCATCGAGCCAGCTTTGGTGACAACCATGTCATAAAAATGGAAGGGCAAATGAAGAATAATTTATGCTTAGCGACTCAAGGTAGGCAAAGAGTTTTTACCTAGCTTCCCATCAGTGGGATTACTTGCATGAACAAGTGTTACTCATCTGAGTAAGGATTACGAGATTAGGATGTGTGTTGCAATTCGGCCATGGAACCTAATAGGTGAAAACCTGAAATCATTGGGAGTTTTGCCATTGGCTTCAATAAGGCCAACATTTCACCTCTTAATCTTGCACAAAATGTCACAAATGGAGCCATCCCTAGGGGAGAGTGAGATCTAGGGCAAATCTCACTGTGTGTGCCACCCCTTAACATTTGTATGTAGGTGACTAGGTGGAAGGTAGGTGAGCACCTGTCATTAGGGTCCTGGGCTTGCACTGGGACTGGCTGGCTGCAGCCCCCCTCCCAGCTGGGAGCAGGAACTGGGCAAGAGGGGGCATCTGCCACCAGGGATCTGGCAACTGCAGCCTGCCTCCCAGCTGAGAGCAGAAACCACAGCATCCCCTAAAGCAATTGGCATGGGGTGATCACCCCACTTTGTTGTGCTTTGGGGACTGCTCTGTCTATAAATTATTCAAGTTTTGGTTTTGTCTCATCCAAAATATGGTAGGTCAAGCAGCAGAGAAACCTGTAATATTCTACTGGGCATTAGTTCAGAACTAAGAATGCTAACCACAGACTCAACACTGTATCTAATAACTTTAGAAGTCTAGAAGGTATATTTTATTTCATCCTGTCTTGAGGGCAGGGGACTGAACTAGATGACCACTTTAGGTCCTTCCAGTCCTACACTCCAAATTCCAGGGGCATCGCTGCCCTGAGGAAGCACCCAGGGCACTGGCTGAGGCCACGCCCCCAGACAGGAGGCCACGCCCCCTGGCCGCAGGCCACACCTCTGGACGGGGATGGGGTCGGGAGTGGCCACAAGCATCTGAGCCCCGGATCCCCAGCCAGGGATGGGGCTGCCGCGGCCATGGGCAGCTAGGCCTAGGATCCCCTGCCAGGAAGGGGGCCAGGAGCAGCCTCCGTGGCCACGGGCGGCTGAGCCCCAGAGCTCCAGCCCAATTGGGCCAGAGATCAGGAGAGGCAGGCCCCACCAGGCCCGGGGCACTGGTGCCAGGATTCAGGGCATGTGCCCTGTGTGCCCAGTGCCAGCAATGCCCCTGCCAAAGTCTGAAGCCAGGGCTATGGATTAAATAGCTAGGCAAGCAAATCAGAACTTGGAATGGAGTAAAGAGAGAATCTTTGACTTTATTTCCCAGTTAACTTGTACAAATATCTCCAAGGCAATGGAACTAAGGTCACTCTTTACTATAGTACTACATGATTCCTTTTCAGTCCACAGTAACTATTTATGGACAAGCAAATTGCAGGTATTGCTTTAACAGAGCTCCTCACTGCTCTGTTAAACCCAAAGCAGAACTTGTGTTACCTAGAATGAGGACTGCATCCTACAGGGACTCCTGCTATGTAAGATATCTGCACCCTGACATTATCCTAAAAGCTTCCTGTTATTTATTATACAGTCTACAATATTTGACTGAAAGAAACAAAGTTTTTTCAGGCTGTCATAGGAACACTTTTAAATCTTCTTTTGTTATACAGCATCCCATCTGTTAGCCAAATGTAGTTTTTAAAAGATCTGTCTTATTAATGGAATGATCTAATAAACCTTTTCTTAAAAGATAAGGTTATTTTTTTAGTGAGTGAGAGAACATTAGTAGGGTTTTGTTTTGTTTTAAATAACTAGACCTCTTTAACAGTGTTTTTTCTTCAGCAGCTCATTGGCATATTTTCTATTTGTGCAGAAAGTAAAGAAAGTATCTTTTTTTTTTGTTTCAAATGCCTTGTGTATTGATTGTACTTACTTATTTTTAGTCACCTATGTAAAGTGTAATATATTTAGGAAAACATTTTTTAAGATGTGAACATAAATTTAGGCTCCTAAAGCCACATTTAGTTGTCTGACTTTCCAAAGTGCTGAACTGGTAGGTGCCCTGTACTTTTGAAAATCGGACGGTGCATAAATATGGAATTAGGCATCTAACTTTTACTCTCCTATTGTGTATTTTAGAAAAAAAGCTTAACTTTGTGGTTTGAAAATAGCTTGCATGCCTATCCACCAGCAGTCATTCAGCCAGTAAATGCAGTGCTATTGATACTGACAACATTGCTTTGCTGCTATAAGATAATGGTATTAAATAGTTCATTGTAAGATACAGCAACAGTTATCTCAAACTTACTTCTGGGCAATAAGAAAAAAAAATAGAAATGTTTTTTAGACACAGCAAAGATGTAGATTTTCTTGCTTCCCAAACAGTGTATTAGTTCTAAAGCAGATGTTCCCTAATGCTTGATACTGGGCACTATTAAGCAATGTACCTCTAGTGGAGTTGCCATTCACCAGGTGCCCCCATGTGGCCAGACGTTTTTCCACACATCCCATCCTTTGGTTCTCATCAGGCTCCCTTGGAAGTGCCATATGCTCTTTCCCAGGGATATCACCAGCCCCTCTGCCAGAAATAGGTCAGTTGCCCAAGTGATTCAGAACAGTGGGATATAGGACCTGTCATCAATCAGTCAGATTTGTTTAGATGGTATCAGTCTAATGCTTGGTGTCCAAATGACACCTCACCCACCAACACCCTGCCCTCCAAAACACCAAAAATAAACTCTCCCTCAGTGCAGTTAGTACTAATTGAAATGGCATCAAAACAAATAATTTAACATTTGAAGGCTAAAGTAACTTTTCTCCCTTAGAAGGGTCTGCCCTGAATGGCGTGGGGACATTGTAGGGAAGGCTGTGTTGCTGCAGCCCATGTTACAACTGACTAGCAGTGAGTAAATAACTTTTTGTTTTTAATTTTTGAGGTTTGTTTTGGTTTACTGACAGTTCTGGTGCAAAACAAATCAGGTCTCCCAGAACTGATCATTCAAAAAAAAATTGGTATATTGAAAAAAAACTGACAAATTTCATTTTGGGTTGAATAAGATTTTTTTTCCAGACACTTTTAATTTAAAAAAAAAAAAAAGAAAAGAAAGGAAAGAGGCTAGATTTACCAACAGCTGGAAGAAGCTGCTCCTTTATAATCTGTAACACAGTTATTAGAGTACCCACCTGCAAAGCCAAGATACAATTCCTCTGTTCTATGGAACAGGGACATGAACTTGGGCCACAAGGCTAGAGTCATTATCCATCTCTGTTTTCACCCAATGACTATTCAAGCATTTTATACAAAGTAGAACTGCTTCAGTTTGTTCTTCTGTTGCTCTTATTCAGGGGTTTTCAAACTTTTTTTTTTCTTGGGACTCAGTTTAAAAAATATCATTTATGCCTGCGGCCCAGCAATTACATCTTTGAGCAATGCATTCCAGTCTTTTGGTGGGAGCAGCAAGGGGCATGCAACCCAGTATCTGAGGCTCCATAACCCACTACTGCAGTGGTTTTCATTTAGGGTTAGGACTCAGTACTGGGTTGTGGACCATCAGGTACTGGGTCGCAGCACCCCTTGGTGCTACCACCAAAAGACTGGCATGCATTGCTCAAAGATGTAATTGTTAGATTGTGGGCATAAATGATTTTTTTTCAACTGGGGCCTGAGGAAAAAAGTTTGAAAACCACTGCACTCCTAGGTCCCAACCCTCAGTTGGAAAACCACTGCTTTAGTAGTTATATAATAGCAGTGCTTTTGATTTTCACTGGGAGACCTGATTCTGCAAAGTTCAGTTTCACCATTCTACTGAAAATCACCTTCAGTTTCAATGGAATTGTTCAGATTAAATAATATCCTCAGTAGCTTTTCATAACAACGAAGTATGCAAAAACTGCTGCACATGTTATGCTGAGGTTGGGCCATATGAATCACAACAAAACAAAATAAAATACATCACCATCAAAAGAAAAGGATAACTGAAGCTAATTTTACTGCTTTTAGTGTAAATGATCCCATTTTGGAGATTGGGCTCTATATTTAAAAATAACACTATTTATTGACTCCTCCTGTTATCCTGGCACTTCTGTCTTACACACACTATAATGTATTTGATTTCCTCTTGTGCTAGATTCCTTAGTTGTCTATGGCCAGAATGTTGAAAGTGCTGGATAACAAATAAAGAGCCAAAGTGTTTCTTTTTTAGAAACTCAAGCAACTGAGATGGCAGTAA
The DNA here is from genome assembly GCA_007922195.1 of Podocnemis expansa. Taxonomy (NCBI): domain Eukaryota; kingdom Metazoa; phylum Chordata; order Testudines; family Podocnemididae; genus Podocnemis; species Podocnemis expansa. The sequence goes on along the minus strand of ML681964.1, from coordinate 38,874,787 downwards.
GTAGCAATATCAGGACTATAGGAGAAATTCCTTCTTACATGTCACGTATACTTTGGGAAAACTATAGTCTGTTTACAGATACTAATGAAAGTGAATCCGAATTGTGGTGTGATCATCAGGGTTTGTCATGGAGGACCAAAATACCAAGATATTTTGCTGAAGAAGCATTGAAGGTGACACTTTAAAATAATTTCCCTCTTAATTGATGTATGAATTGTAGAGGAAATTGTATTTACATATCAGATGAGTTCACTGTAGGACAGTGGTTCCTTTGGTGTATTATTAAAGGGCTGAGGAGAGCACAGAGAGGGAGAGAGAGTTGTTTACAATAACAGATTTGGGTCTAAAATTAATTTTTCTGCCTGAAGGACATTTACCTCTCAGAACTGTTCAGACAGCAAATGACCCTTTCAGTACTTATTTGACAGCAAATTTATCTTGATAGACCCCTCCTCACAATGAAATCTCACGGATCATGTTTGGATATTTCTATTCTGGGGTACAGGTTTTCAGTCTTACTGTACAAATAGCCCAGCAGGTGGTACAGCAAGGACCTGAAATAAAACAAAGGTAATTTACTTTGGGATGAGTTCCCTACAATGTTACAGCATTGGAGGCTGGAGATCTTCTGTTTGACTCATTCTCTGTTCTGGGGTGGTTTTCATTTTTCAATAGGTCTTTTGAGTTTTCTTTTATTGCTACTTTTCCCTTTGGTTTTGTGGGCTTCCTTTCTTCTAGTTCAATACTGAGGATATGTCTGATGTCATCAAAGTGCCTGATTCTCCATTTGTAGATCCCCAGTTCAGCAAGATACTTCAGCACATACCTAACTTTCAGTAAGGTAGTTGCCCCACTGAAGTTAACAGAAAACTCACATGCTTAAATGTAGGCACATTCTAAAATACCTTCCTTGAACTGGGGCAAGAGTAATTTACAATTGTGCCGAGATCGTGTGAAACAGTAACACTTTGATCTGGCAGTGTTTCACAATTACTTTGCACAGGTGTACATGGCTATAGAAAGTGCAAGATGGTAGAAAACTAGGCCTAATGTTGGTACCAAATGATTCTCTAAAGTTCTTGTCGTTTTGAACTAAGATGAATAGAAGGTGGAGGTCATTTATATGTGGATGACAGAATTAGTCTACAGACTCGGCAATTATGTTTGTTCTGTTTTTAACTGTCTGATGAAAGCACTTCATTCATTTTGCTCAACACAAAGAGATTGTTTTCCTTGTTACAGATTCAACAGTCACATACACACATGATGAAATATATTATAGCTATCATTTTCTCCTTCTAATACTGACAAGGTAATATGACCTCTGTGCATCCTCGATTTGAGTTCTTGCTATGTTTGTTTATTTTGGCTTAAATGGATTACAACAAGAGGTAACTAGAAGAGCTGCAAAAGAAAAAGGACATGGAACTTTCATTACTGCTGCTAGCCTTAAGGGTCCCAAAGGGAGCTGGGCACTGAGGACCTACATTCACATTGAAGGCAAGTTAGTTACAGGTGATCATTCCACCTCAGAACAGACCATTAATCCATGTATCCCACTTTTTTCTTTGTGAAACTGGACCATGTCCCAAAACAGTGGTGGACACTTCGATTAATCTAAGATGTTTGCTTGAAAGATTCCTTGCTTCCTTCCAAAAAGGAACCAAAGTTACAGGCTTCCATGACTAAAAATTTTGCTGGTTGCCCCCTTCAATCCATCAGAGTAAACTCTTGAAGGGCCACTAATAGCTCAGGCTCTGACCTCCAATCCATACCAGTGAATGGTTTGCAGGTCAATTGGAACTAGTAGAGTTGATTCCTAAAGTTGATTTCTCTCCCCCACCAAACCTGAATGCAAGTATCATCAGAACCACCCCACTGAGGTAGTGATGGGGTGGAGATGTACAGTAAATGCCTTGTTATACTGGATCTAATTAGTGCAACTGTTGCCCCTTTGATTGGACTAAAACCTCTGGTTTTTCTTAGATTGCCAGTTCAAATGTGCAGCACTTTTCAGAAAAAGCTGCACACTGAGCTGTAACCAATAAATGTTGTTTGAATATGATTTTTTAGGATTGATAGTCCCTCTGTATTTTAATAGTTGTTTCTGATATGTTGGACATTGTGCCATTAGCTCTTTTGGATTTGGCTGAGTGTGTCATTTTCAATTTGCATTCACAGTATGCATCAAAACTTGTTTAGAATTCTTGAAGTGGATGCTGTGAATGTGTATTAACAACATTGCAGATTTGGGAGGTATGAGATGAAAATAAGTCACTACTTATTCCCATTCACTGGAGGAAACCAGCTTTTCAACTCAGGAACTTTTTTCCATAATGGTCGGTTACTTACCAGTACCTGTCCTCCTTCAAGATGGGCTGCTTGCATACATTTAGTTTTAGGTGTCTACAAGCCGCAGAGCATGATTGGTCGGAAGCTTTTTCCCTACCCTGTCAGAGCAGGGTCAGCAGCCGACACCATCTCTGGCCACTCCCGTGGCTATTTATATGGCCCTGACCCTGACCCTCCCTAGTCCTTTTTAAGTCACCAACTCTGGATAGCGGCGACAGTGAGGGGGTCCTGAATGTATGTGAGCAGCCCTTCTTGAAGGACGGTTATTGGTAAGTAACCCACCATTCTTCTTTGAGCACTGCTTGGATACTTTCTATATTACGTGACTACTAGCCGTACTGTGGACGGTGGGTGGAGTTGGAGTTTTCTGCCTTCAGCACGGCTATCCCCTTAAGGCAAGCTCCAAAACCTGGAAAGGTGCCTGAAAGTAAGCATTTTGCCTACATGGAGGTGATATTTTATAACTCTTTGGAGTCCTGTGGCAACGCTAAGCAAGGGGACCCGAGAGAAGCTATGTGTCACCATGAATTAGGTTGGGAGCATAGCATTGGATATGCAAGCCTAGAAGGTCCCCAACCCTGGAAACTGAGAGAAAACTTGAGCTGGAGGATTCTTTGCTCCTAAGTGATAAAACCATTCCTCTTAATTGCTTGATGAGCACTTCCCAGGGAAAACATTAAAGGGAAGTGAGTCACTTCTTCCGGAAGTTGGCATAGATACTGCTCAGGTTATCCTGTGAACACCGAGGGGAAAAAGGTTGATTGGGCCCTACCAACTGCTCTAGAAGAGCCTATGGCAAATATGTATTGAGCAAACCATCAGGAGACACAGTTTGTGCTGGTGAGACTTGTAAGAGAGAGAGAAGTCTGTCACCTGTGTAGTAAGTGGGATGTAAAATCCTGGACTCATTAAAATTCTCAGGCCTTCAATCTTGAACTATGGCAGCACAACTCCAGAAAGTAGGAAGTAGCAAAGATGTGTCATCTATTGCGAGTTGAGAGACACACCTGCACCTCCACTGAGAAGGCTGGGTAGAGGTCCAATTTTACCCATCTTGGGGGGGAAGTGGATATGGTGGGGTGAGGTGGAGGAGCCCCATAGGCTCCGCGTGTTGCTAAGCCAGGTAGGGAAAAAACAACCAATGAAGGGATCTAGCGGAGTGGGCCTGAAGGGGGAGGGTTCACCCCAGGGCAGTAATGGGGTAAACTCGGAGACCCAGGGCTTTATGGGCGTCAGTCTGGAACTCCCAGACAAGGGCACTCTCCAAGTTCTCCCTGTAAGGTGGGGTAGACATGGGCTGCGTTGCCTTCTGATGCTAAGGTGACGGTGAGGATGGGAAGTTTGCCACCTCTACAGGTAATTCCCCTAGGGTCCTTTTAAGAAAATATATGGTTGATCCCTCCTTAGGGTAGATGTGATCCCAGAGTATTGAAAGAGAAATCACTGGAGAAGAACCCCAAAAAAACGGGAAAGGAAGGATGTGGGGGGAGTCTTTCACCTCCCCGCCCTTCCTCTTCCAATAGGAGGGTACAAGTGGATCCCAGGACAGTGAGATCCTGCTTCGAGGTATTGAGGATGAGGGAAGAATATGGAAATTGGCTCAAGGCTGGCCTTTACCTGCACCAAGATTCCCTTGCCTCATATAGGAGGAGAGGTAGGAGTACACTGGGAAGTGACTAGCCCCCTTAGGTCTCTTTGTGGGCACATGGGGCTCAAGGTTTGCAAGCACTTCTATCAGTTAAGAATATGAAGTGGTCTATGGTTGGATGAAATAAAACTGGAGGATGTGAGTCGGCATACTATAACCTGGGCAGGGTCTGGTCATGCAGTGTACGGGGAGGTATCCCAGGAAGTTTCCTAGGCCTGGGTAGACAACTTTCCCACTGGCTCCTTGCCCCAATCGGGGGAAGAGAAAAGGATCAAGCATCTCCCTAGATCAAGAACCTTAGAAAGAGAGTAAAATCACTATCTTCCCTTAACTGGTTCACATGGGTTGATAATGCCCCTCTAGGCCTTAGGTGCGAAATGGAGGAGGAGAACCATCGAGGGACCCCTTCAGCAGGTGAGGAGGGGAGAGGGAGGGATATGTCCATGGAGGTGTAAATCTTGAGCATCTGGGGAATCCATCCCCCTGTCTTTGAACGTACTTACCCAGAAAGTGATGGGAGAGCGAGCAGGATAGAAAGAGATCTGCTCATGGCAATGTTAGAGGGCAGGGATGCCTTTCCACTTCTAGTTGAGGGGAGGAGTCTCCCTATCATGCTCCCATGGGTGTCACCAGGGAGATGATGGGGGATCTGGGTAGACATAAGTTGTAGATGGCCCCGGGTTTTAGCCCTCTGACTGAAACCAAGGGAATAAACCCCTACCCGAGGGTAGAGGTAGTGGGATGGGTTTATCTGGAGGGTACATCATAAGAAATTGAAGTACCATCAAGGTATCTCTAATTAGCAAATCACAGGGAGAAAGAAGAGGCCCCTGGGAGCTCTCATAGGGAGACCTTGCTGAAAGGAAGGGGTGAGGGATTCCCTGTGTGGAAAAATGAGACGGCACCGGGGTGCCCACTGATCAGTGGCATAATCCAGTCCTTGTTTTCCCACTAACCTGAGGAGATTGCGGGATGGAAAAGGGAAGGGGGGGGGTATGCATATTGCCCGCCCCACCAAGATAAACAACACACAATGCTAACCTAATGACACAGTGGAGGGTGGCCCTGTGGATCTGTGAATTTGGGGCTATCTGGGTCGTGCTTGCAAAAGTATTTTCTCACAATAGCTGGAGGAACATATAAGTAAGGGGCTTGAGGGTTCCACCATAGGGTTATAGGGGGTTATGAGGGGCTCATTGCTCATGTGTTTGAGCTCTACAGGATTGACCCATGGATCGGGCCTCTGTTCTTAACCTGGCCTTCTTATGTCATGCTAAGCTACAGTCTGGTGAGTGGTGAGGTTCTGAACAAGGAAAATAATTTTTGGGTTCCCAACAGTGGGAAATGCTAGGTCGTGAGAAGGGAAGGAACTGTATTAAATAGGGGGTTTCAAAAAGTCAACCCTTATGTACCATTGAGGGAAGCTGTAGAGGCAGAATAAGTCCCAGGCAGTAGAGGAAGCGATGTGTCAGGAGCGGCCAAAGTAGTCGGCAGGTTCAACTGTGAGACTGGTGAGTCTCATGAAAAGGGTCCCTTATATCCCTATGAGTAAGAATCCAGCTTAGCATAGGGAGGAGGGAGTGAGGAAAACAGAAAAGGTATTTTCCCCCCTTTTCTGGGTTGTGGACCCCTCTGCTAAGTTTTGAGTGATTTCTACAGGAAAGGAAGATGGTGGTGAGAGAATGGAGGTGTATGCCCAGGGCAGTTATCCCCAGTGGGACCAGTAGTCTAAGGAGGGGAGCCCTATGGGAACAAGAGTTCCAGGTCCCCAAGGGGCTGATCTTGTACTCCACCTGGTCGAGAGGGCTGGCATTCCCTATGGTGGTGAAGGCTGGGAGGACAACTAGGTGTTTGAGATGGGAGCATGCCCAAAGATTGGAGATGCAATCTGGGATCTTTAGGACCACTTAACAGGAGGTCTGTGTCCTCCGCAAAGAAGGACACTTCCTCAAAGGGAAGGTCCTGAATGGCCTGTTGGGTGTTTTGAGGCAGGTCTGCCTCCTGAAGCCACACTGTGAGCCTCATAACAATAGCTGAGGCTACCCCCTGGCTTATCATGTCTGAAGCATCCCATGCAGCTAGGAGTGAGTCCTGGGATCCAGCGAACTTTCCTCTAGGAGGGACTCAAAATCTTCTCTATGATCCTGGGGAAGTAGGTTTCTAAATCTTTTTAAGGAATATATCCAAGGTGTATCTAGCCACCAGCGCTTGGTGGTTAGCTATATAGAGCCGGAAGGCCGAGGTCAAGTATACTTTCCTGCCCAGGACTTCCAGCTGCCTAGCCCCTCTGGACCTTGGCATGGGATCTGGAGGGGGTTGTACTCCACGCCCTAGGGTGGCTTCAATCACCCAGGGACTCAGACTCGGGTGATGAAAGGAAAATGCTTCAGTGGGACCTGGTGTTTGTGTGCTGCTATGTCTGACACCGGGAGAATAGAGGTGGGACATTGCCATCAGGACCTGGCAATGTCATGGATGCTGGGGTGCAGAGGCACTGCTACAGCATCCAGTGGGGATGATACACCGGAATTGAATAAGGGGTCCTGGTCCCTCCCATAGGTTCAGCCTCTAAGCCCGAGTGGGCAAATACCCAGCGCAGGAGGTCAAAGTGCGCTGTGATGTCCTCCCTCTAAGACTATGGCTTGGGGTTCAACTCTCTAGCCAGGTCAACAAACACAGGCTTTTTGGTACCATGGTAAGCCCTCTTTGAAGGTACTTCTCTTGGCACCAACACAGTCCATTCTGTAAGTTCACCCATCTTTGAAGCATCTGAAGAGGTGGGATTTTCTCCCACGAAAGCTCAAGCAAAAAATAAATCTGTTAGTCTTAAAGTGCCACACAACTCCTTGGTTTTTTTGCTGAACTAAACTAACATGACTATCCCTTTGGAAATTGACAAAAAGCAACAGACCCTTTGCCATCTGAAAGGCCTCCGGGGTGGTCGGGATCTGCACTGCTTTGTGCCCCCAGTGCCAGGAAGGGCCTGGTCACGGAGAGCTGGACTAGTGGGAGCACTTCGGCACTGATGTTGGTGCAAACTGCGTCTTCTGCTCCCAAGGGGAGTGATGCCAAGAGGGCTCTGGTGCCATCCTGGCACGTAGTGTTGGTGCCAAAGGCAACCCCAGTTCTTCAGGGGTAGGCTGCTGTGCTTGCTCTAAGGCCAATGGATGGTGCCTTTGCTCCCTGTCTTTCAGCATCCTCGGCTTCAAGGACTGACAGATGGAGCAGTCGGTGGCCTGGTGGGACTCACCAAGGCACCGAAGGCACTCCATATGGGGATCATCCTGTGGGAAGGCCTTGCTGCAAGAAGCACAGGGTTTGAAGCCTTGAATCTTTGGCAGCTGTTGGGAGCAATTGTCTGGCTCCAAACTCGCATGTTCTGTAGAAGCGCCAGTTCTTGATGGTATGATATCCATGAACTGGTCCTCTAATCTAAATGGGCCGCTCATATAAAGAAACAACAATGGGCACTTGTGTTCACAAGGACAGGCACTGTTCCAAAACTGTTGCTCAGGGCAAAAAAGGAACTGAGGAGGGTCAGGGTCAGGGCTGTATATATAGCCAGGGAGTGACCGGAGGGGGTGTCGGCTGCTGACCCTGCTCTGACAGGCTATGGCAAAAAGCTTCCAACCAATCATGCACTGCGGCATGTAGACACCTAATACAGAGTATGTCCGAGCAGCGCTCAAAGAAAATCTTGGTTTGAGGTGAGACTGTGGGAGGTGTTATGCTTGTGAAGGATTTGCAGTTGAACGGAGAAGTCATACTGAGTGCGTTTGGTTGGAGTTAGGACTTCCTCAGAAACTTAACAACTTCTATGCATGGAGACTTACTTCCCTCTTCAGAATACTCTGTATGTTAATGGAACTTGGGACTTAGCTTGCAGCCTGCATTCCTCACATTAGTTTGCACTCTGCTCTGGGATATGCCAGACTCTGCCTTGGCCTAAATCAGATGGAAGTCTTGCATGGTGCAGCATGTGGCTTTCCAGACAACATTGTCAGCCAGTGAATTCATCCAAGAGTCTGGTGAAGAGGAACCAATGGGGCATCAGGTTCACTTATGCTAAGGGTGCATCTTTAGGTGTGGAAAAGTAAGGTCTGCTATAGGGGGTGGAACTTGGGAATGTTAGCTACTGAAAGCAGGGCACTGAGTAAGCTGTATAAAGCTGATATGTAAAGGTCAGTCAATTTTCAGCAGTGATCAGTGAAGACTATACGATATCTGTGGGGGTGGGAAGAAAGTCCCTCCATTCTCCACTTCCCCCTCTCTGTTACACTGCCCAAACCTAATTGGCTGGATACAGAGTTAACTCTGACCCTAGAAGGGTTTGAGTGAATGGGGGGGGGGAAGGGAGCGCAGGGAGGACAGGATCAGCATAGCACAGGGGACCAGCCCAGGAAGCATGGCACAGAATAGAGAAAACGAAGTAAGAAGTAGCTGCAGGAAGCAGAAATCCTCAACTAGGGCAGAGAGGGACTGCTGGGAGGAGAGCAAGCTGCTTGCAAAAGAGGACTGATCAATGCTTAGCCTGGAGCTGATGGGACCATTGAGACCACACAACAGGACTCACTATTCTGATCACACACTGCATGCCACATCAAGTTCAGCTGACTTAACATATGGGGAAGGGGGGATTACACTAGTTTGGGGCTGGGCAGAGAGCCTGTGTGTGTCTAGTTGGGAAATGGAGAGGAACTGTTTGGTTGCACACTGCATCGAGAGCAAGGGCATCTGTGTAACCATATTAGCAAGCCTTACCTACGTCTATTGGCTTTGCCTAAGCTAGATAAAATAGGGTTCTCTTGTTAACCCCTGGAGCAACTATCATGGTTAACTTTGACCCCTTTTCACTGCCCCCAGGGGGCAGGTTGGTGCAGGTGTATGAAGCTGGCATTTGGGACCCCTTTCCCACCTCTGCTGCTCTCCAGCCTAGCAAGTGGCATCATGAATAAGATTTGGAGAGTTTAGAGGGCGATCTCTGGTGACCATATGTGAGGCACCAGTGACAACTTTGAATGAGACAGACTTTCCCACAACCCCCTTCCTGCCCAGCCCCTATGATTTTGACATACCACATGCCTGTGTTTACCCAGCTGTACAGAGGATGGCCTGACCAGCTTTCCAGGTATGGTTAGAATCCATGTTTAACATCTATATCTCTCTGAATACCAGAAGGGAGGAATCCTGTTCCCCCAGGCATCTGGATGGGATTCGTGGACCCCTGGTGGAATTATTAATATTTGACATAATATAGGAAGTCGCCAAACATTAATTCACCCCTAAATTCTTATATTAAATCTAAAGGCCAGATGGTGCTTTACACTAAATATGCCTAAAAACTAAAGCCTAAATAATAAGCAATTTACTACATCCGAACAGGAACAGAATTGTAGTGTATTGAGTTGCTTGAGTAATAAATGATGGGTTGCCTTAGTAATGGTGTGTTGCCATGGCAATAAATGCACATAAAAACCAATCTGTCTGGTTCTTTAGTTCTTTCCTAATTAAGCCACACACTTTTGGGCTCCTTGTTGTGTGTCAGTTTCTAACATCTTTTGGATATAAGAACCCTACATAACAAAAATATTTATACACATTTCACCAAGATACTTACAAATGGGCTAAATCCAGGAGTGCTTAGACCCATGTTGGTCAGCTCCAGCATGATTGGGCAGGTATTGCCAGTGACTCCTTTAAGAGCTGACCTTTTATACCAGGAGTGGCCAGACTGTGGCTCGGGAGCCGCATGTGGCTCTTGAATGAAAAAGTGTGGCTCATGGAAGAACATCAGCAAATCAATTTAGTAAGTAAAAGTATATGGCTATATGCCTCAGTGTGGCTCTTGAAGGTATAACAATGAACTTATGTGGCTCTTGAGTTCCATGAGGTTGGCCACCCCTGTTTTATATCCTTTAACAAACAAATGATGTTACTGATTTCTGCTAAAAACTTGTCTGAGACAGTTCACCCTTATTTCCAGTCTTAATCCAGATACAATGTCCACCCTCCTTCCTTCCCAAGGCTTTTGCTTCTCTCATTCTAACTGCCCAACAGTTTTCCCGTTGCACCTGTGTTCACTTAGGCTTTAACACTGGCATGTGGGGGGTGGAAGGGTCATACTGGCTCATTTTAAGACAGATTTTCTTTGATTGTAAACCATCTGTGGTGGCCTCATCAGTCAGAAGTCTTCTTTTTAGAAACTTCCCATTATCTCATTAGTTATACTTCAGACCAGATACCCTTTCTACTTTGTTGCTCCTGGCCTTATCATTTATTTCCAATGCCTTTCTATACAAGGCATATTTCCTGAACCAAACTGGACTAATTTTAATTCTTTAATTTTATACTTATCCTATAGTTCTTGATCATAGATGAACAAATTGAAAGAGTTCTTTGTTCAGGACCCAAAAAACCACTGAGACACGCAGGGACTTTCCCCATAATCTTCAAGTGATGCTCTGCTTCGTCAAGACGATGAGACCCTTCCCTGATACAATCTGAAGGGCCCTCTGATACTGTTGCTTGGCAAGCTTTACACTTCCTGCAGGCCCAAAACCCTGACATGGGATCTGTGGGCTCTTACAGTAAGTTTGTGGACACAGTTGGGTTGCAAATACCTGGAAGTCAGGGCTGGGCTGCCATCAAACACTGTATTTGAGTTGCCCACATCTGATATTCAGGTCCTGCCTAGGGTGGACCAAAGTTTCCCAGTCAGCATACAGATCAGGTGCAAAACTGAAACGTAAGGATTAGCGTCAGTGTTCAGCAGTGAGGATGATACTGTATCATAGAGGGGAGGCAATACCTACCCTAAGGAGTCACAGCTGCCTGGATAAAACAAGGGGGTGGGGCACAATACCTTGCAAAGTGCTGAGTGCCTTTTGAGGGATGCAAGCAGTTTCATCTATTTTATTATAAACCTTGTGGAAGGTGCTCATCACCTGCTAGGACTAGGCCTTTACCTGGGGTATCAAATGAGCCCTTCAAAATGGGGCTTATTTTAGCTAAAATGAAAACCTCAGTAGTTTGGAGAAATATATTCTTTCTTTAGTGCCCCACAGAACCCTTAGCTCTTAATAATCATACAAAGCAGTGATTATTTTTTAAATAAAATTCATTCTTACATTTTAGAACATAGAATTCTGCCCCAAATAAATGACCGAAAAACAGGTTTCTTGAAAATTTGTAGCAAAACCAAAATGTTCCCTGGCTCAAGGATTATGTGTTTTGCCTCTTCAATGTGATGGCCTCTGGCAGCTGGATTTTCTGGAGTTTGGCAGCCAGTGCATCATAGGCTTACTGTTTATTGCCCATTATCCCGAGTCCCTTGGAGCTCTCAGCAGACATAAATAAAACACCCACAGTACAATGAAATCCATCTGGTTCCAAAAGGGTATTTGTAAATAAAACAAATCATTTTGCCGTAATGAACTACACTAGCAATATCCTAATACCAGGTCTCATAAACATACACCTCACACCAGGGGTTCTCAGACTTTGTCACAGGATGGGCTACATTGTAATAGAAAGCATGTCTTAGGCACTTTAGTCCCAATTGCTCCAACCACCTATTTATAATGATATATTGTCCCTGTGGCAACTACAGAATTGCTTACATAGAAAAGCAATATTAGGAAAATATTTAATGTATTTTTAAACTGCTTTTTAATGTGATTTAGCAGCTGGGAATAAGTAGGAGAGCTAGTGCCATGTGACCAAACAGCTCTCTGCACACTATCAGCAGGTCGCAATTCACGAGCTGTTCCTAGATTACTGCATCACAATCAGCTTTAATGAAGACGCAGCAGGGGCTGAGAGACAACTATAAAACTTGAAGCCAGGAACTCTTGAATTCTAATCTTGGCTTGCCCACTGATTTCTCTTTGGGAGAGTAATTTGACCTCTCTGCTGTGCTGCTCTCAGTAAAATAGGGATGAGACTTTCTGTGTCACAGGCAAGAGGTACATTACCCCTGTGTATGACCACATTTCACTGAAGGGCCTTGTGCATGGTTTCTTAAGAACTAGCTAATTGTTATGGTCATTGTGAGATGTTTTTATGAGAAGTAGTTTGAGAGAGCTGTTGAATGTCAGGTTTCAAAGCAGCTGAATGACATTGGTTACCCGAGTTAGTCTAGTTCAGTAAAACAAAGGAGTCCTGTGGCACTTAAAGACTGACAAATTTATTTACTTCATGAGCTTTCATGGGAGACAATCCCACTTTGTCAGGTGACACAGGTCCCAGGGGAACTCTATCAGCAAGGGCACTGGTCCTTGCCCTGTGTGTGTGTCTACCCTTTGGATCAGTGAAAGCTTGAGGATTTACAAAGTGACAAGAAGCCCAAGAAAAGTCTCTCTCTCTCACACTGTAAGCAGGTGGTAGTGGTTCACCCCGGACACCTTAAGCGATCCTGAAAAGTGTCATGCCTACCTCATGGAGGCATTGTGAGGATTAACATATGAATGTGTGTACAGTGTTTTGAAGGTGTAAAACATTATAGAAATGCTGATGCAGGCAATTCATAATCCTGTCTCTCTTTATGGAACCTTCAAATGATGCAAAAACCAGCTAATCGACCTGGTGAAGATGGCAGAATTATAAAAAACAAGTTCTCCATCAATATTATAGACTGAATGCTGAAAGCTAGGCTGACATTCCAAATATTGATGCCTTCACTTATTTTTCTCATGTATTAGTTGCCAGCAATATTGAAGAGTACATGGGAAGAGTGACATTATAGGATGAAAATATTAGAGAGAGATATGAATGAAAGTTTTATAAGATATTATTAAAAGATCAGACTTCTTCCCTTGGAAAACCAAGGGATTGCTCCACAAGATGCTAATAAGCAAGTACACAACTGCCTAGAAGATGAACAGGAAGGTGTACTCTCTATGCTGTTATAAAGGTGCAGTTGTGGGGCCTAGACCTAGCTTTTTATACTGTGTCCACTGTTCTTTTATTGAATATACTGAAAGCAAATCTATTTCCAACTCCCAACAAAAATGTCTCAAAACGTCAACTGTTCCATCTTCACTGTGACTATTTCATACCGATGCTATACTATATACCAGTATTTATCACAAAGTCGTGGTAGTTTCTCCATAGTTACAGTTGAATTACAAGTCTGATTTCAGTCTTCTCTCTAAAATCTACAAAGAAGAAAAATCTGTCATCCTCATTAGTGGTAGGATACATCTGGGGCTGTGATAGAAATTTTCTGGACAAGACAGGACAACAGTTCATCACAGCTCCACAAGTCTAACACTTTGTGCCAAACTGTAGCAAAATAGTTAAAGGCCAGAAAGAACTGAGTCTAACTAGACTGTGCTTGCTGATATGTAGTGCACAGTGCCAAGCAGGCACTTCAGAACCGGGTGAAATGCCACCAGCAATGCTGTCTGCTTTCAATGTCCCACCCCAGGGCAGCTGGCACTAGGGACATAGTTCTGCTCCTTCTTTTCATGACAAACATCCTGTGTTTCATCAGGGCAGGACTCTCCCTGGGAACTACAAGGGATGCACTGAATGAAGAAACTTCCAGGAGCAGAGCTGGTGTTGTCACATCTGAGATGGCTTTAGGTATATCACTAATCACATCCTGCACACTCTGTGCCTCTCCAAAAAACACCTCCAGCTTGCTGAGTGCAGGTGGAATTTGAAGAGTGGGGACAGAGGAGTGACAGTTCAGGGGGAGGAAGAGTGAAACTGTGGTTAGCAACCAAGTGTGGGGAGGGGCATGCAGAGAGAATCAGAGATGGGAAGAAGGAAGGATGACACACAGTCTATGAGTCCCATCCCAGGAGAAGATAGCAGCAATGGAGCTGGTTGTGATGTGTCTGCCAGGCCCTGGAGATACTTTCTTGAGCAACATGCATGGAACTTGAAGGAAGGAGCATAGGTTTCACAAAGGAAAAGTTTAGAGGAGTGCCAAAAAGTCAGTCTCCGCACCTTGTTTCAGTGTCAGCTGAAGTGAAGTTCTGTTAACAGAGAGACAGTTTAGTGTTACTAGCATGGGGTCCTCCCTTGGGATCACCAGCTTGCGGTGCACAAAACTTGGTGGCAGCTGTCGCTCTAGCAAGACTCACCACAAGGATGGGTGACTAGCAGGAAACAAACAGGCAGCATGCAGGGATTCAGACCACCATGAAGAGTGGACTTCCAGACAAACAACCTTGTGCAAGCCTAGAAGTGAGAACTGGGTCTGTATACAGAGCTGATCATGGGGAATAAGGATGAAAAAGAAAAGATAATTTTTTTTCTTTTGCTATCTTATGAGGAAAAGGATGAAAAGAAAGTGAAATGCTGTTGCCAGGACTAATTATCTGAAACACTGAACAGCTGATAAGTCTTTGAGCATTGCACCAGGCATTAGATTAGACGGACTCCAGGCATCAGGATTTCAGCAGATAACGATTGTAGAAGGAGACTGTAGCCCTGAGGGCCTGTTTCCCCTAGCCCTTACATAAAAAGGACTAAAGCTGTTCTCTTAGTTTGTTCAGGTCCTTCCTACAAGACACAATTAATTCTTCAATCACAATAAAATAGTCCAGCATAACAGTCACACGTAAACCAGTCTTCTGCCTGAACCCAGAATCCTCTGCAGGGGCCTAGAGTCTTTTTCCTCAGACATCCCCCCACCCAGCCACAGGTGTCAACCTGCCTCTCAGCCCTTTATAGAAATTATCTGAGCCCTTCCCAGCTGGTTTGATAATAAAACAAGGCAAGCTGGCCCCTTGCCTTAAGGGATCAGAGACCACCTTACTACAGTGATGGCACAGAAGAGACAATCCAAGACCATGATACCAAGTGACAAATGCTAACTGGGTGCTGAGAGAATACTAGGCTGAATGCAGGTAGGCTGAAACTGAGGAGTCCTGAGGTTCCCTGTGTTGGACATCTGTTGACTCTGAGGGAGTCTGGAGAAACCTGAGGGACATTAAGGAAATGCCCAGACCAAAGGACTTGAAGGAATCCAGAGATGGGTACCTGTCTTTCCAGATTCTGCAAGCACTATTAGGAAGCCTGTGAACCCATGAGACAGCTTCATTGTGTGATGCCTCAGAAGGAAACTTAAGAGCATCACAGACGTGTCACCTGCAGTCCACAGCCCTTGCTAATAAAGCCTTGAGGGACACAGAAGAGGGACATGCTTAGCCAGAAAAAGAGTGACCGAATGCACTATTTGGAATGGAACCATTACCTCCGTTCACCTCTGGGTGCAGGATGGACATGCAGTTTGGTCCCAAGCCATTAGAAGGTATCATGAACAAGCCACTGCTTCAGGGGACCCAGGACACTATAGTGGATGCTGTTGAGACTACAGTAGCATGATGTGGACATAAGATGCTGCCTGGACAGTCTCTGTCCCAGTGGTGTCAGCCAGATACACTGAGCGTGACTTATCTTCCCAAGTATAACATGGTTGGGGCTGGGGAACAGAAACAAACACCTGTCTACATGCTACAATGCTTTTGTGTGCCTGATGGAATCAGGGCCGGCTGGACCCATAAGCAAATGAGGCCTTGGCTGGGGGTGTCATTTGCTTAAGGGCGGCCTCATTGCTGCACCGGGGTGGGGGCAGTCCACCTCAAAAGTTGGACCCCAAGCTCCTGCCCCTCCCCAAACCAGCCATTCTGCCCTCGGGGGGTGGAGCAGGCCAGCCCATGGTTTGGGCTCTGCTGTCTCACCCTGCCTCTGACCCGGCCCTCCCTGCCTGTAGGGAGGAACAGCTGGCTCAGGAGAGTGGAAAGAGAGCAGAGCCTGGCCTCTGGGCTGACCCGCTTCATCCCTGGGCCAGCAGTACCCCCTCTGGGGGCAGCGTGGGGTGAGCTGACCCAGACCAAAGGCTGGGTTCTGCTGCCCCCCACACAGTAGGGGGGGTGCAAAATTTAAAGCTGGTTTGGGGCGCCACACCCTTTGAGCTGGCCCCGGATGGAATCCACCATGCAAGCCAACAAAGCACCGAATGAGATAGTACACAACACACAGTAAAACTATTCATATTCAAGGAATCACTAGATCAGTGGTTCCCAACCTCTATTCTGTCATGGCATACCTTGATACTTTTAATTATTTTGAGGCACACCACCATATAGTCTCTTAATGAACTCATGAATATTCATGAGTCCATCCAGAACTCTTGGAGTAGTTTTTCAAAAAATCAATAGCATACCTGTTATGGCCTGATGGCACACCTGTGGACCATGGCACACTGGTTGGGAAACACTGGACTAGACTGCAAGGAACAAGTACCCTAAAAGGTAACTCCCTACACCACGTGAGAAATGAACTGTGTGTGGAAAAATAGGATTTTGTTTAAAGTGAACTGTGCAGTAAGTCCCACAGATTTAAGGGCTGAGATCTTGAGACAGATACATTCCTTGCTCCTTGATATAGATGCATTCCTGAGATGAGCCAAGGAGTGTACCTAGTGATCAGGTAATTCAGAGTCTACATGTAAGACTGTGAGATATTCTAAGACTAGAGTGATCAGCAACACAAGATTTAGGAGACTCTACAGCCCCATGAAATCTCAATGCAATCTCAGGAAAAAAGAAGAAAGATCCATTCGCTATTCCTGACAGGAACTACATGGGCTAAGTAGATTATTATTCCAATTTCTGGGAGGTGGACTGTTTGGCGGTATCTCAGGCAAGGCCTGTGCTCAGACAACAGGTTTATTTTTGTCAGGTCTGCCTAGCAGGCACACAATGCTCAGGCACGAGGCTTCAGTATACAGCTGCAAAATTCAAATGATGCGGCACTAAATGCAAATTAGAATAGAAGACTTCTTCCTCTGGGTGACCCAAAGCAAAGGGAAGAGAGAGGCAGCATAAAGACAGGTAGGAGACTGATGGCAAAGGCAAAACAGACAGGAAAAGGTCCCTGCGAGGCTACATAGGGCCATTGCAATACACCCTCCCAGAGAGTAGGAAGCAGCCCAACATACCAACTGTTGGGTGGGAGAACAAAAATTCTGCTTCCTCTGAGGAAAAGGATAGTCTGGGACAGCCCAGTGGAGGAATAATGAACAGGACACAGGAACAGTTTGGAGCATGCCAAACCAAGTAGACAGTTGACTGCAACAAAGAAGACAGGGACCTAAGGCTCCTGTGCACAGGTGAGCAGATCTGGATCCAACCATCAAATAGCCACACAAGGTAATGTCCAAGCTGCAGTGTGACACCAGTCGTGGGAGGTAGTTACAGACCCAGGACAGTAGTGGAAACAAAAACCTAGGAAAACTGCAGACAGACGGCACATGCAGGAAGATGAGGTCACAGCCAAGCCATAGAACCACAGCCGTCAGTGGACATGACACAGGGCAGTCAGAAGAAACAAGGTGTCTGAGCGCATAGATTACAAACAGGATGCCACTCAAACAATGAATGCCACAACATGGTGGAAGTAAATCCCTCACTAACACAAACAAGAAATGGGAGACTGGTTGGGAGGCCTGCACACAAGGAGGACTATGAGGCCTAACGGGCCATCATGGGTTAACAGTAAAGGCCACATATTAATAATTTTTGGTCCCACAAGCCCACACAAGAGTTAAACCCTATGAGATAACAGGAGGGCATGAAGAAGTAAGTGACTTAAGTGTCAGCTGCAATTAAAGCACTTCTGTAAATAGGTATTTTAATGAATAGTCTCTTTAGTTTTAGACACAGCATGTCACTGGGTAGCTGGCCCAGTAAATGGAACTGGACTCAGCTCTTTGCCACTCTTGGGCATGCCCTTGATTGGTGTACTGGGAATGGTGGGGCTGACTCGTGGGTTACAAATAGAGTCCAGAGAGTAAAGACAGCCTTGACGGAGAGCAAAGTGGGGTGGGAGCTCTAGAGACGGGATGCCTCCTGCTAGTGGGAGTGGTGAGAATTCCCTGGGTGGGCATGGAGGCAGCTCAGCTTGGTGAAAATGGAAGGTAGTTAGAGGGTCACCTACAAACTCTGCCAGGCCGGAACAGGCTGAGAGCACTGGAGAAAGATGCCCGCAGGCTTTCTGAGTCAGAGAGCTGTAGAGGACAGAAAGACCTAGGGGCCCCCAGCCCCCGTTGTCTCTAAGCAAGAGCTGAATTCCTACCTGAGAAGAAAGCAGGACAGAGAGATCCTGTCAAGTGGCATTTTCTCCCATGAAAGCTCACGTGATAAATAAATTTGTTAGTCTTTAAAAGTGCCACAGGCAGGAGCATCGCTGCCCCGGTGAAAGACCTGGGACCCAAGCCTGGGCCCTGCCCCCCATGGCCCCAATTCTCTGTCTGGGCCTGATCCAGCCTCGGGCTCATGCCACCACCAGCCTGGCCTTGGATCCACGGCCGAGGCTGGGAGAGGCGGGTGCCACCGCAGGTGGCCTGGCCTGAATTCCCAGCCAGGAACCAGGCTGGGAGTGGCAGGCACCGCTGTGGCCAGGAGAGGCAGGTGCTGCTGCCAGCAGCTGGCCCCAAACTCTGGCCAGGGCTGGGGATGGGAGAGGCAGGGGCTGCCTGGACATTCGGGGCTCTGGTGCTGGGACTCAGGGCACATGCCCCATGCGGCAGGCACCGGCGATGCCCCTGGCCACAGGACTCCTTGTTTGTTTTACTGAAGGAAGAGAGGCTCTGGAAAGGCCGGTGAGAGATGCCAGCAGCACCATGGCTTAGTACTGGACTGTTGCGATGGAGTGTGCTGGGGGGATTCTGGTTTATTCTAGTGAGCATCTTGATAATGAATTAAGCCGCAGAAAGGCATCCTGTTTATATAGTCTTGGGGCTGCACTGAGTTTATCCAAAGAATGAGGACACAAACTGAAGGGAGGGGCAGCTTGATGGGCTGCCCTGGTGTCATGAATAGGGTTACCAGCTACCAAAGCATGGAAAGGAGGACACTGGAGGGCACATGGAGAAAATGCAGAATTAATATAAAATTCTTCTGTTCTAAGGGGCCCCTGGAACACTTCCAACTAAACATTGGGTGTTCCGAGGCATTCCCGCATGCTTTAACCCCTGTAAGTAAAAAGCCAGACAAAATCATGCATTTTTAAAATGCCTGCCAGACAGCCGAGGTGAAGGTAAAAAGGCGGCCACGTCTGACATCTGGTAACCCTATTCATGAAGGGGGCACCTGAGAGGAGGCCAGGCATTCAACATCTTTTCTGTTATCCCCAGCAGACATGACATGACCCACCCTGAGGCCCACGGTGCCCTTCTCCTCACCCCTTTGCACCCTTGTGGAGTGGCATGAGGTTGCAGGGGCCACTCCCCACCCTGCCAAGACCCTGCCTGAAGGCGCCCGAAGAACTCCCCACGCCGGGCCTTTTGCTGCAGCTGGCCGGCATCCCGCCTGGCAGAAATCGCCCCTCCAGAGAGGGAGGCTGCTGCTTGCCAGGGGGGTTGAAGCGGAGCAGGGGCAGGGACTGGGTGCATCACTCACACCCTGCTGCACCGAGCTGTGACTCGAGGAGGGAAGGGAGGAGGCTGCAGGCTGCCGGGCTGATGTCAGGAGCTGGGGGAGGTGGCGGCGCAGCGCCCCACACCCGGCGGGGGGCGGAGCAGAGCAGAGAGCCCCTGGGGCTGCTAGCACCGCCGCCGCCTCCCTTGAAGACTATGGGGTCGGCTTAGCTGCAGCGGGCGCTGCTCCCGCCCAGGCTGGCCGTGCAGCTGCAGCGAGCAGCCCCACGATGCGGGCGGTCATTGCCTTAGCGGCTGTGCTCAGCAGCCTGCTGCTCTTCCTCTACCTGCTCTGGCTGGCGGCCGGCACCGGCTCCCCGGGCAGCAGGTAGCGCGGGGCGCGCGCGGGGCAAGCCCGCCTCGTGGCTGGCAGGTGGGGCGCAGCTCTGGCTTAGCTGGAAGCAGGCAGCGGCTGTGCATGGCCCTGCTCCCTGGACGCTGGCCTCCATGCCAGGAGGAGGGGGGCTCCCCTCCTAGCCCCTGCCATGCAGCTGGAAAAACCAGGAGTGTGACTTTCCTAATCCAGTTTGTGCAGCGGAGCAGCCTTTCTTCTGTTTTTCCTGATCCGTTCTGGCTCGGAGGCTTTGCAGTGTATTAATGATTCATGGAGAGGGAGCAGAAGCTAGCTTCTGGTCACGCTTGGGAAGGTTTCATTACAGTCTTTGACAACTTTGTTTTCCTTCTCGCTTGCTAGGAGCTGGGAAAAGGAGATAAAAGCCGCCACTGATGGCACACCCAAAGGGCTGAGGAAACTCAGCTCCCCTTCAATAGCTGTGCAGGCTGCTGCTCAAACCAAGAACAGGTACCTGCTATTTATTAGTATGAATGATATTATTTCTGATTGTGGTATTAATCAGTACTCTCCCAAGACTTGAAATTAGGGGGGGTGTAGGGTGATGTTGGGGGTGCTCACTAAATTGGTATAACACTGTTACTAGCTGATAATTGGGGGGGGGTTGGGAAATTCATGTTAGGGAAATCCCTGGTATTAATGCTCTATACGGCAAGAATTCACCATAGTTACCATTTGCATTTATAAAGCCTTAATCAGAAGACATGTTTAAAGCAGATTAGAACAAGAGAATTGGCTTGCAGTGTCCTAAAAGAACTACATCAGATGTCAGTCTATCACTGGTTTTGTGTGTAGCAAAGCAAATAGTGCTCTAAGCATTTTTTCCCTTTTTCTTCAAAAAAATATGAGTCTGTCAGAGCTAAGGTAGTTCATTTAATTTTCTGGTACAGATTCATCTGCACACTTTGCATAATGTGAATTTCTTCTTTAAAAGACATAAGCTTAGAGCCAGATTCTGAGATCCCTTACTAACACAGCCTTTTCCAGACATAGTCTTCTGGTTTAGTCCCAAGCACTGTGCTCTTCCTGAATCCTTTTGTGGCTCTTGGTTACTACGTCCATCAGTTTGTGTTCCAATGTTTAATATGGGTATAGTCAAGAAAATAAGCTGTGGGAAGAAAGGCAGTTTGTGGGTGTGGAGCTTGAATGTTTATAACCAAGAACCATATGTTGCCATTCTGTGTTTAGACCTGTCTGCTTACAGCATAAGGCACTACTCACCGTGAGTGAGGGTAGCAGAGTTAGTATATTAAGCATTCAAAAGCTGCTGCGCTCTAGACATTTTCCTCCACAATTCAGTTTACTTAATCTAGCCATATTAACATTTCAACTGTTCTGATTAGCATATATCAACAGGTATGATGATTGTCCAAAGAGCCAGAGAGTTTAGCAACTGGCTTTTAAACTTGGAAGTGTGAAATCTTGGGTCCATTGAAGTCAGAGGCAAAGCTCCCATTGATTTCAGTGGGGCTGGGATTTCACCCAAAGGAGCTCGCTAAAATTTTTGGTTCAAATTACAAATGCTTCCCCCCCATACTGTGAATATAAATGGGGTAGTCCAGCTGTTCATTCTAACTGTGGAAATGTGACCAATACTCTATTCCTTACCAAGGATCCCTTTCTCACTTGGAATTTAGATGTTCCAGATATCTTGGGGTTTTTTAAGTTTAGATGCAACAAAATCTGTATTAATAGCTCAGAACATTTGGTCAGTCTCTGAGAACTCCTCTTGTGTTCTTGTTGTCTTTTTGTGTTCTCTTTGACTCCCTCTGTCTGCTTTCTCACTCTTGAGTGTTCTCAGTTACTGGTAGGTGGTTTCTCAGCAGGAACTCTGTTCTGTGTAGGTTTATGTATTTGATTCTTCTATCTGTTTTGCACTCCATTTTGTACTAAGGGTTCAGGTTTTTAGCTCCCTCCTTCATTCCTCTATTGCTTTCTAACCCCCCCCCCCCCCCAATTCTATTCTGTGCTTTCCTGACACTTATTTCTGTGTACTAAGCAGTGGAGCCAGATTGAATTGGAAGTGCTGGCAGAGAGTGCTTCAGAGAATGGGAAGCTAGCCATTTTTAACCTGTTATTAGCACAGTCACAAACAGATCAAAGAAACAGCAGGCATGTGGGGAGAGTGAAGACCAGTGACAGATACTGAACATTTTTTAATCTGTTGTAAGGGAGGTATAACGGGCTTCCCCCACCCCACCACACCTGCCCAGATAATGTCAGGTCATTGTTAGGGACTCCATGGATGGTAGATGCAGACAATGGCTCTTCCTAGAAGGTTATCATGCTGGTGGAGTCTAAAAAAACAAATGCTATGTCCTCTCCCCCAAGTGGCACGTCCCTCTAGCCTAGTGATATCTCTGGAGAACTCATATCCTCCACAGAGGTCTGGTGGCAAAGTCCAAAGGGCAACAAAACTAAAATATTGAATTGGATCTTAAAGGCAGAAAATGACCTCTCCTTGGGGTTTGTTCTTTGCACATATTCCTGCTGGGAATGCAGACTCTTTCCAGAAATACAGCAGGCATAGCCCAAAGCAGCAGCAGCCATGTGGATTTGCAGCCTGTGTTAGGATGGGATTGGGGGGGGTGGGGAGGTGGGCAGGAAGATTCAGTCCCTGGGGACCCTTCTTTAGTCTTAAATGGCCACTGTACCCTGTTATTGTGGACTAACCTTCCCACGATGCTTTCTACAGAAGTACAGAAGCCATATGAAAAAGATGTATTGGATCACTCAGCTAATCTACCTAGGAATGAAAAATTGTTCCCTACAGGACATTTTCAGTATTTCGCCTGATCTAGTTTTTGCAGTTTTAAGCAACAGGGCTTCCGCCTCTTCTCCTGGGAGCTTATTTCACAGCCTAATATATCTCACTGTTAGCAGAACATCAGGGAAATTTTCTTTACATTTTCCCATTACTACAGTCATTCCATTGCTATTAACCTGACATCCCTTTCCCATCTGCACTGTCTCACATCAACCTCTTCCCTGTCTGGCAGTAGCAATCGTGATTTAAAGACCAGCTGGAATAAAGATGCAAGGAGTCTTGTGGCACTTTGGATATCCCTTTGGAACTTGAAATAATGATAAATAAGATCAGCCCATGCTGGTGGAGGTGAAGAAAAGCTTTCTCAAAACACAACAAATGCAGAGATTTAGGTTAATGAAAGTGATAACAAGGCAGCAGGGCAAATAAAGAGGGGGCCAGGCACAGCTTGCTATGTGGCACCATTTTTAAAAGTACCTCTTATTATTTTCCTTGTCTTTAGATTTTTCTGTGCAAAAGATAATTATGCAATTTTGCAATAAACATGACCTGCATTGGTGGGTTGGTTAGATAATTGGAGAAGGTGTTAGAAGAGCTGTGAATAACCAAGGAGAAAGGAGATGTTTGCCGCGAGGATAGGTTAGAATTAATTAATACATGTGATCACACCCTTGTTTTCTCCATTCTTCCCCTTCTACAATGGCAGATCTTTTTGCAGGACTAGTGAATAAATAAATATCTTGATAATAATGAACTATGCTATAGGGACCTATGCATTCTTTCTTCTGTCAAAATATTGTATCACTGGGGAGGGGGGTGTTGGGATAGGATGATTACCAAGATTACAAAGTGCAACCTAGTAATACAAATAATAATATGCCACAGTTAAGATTAGTCAGCAAAGGTATCAGTTTTGTTAATTTTGCTTCCGACTTAATGACTTTTAACTTCTTTGCATCCTGAATGATCCATGCAGAACACTTGGGAAGTGTATTTCCAAGACATACCTAGTGTATCTGCTATGTTGAAATGAAAAGATGTTCTGTTGTAAGCTACTGCCAGGGCACATTTATGTTCTAACACCAGTGAAGGGTTTCTCACCTCCTCCAGTCCACTTCGTCAAAGCAAAATTGTTGTTTAGCATTCTGTTGAATGTGTATTGATATAATACTATTTCAGTATTAACTCCTTATTGTATTCTTTTCACTAGTCTGTTAGCCCGTGAATATTGTTTGCCACGTTCTCTCATTGGTTTATGGATTTTATAAAACAAAAATATTGATACTAAATAAGACACTGGTTCAATGTAACAAAAGACTACCAAATAATTTTAAAGTGCCATTGATTTTAAGTGTGTTTAGGACCCACTATAGCATTCCCTATCCAAGCTAAAGTTTCATGGGAATTTTGCCTGAGTAAGGAGTGTAAGATCAGTTTTTTACACAGTTACCATGATTAATATTATAAGGCAAATAGTTGCTACCGTGGTTTGATAAAGTAGTTTTTACAGTCCATTTCACAAAGCGTTTCGATTGTGTATTGCCTGATTAATCAAAGTCTCCTGAACCTTAAAAACATCAGTGTATTCTCATTATCTAATTCACTTAAATTTGTGGCAGAGTTAACAGTTTAATAAAACTCTTACTGTGGAAGAGTGCATTATTGGTTTCTAATAACCCAAGTAACACACTGTGAAAGATTCAAAATGTGTCTACTAACTAAGCAGAACACAGGAATATTCACAAACAGGCTGCCAGTTTTCAGTAACCAAATCTGGGAGAAAGAGGCATAGATAGATAGAGACACAGTAATATGAAGACAGGCACCTAGGAGACTAAGGGAGTTAGTCAACTGGTGAGTATTTCAGAGGAAATTCTGTGTTATTGCTATTGTTTAATTTAGGGAAATAACTATATATAGTTAATAATTCTGTGTACTATAGAGACCATGGGGAGGAAGGAAAGAGGAGCACTTTTCTGGGCTGGGAACATGTCACTGGGTTTCGTAGAAGTCTGGGTTGGTTTACTGATCACTTATGTGAAATCTAGCTAAATTGCTAATTGTCTGAGCTAGGTTGCCCTTCATTAAGTGGGTTAGCATTTGATTTTGAACATGATCATTTGAAGTGAGAGCAGAGGAGATTTTTGGGATAGGCCATTGATCATCAGGGATTGAGTGGTAGGGGGAGGGTCACCCGTTCTAGCTGTGTGTAAGGCCTAAGCTTTAAAACAACAGTGGTTGCCAGTCGCTGGCAAGATGAAGACAGATGGGAGACTAAAGGGGTTAGTGGCCCCCTGAACTCAGCAGCAGAGGGAGGGAAAGTTTTATTTTTGTCTGTCAGTCTTCTCCCCCTTAATTTGCATATACTACAAGAGAAACCCTGCAATAGGAGGAAAATAGTGCATTCCAAATACCTCAGCCAATACCAATTCCTCTGCCCGCACCTATGGGGGACCTGGCAGGTAGTCTTCCTACCCTGGAGGCTTCTACCCAGATCTTGATCTTAACTTGCTGGGAATGTGGCTTGCATGTACCTTTCAAAGAATGTCAGGCAAGAGGAACAAGCTGATATGTGTGGTGTCCATTTATTGCCCATATTCCTTGCATTAGTTTATAATGGGGAAGAAATGCGAAGAAGTGGAAGTATTAGCATGTAAAGTAAATTATTATTCAATTGGCATCACAGTAACTTGGTGGGAGAGGACTCATGGCTCAAATACTGGTATAAAGGTGTATAGCTTTAGGAAAGACAGGCAGGGAACGAGGGGAGGAGGAAGGGCATTGTATATCAAGACACATATACACGCGTGTGCGTGCGCATGCGCACACACACTCTTATTCTGAGCTTCAGAGAGGAGATAAAAGACGGACCAGTGGAAGTCTCTGGTTAAAGGTAAAAGAGGAGAAAAATCAGGTGACATGATGGTAGGGCTCTGCTCTAGAACACCAACCCAGGAGGAGGAGGAGGCAGATGAGGCATTTCTGGAACAAATAACAGAAAAATCCAAAACTCATGGCCTGGTGCTCCATAAGGGAATCCAACTACACAGATATCTGTTGGCAAAATAATATGGCAACATAAAAATTGTGCTGTTAGTTCCTTGACTGTATTGGGGACAGCTTCTTGTTGCAGAAGGTGGAGGAACTAACCATGAAGACAGCCATTTTAGACTTCTTTTTGTCCCACAAGGAGGAATTGTTAGAGAATCTGAAGATGGAAGGCAGCTTGCTTGAGATTGATCATGAAATGATAGATTCATAAAATGATTGATTTTATGGTTCTAAGGAAAAGAAGGAATGAGAGCAGCAGAAAGAAGACAATGGATTTTTAAAAAAGCAGACTTTTACAGACTCAGAGGGGTGTTATGTATGTTGCTGTGGGACGAAAATCAAGAGATAATTGAGTTCATGAGAGCTGGCAGCTTCTCAGAGGCAAAACTAAAGACACAAGAGCAAACTAACCTGATGTGAAAGAATCATGGGAAGACGGTCAATATGATTCCATCGGGAGCTCTTTACTGACCTGGAGATGAAAGAATTCTACCGGGAGTGGAAACATGGACAAATTGCTAAGGATGAGGTCAAAAGAATAGAGCAACCATGTGCAGCGACCAAATCAGAAGGACTGAGGCACAAAATGAATAACACCTACCAAATGATATAAAAAGAAGTATTCAAGAAATACATTTAAAAGCAAGAGGAAGATGAAGGAAAGTGTAGGTCCACTTCTTGGCAGGAAAAGAGGGCTAATAATGACCTTATGAAGGCTGAAATGTTTAATGCCTATTTTGCTTCAGTCTTCACTAGAAAGGTGGCCAGGCAGTTAAGACAAGTAATATTAACAACAAGGGAGAAGGAACACAAGCCAGTATAGGTAAAGAAGAGGTTAAAGAATGTGCGGGTAATTTACATATATTCAAGTCAGCCAGAGCTGATGAAATTCTCACTAAGGTATTTAAAAAACTGTCTGAAGAAATCTCAGAATTGTTAGTGATTATCTTTGAGAAGTCCTGGATGTGTGAGGTCACTGAAGACTGGAGAAGGCCAAGCATAGTACCTGGTTTTTTTTTTTTAAAAAAAGGAAATAAAGAGGATCTGGTGAATTATAAACCAATAACCTTGATTTCAAAACCTGTAAGGTTCAAAAGGGATAGCAGTGTTAGTTTAGTTCATCAAAACAAACAAGGAGTCTGGTGGCACTTTTAAAGACTAATAATTTTATTTATCACATGAGCTTTCATGAGAGAAAATACCACTGTCAGATGCTTTGAAGATGGGGAATTTACAGAATGGGAGGAAAATAAATGCAGGAAAGTGTAAGTCATAGGATCAAGTCAGACTGCTGGAGCAAATCAATGCTGTTCTTTAGATTCAAACACTGGGAAACAGCATACAGAGGAAGGTGAGGTCAAATCACCTGTTGTAATGAGAAAAAAAAATCCATAGTCCCTATTTAGCACTGAGGCAATGGTGTCAAATCCACATAGGAATTCCAATTCTGCAATTTCTCTTTGAAGCTGAAGATGCATCTGACAAAGTGAGTAGTAGTAGCCTATGAAAACTTATGCCCAGAGAAATTTGTTAGTCTTCACGGTGCCACTGAACTCTTGTTGTTTTTTCTGTATACAGACTAACACGGTTACCCCTCTGTAAAATAATAGAAGTTTTAGAAAATCTGACCTATGTGGAAAGGTTTAGAAAAACGGGGCATGTTTCATCTTGAGAAAAGAAGACTGAGGGGTTACTTGATATGTCTTCATGTATGTTAAGGGGTGATTATAAAAAGGACTGATCAGTTATTTCTGTATTTACTAAGGGTAGGACAAGAAATAAATGAATTAATCTTTGGCAATGGAGATTTAGGTTAGATATAATAAAAAAAAAAACTTAACTGTAAGAATAGTAAGAGACTGAACTCAACTTCCAAGGGAGGTTGTAGAACCCCCATCATTGGATATTTTTAAGAACACCTCTCTGGGAGGATTAAGGGTAAAGCTGGTTGTGCCTCAGCACAGGAGTCTGGACAGGATGACTTCTTATGGTCCTTTCCATCTTTACATTTCTGTTACTCTGTGATTCTGTATTACAGTTTAGCATGAAACAGTTGTTCTGTTGAATCGAAAGGTGACCAGCTGGTGTGTTGTTTATGTGTTCAATACTGCCTCCTAGGATTGGACTGAGAGTCGTGAGATGTGCAACTATTGTCTACTGTCTGGCAAGGAATTGATTAAAGATAGTGGGTGAGATTTTTCTAAAACACTGGATGTTTGCTTAATTGAACTGCCATTACAGTCCACAGTAAAACTCCCACTGGAGTCAGTGGCAGCAGAGTTAGGCCACTTTTGAGCTCTTTTGAATATCCCACCTACTTCCATTACTGTTTAGCCCAGTTATTCCCAGTCATTTTGTGTTGGATGCCCTCCTTGGAATGGATGAGACATGAGTCAGCCCATACATTCATCCCTCAGTAATTTGTCATACTATGCTATGTTCCATTTACTGTATTTCCTTTTTCTGTCCACTTTCTCTCTTGTCCTTTTCTTAATCTATTATTATTATTATTTATTATTAATTTCTTGATTTTTTTTTTTTTTTACTCGTTTCCCCTTCTTTCCTCCCTTTCCCTTCCACCAAGCCTTAGGTAGATCTCTCATCTTCCTCCCCCACTAGAAAGCTAGATGTTGATTGAGGTAGAATGCCCATTGCGGGCTAAAGCTATATGTGCTCTTGCTGTAGGAGCAGGGAAAGGAAGCTTGGCCCTGGACTTACACACACAAACTGCTTCAGTGGTCTGCCATTTTAAGGGCCTCCAAAAGAGAAAAGAGGGCAGAAGCCTCAAGGAGTCACCTACATCTTTATCCACAGTTGTAGGAGCATATTTATATTGAGCAGTCTAGGATCTATTCAGCTTTTCTCAATGCTGCTGTTCCTCCTCTCGGCTCATCACCCTTCTGAGGAAAGTTAGATACCCCATAGGCTGGGAAACCTTTAGCCTTAGAGACTTGTTCTATTAGAGCTGATTTCAGTTTTTAATCTTTGATAGAGGTTATTCTATTACATTTGTGCCTTGAGGCCACTTTCGGGAATTGATTCTCATGATTCTAGGCCTTGTACAAAAGTGTAGACAGTTGATGCCTAAAGACCCTGCAGTCGAAGAATCACTGGTTGTCTGTCATCTGTGAATGAGACATGGATGAGCAAAACACCAATAAAATACAGCATTTATGAAGCTAAGCTCCTAATGAGTTTACAGTTTAAAATGCAGAGGGTCAAGTTTACCACCAGTATTATAGGAGGAAGAATTTGGTTTGAAAGCTCTAGGAAAAATGTTATGTGATTATAAAAATGGTTTGGGTTTGTGCTGATTGGATTTGGCTTTGAGATTTTGTATTTGATACAAATAAGGCTGCAAGTCTGTCATTGAGGTCATGGAAGTCACAGATTACATGACTTCCAGAGCCCTCTGTGATATTTTCTCCTTCAGCCCTGGGAGATGTTTCTGGAGCTATCAGCTGATGGGGACTCTAAAGCTTCCAGCTGCTATGAGCAGGAGAGAACTGAGCTTCAAGCCGCAGCAGCTCCACATAGCCCTGGGAGGTGGGAGACCTGGCACTCCGAGCTACTGTGGCTGGTAGGAGGACGTCTCTGCTCTCTGCTGCCACAGGTGGTAGAGGATCCCAGAGCTCCAAGCTGTCATGGCTGGCGAGGTCCCTCTTCAGTTCTCAGTGCCCTAGGTGGCAGGGGAACCCTGGGCTCTGAGCCACCTTGGGTGGCAGAGGGAGCCTGGAGCTCTGAGCTGTGGCAGGGGGAGTCTGCAGCTTTGAGCCAGGCTCCCCCCCCACCGGTCTCACCTGTTGCAGGAGAACAGGAACTTTGCAGCTCCCTACTACAGCAGGTGATGGAGGGAGCCCGGAGCTCCAAATAGCAGCAAGCTGTGACTTCTCCGCCCTACCCTCCCACAATCCTGAGTAGCCTCAGGCACCAGGGGAACCCCCACAGCTCTGTCCCATCCCATTCCTGTGTATTGGTTCCCTAGGTCCATCACTTCAGGACCTGTTCCCCCCCCCGCCATCTTTCCCTAAGGTTTAAAGCTGCAGCATGTACAGTAGCTTATTTTAGTATCACACATGCACACTCACACACACACTACTCCTCTAGCATTTTTTTTTTCACAAAGCAGATATCTAAGCCCACACAGATTCCAGGCAATGGGGCCTCCCACAAGTCTGAGCCACCGCAGGTGGCAGAGGACCCCAGACAGCAGGGAGACCTAGGAGCTCTGAGCTGAGCCATGGGCGGCAGAGGGAGCCTGGAGCTCCAAGCTGCCACAGCTTTGAGCAGCCCCAGATGGCAGGGGGACCCTGGGAGTCTGAGGTGCCAGCCCCAGGTCTCTAATGAGCTGCAATTCCCTGCCACCTTAGTTGGCAGGGGCTGCCCTGTGCTCTAAGCTGGGTCCCTATTGATCTCAGGTTGAAGGGCACCCACAGAGCCAAGCTGCCTAGACCTCAAAGCCCCGACAGTGGGAGTTCTGGACCCCACCTCCCCTGCTCCTCTCCAGGAGCAGGGCTTGAGCTCTCACCACCTGTCAGTACCATTTTTTCATCATATTTATTTTTAGTAAAGGAAAGGGATAGGTCATGGGCTTTTGTGAATTTTGGTTTATTGCCCGGGACTTTTACTAAAAATACCCATGACTAAATCTTAAGCCTTAGATGTAAGATTGGAACACACCTGAAAGCTCAGCTGAAATGGTCAAACTTCCTCTGGTTTAAGGTTTCAAACCTCTGGATGTTGCATGGTTGCCATGCCAAGTCATAGTTTCACTTGAAAGGCTTGTAAAACTTATGAAATTTAGCCTTAATGCTGGATGAAAATAGCTTGATTGTTGCCTAGTTTCAAGTTGCATCAAAAAAGTTGTTTTTGCACAGTTCTAAGTATTAGGCAGAGAAATCCGTTCACTAGGCCAAGTAGTTTTTGGATAAATTTTGTTAGTCGTACCGTGAAATTTTTATTGACTGGCCAAATTATTTGTTCAAGTCAGAAATGTGCATCTCTCAGAACAATACAGCAGTCTTGAAATGCCACTTGCAGGGGAAATTGTTCCAACATAAAGCCCCCCACTCCTCTGCTTTCACCACTTTGGGGACTAATGCCTCTCTGCGAGTGAAACAGAAATAATCTTAGCCATTCTATGGCCAAGGGAGTCATTGCTATACCAGCAATAATACTAAAATTGGCTTTGGGACCTATAGACTTCCATTGTTTTAAAATTGTGTACAGCACCATGAGCTTTGAATGCATGTTTTATAAACAAAAGAAATGCACACTGAAGAGGTATCTTTGGTGCTTTGGTGTGAGTGTGCATTCTATGGATAAAAAGTAAGTCTCTTGCTGTCACTTAGAAGCAATTTCTTTCAGCTGGCCCAAATGCTAAAAACTGACAAGAGGTCAATAGTCTAATAAAAAGCTCTTGCTGGGACTAGTGAGAGTGAACTTTGTGAAGTAAGTCCACTAGCATGAAAAAATGTTGCAGTATGGAAGTTGAAATTGGTTTTGTGTGAATGGCTTCTCACTGAAGTGTGAAAATCACTCCTGTACAGACATTCAGTACAAAGGCCTCAAGGCTTAAGTGGGACTAAAGGGAGCCCACATCCTGGTGCTGATTCTCCATAGAGAGCTGAAATGCACTCCTTGAAAGAACATCATTTCCTGCGTAGTGATATGTCACGATGGTCAGATTACCTGCAACAATACCATGCCCGATAAGCTTTCTGTGCAGCTCTTCCTGTTAGAGAGTGACTTCTTGTGAACAAGTTCCAAAGGGGTAACTTTGTTAGTCTAAATGGAGTTTCTTCTGGACCGGAAAACTAGTGGGCCAACTTTCAGAACTTGTTTGAAGAGGCTTCAAACCAGCATTTGACTACTAGCTACCAGCCAGTGGCAGGTTATCTGCTGACTTTGTAACTTTGATTTTGAACCATTTCTACTTTATGTGGAAATCAGCTAATGCAAGGTGTGACAGACAGGTCCAAGGATAATTTTTTTGGGGCTCAGTACAAAATTGTAACATGGGTCCTCTCCCACAAATTGTGTATCACTGAAAAACCAAGTCAGTGGGTGATGAGCATGGGTCCCATGGACAAGATCGGCTGTAAAAATGAAGAGCTGTTGTTGGATCCTCTGTGGCCGTGTGTGTTTGTTTATTTTCTGTATTTACAGATCCATTTGCCCCGTTTTGAACTCCAGTGCTGCTGTAGATAGTGCTTTTTGAACCTGTGCATACAAACAGTTGATATATAAACTGATCAGATTTAAGCTCCCTGTCCTTAAATGGAGCAGGATCTGATTTATACCAGCTTAACTGAAATGACAACTGGCACCTATGTCTTCATTTCTCCTAGGCTGACTTGTGAGGATGTCTGCCTAAAATGTGCTTCCTTACAGAGGTAAAAAAGGTGGCTGTGATAGGGAGGGAAAACAAGTTTACTCTGTACCCAAAGATGTAATATCTAGCTCAAGTAGATAGAACTGCACTAACTTGGATCAAGCTTGTTTGCTAAAAATAAGTGTGCACTTTGCTACCAGTGGCACAAGCTAGCCTGCCTGAGTGCAGC
Organism: Podocnemis expansa; assembly: GCA_007922195.1. Taxonomy (NCBI): domain Eukaryota; kingdom Metazoa; phylum Chordata; order Testudines; family Podocnemididae; genus Podocnemis; species Podocnemis expansa. Next base: position 38,842,621 of record ML681964.1, on the reverse strand, counting down.
CGTGCCTGACCCCCGGGCACATATGTGAGTGGCTAGCTGTCGCCAGTCCTGCCATGGCCACACCACTATTTTTAGAGCTGCAGCTTGAGCAGAGCTAGCTCATGTATGTCTGCTCAAGCTGGTAATTTATAACTCCCAGTCGCAATGTAGATCTGCCCTATGCTTCCCTTTGTTTGTTCTGGAGAAGCAGCTTTTTTCCCCTCTTGCACACTTTTGACTGTTCTTTCACATCCTGTTGATGAATCACAAAGTTCCAGCCCTATGATATGATATGATATGATATGATATATTTAATATTCCCATATCTCTCTTCAGCACATTTACTTTTCACTCTTCCGTCCAGTCCCATATCTTTGGCTGTAAGTGTGAGAGGTGGAATTTTCCACCCTTCCTTGTTTTCCTTTTTGCTATGGCCAAACTTCCGCCTTGGAGGAAATGTGGCTTGTCAGGCCTCTAATTGAAGAAAAGAAACAATTAGGTGATGTTATCTCTTGACAGCAGGGAGTAATGGCCTTCAAGAAGAGTTATTGTGGGACCAGACATGAAGGAAGTGATTAAATAAACTATAGGTTACAGCTGAAAGATTTGAGTTCCTCTACTGACCAGACCAGTGTCAGTAAGTTTCCATGCCAAAAAGCGATATGCTAATTTTTGGGGCTCCAAGACATAAAGCCGGGGTTCTTGTCTAGGCACGTTGGAGAAGCGATAGGTCAGCAGCCTGTCGTGTTGCCAGGGGATCTGGCCACTCCCTAGGCATCTCCCCACTCTTCACAAGGAAGACTGTTAAACCCCTTGACTGATCACCAAGGGTATGGCCACACACACTTCTTATTTCGAAACAACAGAGGTTGTTTCGAAATAAGAAGTGCCATGGCCACACGACGCACGGCCATTTCGAAACAAGCAAACAGCTTGTTTCGAAATGGCCGTGTTCCTTCCGAAACAAGCTAAACCTCGTTGGCTGTCGAAACAGGGTTGTTTCGAAACCAGAGGTTTCAAAACAGCCCTGTTCGGACATGTTGTTTCGGAACAAAGCGTTCCAAAACAACATGTCACCTTGCTCCCAGGGTGCTAAGCACCCTGGGAGGAAGGGCAGCCCCCCCTCAGCACCCTGGCCAGGGTGCTGAGGGGTGTCCGTGGGTGGGGGGTGTGTCTTGGATGCAGGCAACGGCGTGTGTGCCTGCGGGGGACTACAGGCACCGGTGGAGTGCCGCGCAGCCACGCGCCTCACCTGGCCGGTGCCTGCAGCCCCTGCAGGCACCCGCCAGGAGAGGGGCGGTGGGGCACCTCACCACGGGGGCTTTAAAGCCCCCAAACCTGGGGGTGCAGCCCCGGCGCATGGCCCCGGCCGCGGTTGGAGCCCGCTGCTGCCGGGGCCGGAGGGAGCCCCGCCCCCGGGATTCCCCCCGTGGGGCTGACGCGCCTGCCCGGGGGCGGGGCTGGGGCTTCCCTCGAGGCCCTGCCCCAGGATTCCCCTGGCGCATTCCCGGGCCGCCTCGCCGCCGCCGCCGCCCCCCGCAGTCCTGGGCAGCTCCCGAGCCGCGCCGAACCCAGCTGAGCCGTGTCCTGCCCGGCCCGTGCCGCTCGCCGCCCACCCCGTGGGGCCAGGTTGCGGGGCGGGGCGGGCGGCGAGCGGCGCGGGTCAGGCAGGACTCGGCTCGGCTGGGCTCGGCGCGGCTCAGGAGCTGCCTGGGAGTGCGGGGGGCGGTGGCGGCGGCGGCAAGGCGGCCCAGGAATGCGCCGGGGGAATCCCAGGGCGGGGCCTCGAGGGAAGCCCCAGCCCCGCCCCCGGGCAGGCGTGCCAGCCCCGCGGGGGGAATCCCAGGGGCGGGGCTCCCTCCGGCCCCGGCAGTGGGCTCCAGCTGCGTGCCGGGGCCGTGCGCCAGGGCTGCGCCCCCAGCTTTGGGAGCTTTAAAGCCCCCCGGATGAGGCGCCCTGTGGCGCCTCACCTGATGGGTGCCTTCAGCCCCTGCAGGCACCTGCCGGGTTAGGCGCCCAGCCGCGCCTTACCCTGCCGGTGCCTGCAATCCCCTCCCCTATCGAAATAGCAGGTCCACACTGTGGACCTGCTATTTCGATGCCTTATTTTGAGGACAAGGTTTTTTGTCCTCGAAATAAGTTGTTTCGAAATAACTCTTTATTTCGAAACAGCTTGTTTCGAAACCTCTTGTTTCGAAACAAGCCCTCCCCGTGTGAACATAGCCCAAGGGAGTCTGCAGGTTTTTTTTCTTTCTTTTTGGCAGATCTTTTTCTTTTTCTTTTTGAATTTTTTTATTAAGTCTTTAATTTTCACCTGTTCACCCTGGAGTGGGAGGTGGGCAGTAGCCCTCAGGTGCTCTGAAGGGGGGTGACAGGGGGTGTCTGACCACTGCAGCTGGTCACGGTGGGCTCTGGATTTTAAGGCTGCAGGCAAGAGTCACGAGGCTCCCTGTTGGTCAAGCCGTTTTAACACTGGGCCAGTCAAGTGCAAGAGGAGCACGCAGTCAGTAGGCACCAGACTGGTGGGCTCTGGATTTGAGGGTCGCAGGCAAGAGCCATGAGGCTGCCTGTTGTTCGAGCTGTTTTAACACCGGGCTGTTTTATCACGTCTTGCTATCTTTCTCTTAAAAAACAGGTCTGCTGTCTGTCACTCCGGAGATAACATACAGATGTAAATATACTCCGGTCAAATTTGGGATTTAAATTGGGAAATGCTTTCTGGGAATGTGTGTATGTGTATTATTACTGCTCTGAACCTATTAACCTCACAGATCAGTATCAAGCGGGTGTTCTACAATCAAATTGGGAAACCGCTCTGTAAAAGAGTGTGATGAAAGAATAAATCCACTTGTGTTCCCTGCCAGGTACCCCAGCTGACCCTTGTAACTCCTAGCCGCAAACAGCCCATGGCTAGCCTCACTGGGCAGTGATCCATGGTGTCTGGAGAGCCAGGGGAGAAGCAAGGTGTTCATGCTGTCCTGGGCTGTGTATGATGTTTTGGTGTGATGTTTCAGTGTGTGTATGTGGTAAATAGCAAAGCTCTTTTTGCCTACAGACTGTGTGTTCTATCTCTGTCTCTCATAAACCCCACTCTGTTAAATTATTTCAATCAGGATTGGAACTGGGGGGGTTTGATTCAGAGTTAGGCACAAGAATGGGGATAAATGTTATAGTGATATTTGTGCTCTATTTTCTGTTTATTGGGCAATTAATTTGTACTTAGAAGATCTTTACATGCCTTAAAGAAATAGAGTTCTAAAACCCAGTTTGTATGAGTTTTAATAAGTGTAATTTAATAGGAATTGCAAGTTTTAATTTTTGTCATAGGAATATTAGTAATTAAATAATATTAACCTCTTATTTAACCTTTTTTTTTCTCTTCTTTCTTTTTTGTAATTTTATTTATCTCAATAAAAGTCACATAGAAAGTAGTTAACTCAAAAAGTTGTGGTTTGGTCTATTGCCTCTCAATTGGGACTCCTTCCTGTAGTGTGGGGATCGTGCCCCCTACACCCACTCCCCCACAACAGTAAGCAATAACATTTGCACCACCAGCATGCGTTTGGTTGATAATGTTGATCCTTCTTTTTTTTAAATTATTTGTATATAATGAGTACTAGACTGTGGCTCCATCTGGGCTTTGAACTGCTGCAATGTAAGAATAAATTTTAGCACCTACAGAAGGAACAGGAACTACAGAAACAGAGAGAAACAGTGCAACAGTGTATTTCATTTATTTTGCTGCCATGTCATTCTGGTTGTGTTTTGAAAGAAATTTCTACATCTGTAAACCTGGGCTACCCAAATCATTTTAACATGTGTGCAGAGTTCTTCAGAGAGCCAGGACAAAGGGACTTCAGTTCTTAGCTGTACCTTAAATCCACTCAGACCAAGATAGGTTAAACCTGTGTGTGAATTATATTGACAAAATTTTAATTGTTAATTATATGCCTGTACCACTGAGTGCTGTGTTCTGAAAACCTGCTGCCCTTATATTTGTATGCCACTCTTTCAAAAGAACTGTTAACATAAGAAGCCATATCCACAATCAGCAATTGAGCTGATAACAAATAGCAGCCATTACTACCTGTTAGCTGTTCTGGATCGCTGAAAAAACAAAAGGCTACACCGTGACATTTTGCCACAGCCCCCAAAACAGTGTGTGCAGAGCTGCAGCTCCCCAAGGAGGACCCTGAATGCATTCCTGGGGGAATACCCTCATTGCCCCAGGGAAAGTACAATCTGCAACTTCCCTTTGTGGGAGGTAATAGGTCCCTCTCCCCCTAACAGTCAGCTTTTCTGGTCTCCAGGGTGGCAAACAGTTGCAAATCTGGTGAGCCTTGCCCTGTGCTGGGGAGGGAAAGGTTCTTTCCTCCCTCCCTGTGTAAGTGCTCCTCAGAAGCTGGTTCCAAAATCAGAGGCAGCCATGCTAGCTTCGCCTCATTCAGCAAAACAAACAAGGAGTCCTGTGGCACTAACAAATTTATTTATTGCATGAGCTCTTGCGGGAGAAAATCCCATGTGGTCAGAGGCTTTGAAGATGGGAGAAACAGAATGGTTGGTGCTGCATCCTGATTGGGTCAACAGAGCAGAGGGCTTTGCTCCTAGGGCGCACCATCCCCAGACAGGCTCTCTCAGTTCCCTTCGGCTGCCAACCTGTGTGACCTGATTCCATGACTTACATTTCCCTGCATTTAGTTCCTCCCAGTCTTTAAGTTCCCCCATCTTCAAAGTGTCTGACAAAGTGGGATTTTCTCTAATGAAAACTCATGCAATACATAAATTTAGAGGTCTTTAAGTGCCACAGGACTCCTTGTTTGGTTCCAAAATTTTACTGCTAACTTAAGTCAATTTATTCCTGATTAGTCAGGCAAGCTGTTCTGTGATTCTAACTAGAGTAAGATTTCCACTAAAACAAACAAGAACTCTAGTGGCATTTAAAGACTAACAAGTTTATTTAGTTAGTTTTTAAGTGGCACTAGACCCCTTGTTTGTTATGCTGAACTAGACTGATATGGCTACCCCTTTGGAACGAGACTTCTACTGACTCTGAAGGGGAGTTATGCCTGAATAAGAACTAAAGGGCTGATCCTACCACAGAGGTGACCTAGGTAGTTGCCTAGGATGCCAAATGCTAGGGGGTATTGCCTTGCTGCTCACAGGCATGTAGCCCAGCACTCAGCAAGGCAAGAAGCTTTTTCGGTTAAGTGCTGGTAAGAAGCCCCTCTGCTGGCCTGTGGCTCAGCTGGCTTGGGGCCGGCCTGCGGCCCACACACCCAGAGTGGCCTGCAGCCCGCCACACCAGCCAGCCCATCTCGGAGCCCCCCCCCGCTTGGCCTGGCGCACCAGCCAGCCCACCACCTCACCCCCGTCACAGCCTGGTGCACCAGCTGCCCCTCCAGCCCCACGGCACCTGCCGTGCCAGCTGACCGAGCACCCAGTCTGCAGGCTGCCGCTCAGCCCATGCCCTTGGCTGGCCCACCGCTTGGCCAGGGAGGGAGGGGGCGCCAAAATCTCAGGCAACTAGAGCTCCAAAAAGACCTGGGGCCAGCCTGTGTATTTGTATGCCAAATTGCACTGGGATATGTGATGACAGGACTCCCATGGACTTCACTGTGAGCCTTGTGTACGCCCAGGGACAGGATGTGCCCCTGCACACTCCAGTGATGGTTATACAAGTGCCAGGACAGCTTCAGGACTCCTGCATCATCAGCTTCAAGGCTGAAATGTATAAAGCCCTTGGCATCCTGTAATTAGACTACAAGTTTGTGCACTGTGAGGTAGCTTGGCTGCTCTGAGAGCAGGACTGGATTAGTGTTGGCATTTCTGGTTGATCATATTCCTGGAGGTTATATCACTTGACAATCTTTAATTAAAAATTAATCTTTAATTTCTGGAGACTCCAGGGTGCCCATCAAGGATTGGCAACCCTAGCTCAGGAAAGCACCTGCACACATGTATTACTGACATAGTGACCGTACACCAGCTTCACATCTTTACCCATGATTTGTGGAAGTGTGCTCGAAGAGTCAGAGCTACAGTCTCCAAAAATAAAGGTGTTCTTGCACAGTGTGTGTGTTGGTGCAATGGTTAAAAAATTGTGCATTCAAAGGACCAGATTCAGTGATGCTGATTTTACACCAGCTATGGATCTGGTCCACACTATCTGAGTGTTAAAACGGATTTTCATAAAATTATTTCATATAGCATTGATAAGCGTGGATAATATATTCTCCTTCCATTGGCTTTCTGAGATGGGATCTTGGCCTTTTCAGTGGCAGATGGGAACTCTTTAAAAGAGCCGTTTTTGTTTAGGTTAGTTTTCTGTGCTGGAGTACGAGCATCTTCACTTAGGCTAAGCATACATGTTTAGTATAATTGCATGGGATTACTTAGGGTCAAACATCCTGGGAGATGGATTTAGTGAAGTGTTTGGATACAAAAGCCTATTAGCTCATTGTTGTTCAGCTGAGTGTATGAACATGTTGGTCCGCTGAATCAGTGGAGAGAGAGAGAGTATGAGTAGTTGCCAGGGCTGACCAAAGGCTTTTTGGTGCTCCAGCAACTATACTTTTGGAGCCTTCCCCCCACATTCAATATGGAGAAAATTGATAACATATTAATGTTTTTTTAAATAGATTAAAAAAACACTTCCATCTAATTTGGTGCCCTTTAAAGCCTGTGCACTGGGAGATCACCTTCTTTGCGTATATGGTTGGGCCAGCCCTAGCAGTAGCCAGGAATTATGGTCAGTGGAGCAAGTCACCTCATGTCAGAGGGAAGAAAAATGTTGCAAGAAATGATAAAGAGATGAGGATAAGGTCCTGATATCAAACATACACACCAGCATGAATTTAAGAGAGAAATAGAAGTTACTGTTCTCAAAGGGTATGTCTGTGTTGTGTTTGAGAACCCACAACAGAGAGTCTTCAGACTCAGGCTCTCATGATAGGGCTAAAACCAGTTTTGTAGATGTTCAGGTTGGGGTGGAACCTGGGTTCTGAAGCTGAGGGTGACTTTCAGACCCAAAGTCTGAACATCTACACAACTGTTTTAGTGTTGTAGCATGAGTCTGAGTCTGAAGCCCAGGCTGTGAGACTCACCTCCATGGGAGCTAAAATGCAGTGTAGGCATATCTAAAGAAACTTAATAACAAACGTACCTGTTTCCTAATAGGAACATGGGAGCAAGAGGCATACTTAAGGTTTTGTGAAAGGTGAAGTAGGGGGAAGGGTAGATAACAGCTATTTAAGGTTAAAACTAGTGACCTCCACATGAAAATCTTCACATCCAGTTACTTAGCTTTCCTGAGTCACCCCATTTTCTTTAAATTGTAGGCTGTTCCTTGATGCTGAATTTTAGTTACAGTTTTGGCAAACCACACTCAGCTCAATATTTATTGTTAAAATATTTTAATACATCTTCAAAATATAATGTTCAAGCCGCTTCTGAGTCCCATTTATTTTTTTTTAATTACATTTCTGATTTACATTGGAACTGGCATATGGCAATTGATAATATGAACTGAGATTATGTTAAATGAAATTTGTTGCTGGTGAGAACAGCCATTCTGCAGAGAAGGCTCATAAAAGAAATATTTCAGACCTTTATTGGTAATGTTTTTCCAGGGTACCCAGCAGTTATTAATCTCATTGTCACAGCAAATTAAGTTTGGGGTTGCTAAGAATATTTTGTCTTTTGAAGATTTTCATCTTTTTTTAAAAACAGAACACACAAAAATGCAGTTTACCAACCTGAACAGGCTTCGAAATGTAAGGAGATGCAAGACAACATTTGGTCTTCATCTATCAAGAAGAAAAGGTAGGTGTTTGGTTTGCTTTCTATTATGTTTGTTTTAAATAGAGGACTACAGGTCTAGTTGTCTCTTGACATTAATGTAAAACCACAAAACAGCAAACTGAAAATGTGCAACCAAAGCTCAGCTGAATTTTTACCTGGCATGCGCTGGATTTATTGATCTGAATTAAAGAAAGCGAAAATTAGTATGTCCAGAAGATTTCTCATTCACAGCTAAGAACGAGAATGAGACTTCTATTTCTCTTTCTTCGGTCTAGGGTCTTAAAAAAAATCTTCTTGATAGGATCTTTCAAGCACTTTTTCCCCTGGGATTTTCTTTCCTGATTACAGTACTTAATTTGTGCCAGGACTCAGCCCTGGCACCTCTAGGCTTGGCAGTTCATAGCCCAGGCACTTCTAGGTTTGTTGCATCAGATACGGATGCAAAACAAAACAAAACAAAACAAAAATGCTTGAGCCCCAGCAGCTCTTTCATTGACATTTGTACAAACCAATGTGTAATCACAATGAGTGAATTCTTTTCAGAAAAGGGGTGGAAATGAAGTATAAAAACTAAATTACCTATGTTGATTGTAGTATAGCTCACAAGAAACTGGCTGTTCCATCTGTAGGCAAACACCATGGTAAAAGCACAAGCATCTCCTCTACATTACAGCTTTTGTTATTGGCTGCACTGGTGAAACTGCACCAGTAAGGAAAAATCTTAGTTTCCTAGAAAATGTAGACACTAGCAACAACCTGTCTCAGATTCCTGGCCCCTCTTCCCCTCTCTATGTAGAAAGTGGAGAAATAGCCCATCTGTTTTACATATGCTATCTCCTTACTCCCCCTATTTTTTAATACTTAAGCAGCCCAGACCTTGGCCACCCATTTGTACACAGCGGGCAAATGATATGAAAATGTAATATCAATTAGATAAAACAATAATAAAGGATAAATCTTTGCCCAGCCAAAGGTCAGGGAATGTGTAAACTTCGCTTCATTGGAAATCATCATTACATCACTGTTTTTTATTTTTATTTTTATTTTTATTCTTATTTTTTTTGCCTCTACACAGATTTTAGTTGTCCAAATGTTGATGTCTCTTTTACCTGTGTTTTTTTTCTGTCTCCATGTTTTCCTTCAGTCTAATTTTTAGTTCTTTTTAAATGTTTATCTAATTTTTCCCTTTACCTTTCCTTATTCGTTAAGATCTGTTTTCCTCTTCTGATTGAACCTTTTCCCTTATCTGTCTTAAACGTCATGGTTATCTCTGTCCGTCTGTCTTTTCTCTACCATTTTTTTGGTCACTCTACTCCCCTGCACTTGGTCATCTCTTCCCTCAGGCTATGTCCATACACAAGGAGTTAAATTGATTTAACTTTAAGTGATTTAAGTTAAATCAATATAACAACCATTAAATCGATTTAACTTAAATTGATTTTACAGATCCCTACCAAAAAAAAAAACCCAAATCAAACTAACATGTCCGGGGCAGGACTTCCTAGCTTGATTTAGGAGAGGGGCACTCTGGGCGGTGTGGCAACATGGCCCCCTGGCAGAGCCATGTTGCCAACCAATCCACTGCCTGGGTCTCCCCAGGAGAGACAGTGGCAGGGGAAAAAAAGCCCCTAAGGCTCAGGGCTCCTGGAGCCTAGTGGGGGAAAAGAGATCTCCCCAGCCTGGCTGCAGCCTTCCGGTGCAGCCAGGCAGGAGGGAGATGGGACCCCGTCCTGGGCTTCCTCCCTCAGCTGCCAGGCTGTGAGGGCAGGAAGTCCAGTGTGCCTGGCTCCTGTCCCCACTGCACCTGGCAGGGCATGCAGGGGCAGGCAGTCCTGCATTTCCGGCTTCCTCACATCTGGACAGGTGCGCAGGAACAGGGAGCCTAGTACTCCAGGCTTTCCTGCAGCTGGCCAGGTGGTGGGGACAGGGAGCCTGGTGTGCTTGGCTTCCCCACAACTGGCCAGGATGTGGGGGCAGGCAGTCCCACATGACCGGCACCCCTCCCCCCCGCTAGCTGTGGGAAAGCTGAGTGCACCCGGTGTGGTGTTTTGGACTACCTAGGGTCATTGGGGTTGCCATAGTGATAAATGGGAGAGTCGTTTAGGTGTTAGGAAAACCTGTCTGTCTCCTCTCTCTCTCTCTCAGTTCTCTTTCAATAAAGACTTCTTATACAGCTCTGAATATGCTGTCCTCCTTATTGGATTATAATCTCCCTTAAAACTCTACATCTGGCGACAGAGGATGGGATATGTGATGGAGTGGCTATCCTCAACAATCCTGGCAACTCTGGAAAACCAGAATACAATGTAAGAAGCAAAACTTTATTTTACTGTTTGCATGGGGGTTGGGTTGTAGCTGTGAAAGCTGATCTGTTTGCCTAAGGGCTAGCTGGCTATTCTGAAAGCTGATCTGCCTGCTGTTAAGAGAAGAGACAAACAATAACCACAAGAGGGCATCATGGCTTTACTTACTACAACCTTTGAAGCATGCGATCATTCGGCAGCTTCCTGGCAGACATATACAGCCCGATTTCAAAATTTTGTAATAGCAAACGACATAACTGATGAGAAGAAGGTACCAGTTTTTCTAACAGTCATTGGAGTTAAGACTTATAATTTGCTATGTGATTTGCTTTATCCGGAGAAGCCAGAGCAGAAACCTTACGGGGACCTAGTGGAAGTTCTGGGAGCACATTTTTCCCCAAAGCCACTAGTAACTGCCGAGAGGTATAGGTTCTACCAAAGGAACCAAGAGGAAGGTGAATCAGTTGTACAATTTGTAGCAGCTCTGTGGAAGCTGGCAGCATAATGTGGCTTCAAGAACATGTTAGAGGAAATGCTGCGTGACAGGCTGGTGTGTGGCCTGCACAGTGAATCAACACAAAAACGCCTATTGACGGAAGGTCAACTCACCTTCCAGAAGGCTCTGAAAATTGCAGTCTCCATGGAACGCGTCACCCAAGACATGCAACAGATCGAGGTCAGTGTCTGTAAAATATCCCTACAACCTGCCCCCAGGGCACCGGGGAGACAAGAATGTTACCGGTGTGGGAAGCAGGACCACCTCGCATCTGAGTGTCGGTTTAAGGAACTACTGTGTCGACAATGTGGAAAGAGAGGGCACATTGAATGTGTCTGCAAACAAAGGAAGGGTGAGCCAAACAGAAGAGGTAGACCTGAGAAAAATGGGCCGTTGGTTTGGTGGCCTAAGAGGGAAATTCTGCATGCAGTAGAGCAGAATACAGGTGATCATAGTGACACCCAATTGGAAGATGAAGATTCCCTCCATGTTTTGTCTCTAACAGCTGGCCCACGTAAATTCTGGGTAACACCTGTGTTGGAAAGCAAACCTACACACATGGAACTGGACACTGGCGCAGCAGTTTCATTAGTTTCTAACATTGTGTATGAGAAGGACTTTAGACATCTGCCAGTTAAGCCGACAGTAGTTGTTTTGAAGACATATACTGGAGAGACTGTTCCCCTGTTGGGTACTATTGATGTGAAAGTAGAACTCAATGGACAGACCACAAAGCTACTACTGTTTGTGGTAGAGGGGAATTACCCAGCCCTAATGGGAAGATCTTGGATCAGGAAAATCCAACTCGATTGGTCACAAGTGCATCAATTGACTAAAGAAGAAATGAATCTAGCAGTGGTACTAATGAAACATGCTGCTGTTTTCGGTGAAGACTTAGGCAGTATGAAGGGAATCACTGTGAAATTAAATATAAAGCCTGATTGCCAACCAAAATGTTTGAAGGCCAGGATGGTGCCATTTGCCATCAGACCCAAGGTGGAAGAAAACTTGGAGCAGTTAGTCAAAGAGGGAGTCTTGGTGCCAGTTACTCACAGCCAGTGGGCGACACCCATTGTCCCAATAGTGAAGAAGGATGGCTCCCTTTGGATTTGTGGAGATTTCAAGGTCACTGTCAACCCAGTGTTATGTGCAGAACAATATCCTCTTACCCGCATTGAGGACATCTTTGCAGGTTTGGCTGGAGGACAAAAATTTAGCAAGATTGATTTGAGTCAAGCGTACTTACAGATGCATGTTGAAGAAGAATAATCTCAAGAATTGTTGACAATCGTAACACATAAGGGGTTGTACAGATACTGTCGTTTACCTTTCGGCATTACTTCAGTCCCAGCTTTGTTCCAAAGGCAATGGATCAGATTTTGAGTGGTTTATCAGGAGTACAGTGCTATCTGGATGACATCCTGGTCATGGGCAAAAATGAGGAGGAACACCTTATGAACTTGGAAGCTACTCTGCACAGACTGGAAGAGTATGGTCTATGTGTTCACAGAGACAAATGTAAGTTTTTCCAGCCCTCAGTTGAATATTTAGGACATATAATTGATGCTGATGGTCTCCATAAGTCTCCAGCCAAGCTTAAGGCTATTCTGGATGCTCCACTACCTCAGAATGTAAGCCAACTTCGCTCTTTTTTAGGCTTATTAAACTATTATGGCAAGTTTATTCCATAATTAGCGACACTCCTGAAACCCCTACATGAGCTTCTGGGGCCGAAAAAGGCCTGGAACTGGACTGAAGCCTGTGATGTTGCATTTAATGAAGCTAAACGCTCACTGGTAAACTCTAAGGTTCTGACACATTTTGACCCATTCTTGCCCCTACAGTTGGCTTGTAATGCCTCCCCTTATGGCGTTGGGGCTGTATTGTCACATATTATGTCTTCTGGTGAAGAGAGGCCGATTGCTTTTGCTTCACGCTCCTTGACTAAGGCAGAAACTAATTATGCCCAAATTGAACGCGAAGCACTGGGCATTGTTTTTGGCGTTCAGAAATTTCACCAGTACCTGTGGCGAAAGAAGTTCACACTTCTCACTGGCCATCGACCCCGACATCAATTTTGGGGCCACACACAGGCATCCCACATTTGGCTGCTAGTCGGATGCAACGATGGGCATTGATACTTTCTGGATACACATATGAAATCAAGTATAGGCAATCCTCTTTGCATTGCAATGCTGATGGCCTTTCAAGGCTACCCTTACCGGCACCCCGTCAGGATCTGGGCCAGGAAGGAATCTTTTACTTTGAACAGATGGAAAACACACCCGTCACGGCATCTCAAGTGAAGAAAGCAACACGGGTTGACCCAGTACTCTCACGAGTTATGGATTTTGTGATGCATGGAACGTTCTTACCAGATTCTCAGGTCTCTCCTGACCTCCGCCCCTATGTGTCTAGGAGGACAAAGTTATCAACCCAATCTGGGTGTTTGTTGTGGGGTATGCGTGTCATTATCCCACCTTCATTAAGACCACGTTTGTTGGAACAGCTCCATTCAAGTCACTGCGGCATAGTGCGCATGAAATAAATTCCACGGAGCTATTTCTGGTGGCCGAGCTTAGACAGGGCCATTGAAGAAACGGCTAGAGCTTGTACCTCATGCCAGAGCGTCCGGAACGCACCTCAGTTGGCACCTCTTCACCCATGGGATTGGCCCGAAAGGCCATGGCAACATATCCATGTTGATTTTGCTGACCCATTTGAAGGATGTATGTTTTTAATTGCTGTGGATGTCCATTCAAAATGGCCAGAAGTCTCTGTAATGCAGTCCACTACTACAGAAGCCACTATTCAGACCTTGCATGGCTTTTTTAGTCGTTATGATCTTCCAGAACAGCTGGTGAGTGACAATGGACTACAGTTTGTTTCTCAGGATTTTGAAACTTTTATGAAGGCCAATGGAATATATCACATCAGGTCAGCACCGTATCATCCTTCCACCAATGGACTTGCTGAAAGGTTTGTACAGACTATGAAGCAAGCTCTAAAATCTGCAAAGAGACGTTCACCTCTTCGTCAGCGTCTGGACAACTTCTTGTTGTCCTACAGAAACACTCCACAGGCTACAACTAAGGCATCTCCAGCTTTTCTTATGATGGGACGGCAGTTGCGCTCTTGCTTTGATTTGTTGAAACCACGAGACACACGGCAAGTGGTTCAACACCAACAGCAGGACCAGGTCAGCAGACATTCACCAAGAACAAAGGGCTGCACCTTCAGTATTGGACAGCCAGTTCTTGCACGAAACTCTGCTTCAGGAGCTAAATGGGTCCTAGCAACGGTCATTGCCCAGACAGGACCCGTTTCCTACTCTGTCCAGACAGCGAGTGGCCTAGTTTGGCGACGGCATGTTGATCAGCTGCTTCTCCGTCATATCCACCCAGAAGATGCATCTCCAGCAGACATATCTGACTTCACCCTTACTGATGATACAACATCAGAGCATGAAACTACTATTTCTGTCTCTCTTGCTCCAGCCACCCCTTCAACGCCTTCAGCCTTCCTGGACCAACCGGACACAACATCCTTTCCGGTTCCGGCTACTTCCCCAGTACCTGTGATCCCACCACCACCAATACTACCTTGTGGGGTGGGCACACCAGAAGTTCGCTGTAATCCACCTTGAGAGAGAAGGTCTCCTAATCGGCTGGATCTTTAGCTAGTGGTGACCCCCTCTTCATGGGGCAGAATAATTCCCCGGGGGTTCGCCGGAGATGGGGCAGTCTACCCTCATCTCCTAGTTTAGTTCTTATTCTTTCTGGGGGGAGGGCTTTATTCTGGGGGGGTGTTCATTAGAGGGGGAGGAATATGTGGTGTTTTGGACTACCTAGGGTCATTGGGGTTGCCATAGTGATAAATGGGAGAGTCGTTTAGGTGCTAGGAAAACCTGTCTGTCTCCTCTCTCTCTCTCTCTCAGTTCTCTTTCAATAAAGACTTCTTATACAGCTCTGAATATGCTGTCCTCCTTATTGGATTATAATCTCCCTTAAAACTCTACATCGGGCTCCCTGTCCCTGCAGGGAAGCTGGGCACATGGGACTGCCTACCCCCCTCCCACCTAGCCTGCACTCCCCTTACCTCCCTGGCCAGGGTGCTGGTGGGAGGATTTCCTTCCAGGGTGCAATGTGCCTTGGGAGGAAGGTCACCCTGTTATATCGATACGTGGGTCATATTGATATGACACAGACACACTGGGTTATTTTGAAACCACAGTTTTGAGATAACCCTCATTTCAATCTAATACTAGATTTTATTATATCAAAATGATTTTCTTTATTTTGAAATAAGGGAGCTTCTTATTTCGAAATTAGGAAACATTGTGTGGACATGCTATCTTTTAAATTGAAATAACCAGTATTATTTTGATCTAAAACCTGTGTGTGGACATACCTTCTGTTTCACCTCTTCCTGTTGCTGCATAGGCTCTCTCCTCTTCAGTCACTGGGATCTACCTGTGCCTAGGGTAGCATACCCAAAAATGCCATGGTGAGGGCAGGGTGCTAAAGAAGAGCAGATTCTCCAAAACTAGTTGCTAATATTGCAGTTAGATTCCCTAAACAGCACTCCTGATTCTCCACACTGGTTATCAAGAAGCTGCAAAAAAGGAATGCATGGCCCCCTTTGTTACATTTCATTCTCTGGTTCCCAGTTAGTAAGTTGGTCCAGTAAAGAAATAAATTATTAAAACTCCATTCTCTTTACACAAAACATTCTCTCAATCCACAAAGGTTAGTCACATTACCAAATCAATAGATGTTTAGATTTTACTCAAAATACCACACTGCCAGCCAATCCTCCAGTAACTAAAACTAAAGGTTTATTATAAAAGGAAAGATATAAGTGTGAGGAGACATGTTAAATGTTCAAAGTGATTAGATATGTACAAATGACTTCAAAGTCCATAGCTATTAGATTTGCAGCAGAATTGTGGCATTTGCAGGCTTGTACATTTCCTCTGGTGTACATCCAGTAGCTGGATGGATCTCAGTCCTTCATTTCACACTGTCACTTCTAGATGTGTTGATCCAGAGGTAAGAAATAGAAACGGAGACAGGATTGGGATGGTGCAGCTACATTTATCAGGTTTGCCATATACCTTCTTTCAAATACAAGCTAACGGCTCATAGGCAGGGAAAGGCACTTGCAGCCCCCTGACCACAGACATGTTCCTGAATGTCCCGATGACTCATAGGTGCCATTCTGGCTTCTCTCCTTGGGTTTGTTGTAAAGGTAATGGCCCATGATGAATCATCAGCGCTGATGACAAAATTAATCTGCCTGGGGGTGTAACCCAATAACACAGCACAAGTGTTTGGATACAGATGTATCATTCATTCTTAGAACTCGTAATACAACACTGATACGAACATATAAATGCATTTATCAGTCTTAGCAAATTATAGCCTAGACAATCTTGATTGCAGATCTGTAATACTGGTATCTGTAATATTATGAGTGGTCATTCATTTCCACATAACATCACACTCACCACCGCCATTTGTTGTTGGTCTTCTCTCAGAATAGTGCTCCTCTTTATCATCTGTGTCTTCCCTGTGGCTGTCCACACATGTGTGGCCCAGCCCTCCTGATTTCCTCGAAGTTTCACTCCCCTGGTACAAAGGGCTCACAGTCTTATGCGCAGCCATCCGTGCTCATTTATTCACAGTACATACAGTCCATTCCCAGTTCCTGGACAAGCACTCTAGGGGCTCAGAGGCTCAGGGCTGTTCACCCCTCCTGGCCAGCAGGCAGACTGACTCACTGTCATCCTCCCCTGACTGGCCATGCCTCCCTCTCTTAGCTCTGTGCTGGCCCATATACCTTCTGAGGCAAGGTCACCAACTGTTCCCTTTTGACTTGCAAGTCAGGGCCCTGGCTCACCCTAATCAGTGCAACTAGCTGCTACCTGCTTCCCTTGTAATTCCTGGTTCTGTTGGCCTGAAGTGCATCTGCCCAGCCCCTCTAGGTTAGGGCTGACAAAGGCAGTCGAGGGGTTTACCACCCTCTGCTTTGTCACTGATGCTCCTTTGCACCAGCTAAGTATTCACAGGCCTCTTCACCCCTGGTGGAGGTGGAAGAAGTACTGCAGTATTGGTACTGTGTCCCCTTCCAGTTGGTGGGAGTTAGAAGGGGGAGCGTAGCCAATCCAGGGTTGAATAGATGTAGCTGGTTCAACAAAGAGTAGTTCTTCCTCAAGAGCTTTTTCCCTGCCTGTCTGTGCTGCAGAGTCTAATGACTGCAAAGGTATCTTCAGAATGTGAGCTGGATTTAAACTGGTACAGTGGCATCAGGCTCTTCTGCAATCAGTCAAAAATGATATTACCAAGAGATGTGTAAATCGACCATTTTGTTCACCACAAATGTGTTGACTCTGAACCCTAGTGATAGCAATATAACTACTGACATTGTTACCCCTTAGATTGCTGATCAAAGCACTCAGAAAGAACAGGGCTCAAGACATGATAAAGATCTAGACAACCTGCTTAGAGCAGTGACTTGTTTCAGCATGTCAAGTGGGCTTGGTTTATAGGTAAAGTTTGGAAGAGTGCTAATGTCCTTTCTTTCGCAGCCCAGCCCAGCCCAGCCCAGCCCAGCCCAGCGCATCCTAATTCTACCACTGTGGCTGTGGAAGGAGTTGTGCAGATTGGAGGAGGCCAATAATGAATTGGGGAGGTGGGAATAGGAGATGTGTTTGTAGAACAGTGGGTTGCATTGCTCCATGAGTGCCCCAAATCCATTTCCATACCTTGCTGCCCTTTGAATCTCCCTCTGACTGACAAGGCGTATATGTAAACAGTGATTTATACTGCCATTCTGGAATGTAATAATCTGAACATTTTGGCCTCCTGAGCTGATGGATACCAGCAGAAATTAACTAGTTTAGTATTTGCCAATGATTTGAAAGAAAAAAAAAAAAAGACTAAGTACTAATTATAACAAGTGTGCCTTGGAAGACGGACGGCCTGAGGGGCTGAGTTTGCTGTAAGATTTCCATCTTTATTCTAGAGCAAGCCCTGAGGGCACTTACTAAAATTTTTTTTTAATTGATATTATTTTGGCAGTGTTGTAATGTCCAAAGGTATCAGGCAGCCTTTCCTTGTCTTGCGTTTCCCTCTGTTTCTTTTCTTTGTATTTCATTCCCATAAGTTTGTTGTCAGATTAGAAGAGCCTCTTCCATCTCAGCTCCTTGCTACTTGGTATTCTGGCTTTTCTGAAGGCAGGAGCTTAGTTTCAATATGGCATAGGTTTAATGATCTTGTGGGTTCATTAAAGAATAAACTGTTGAATGAGTAAGGAATAGAACTTAAATAACACAAGAGGGCAGTGACTCCCAGGTGCATAGTTGGAAGCAGCCACATTAGATCTGGTGTTGGACATAGTTCCCGGTTCACAACACTGTCCCATGCCAGGGAGCATCTCTAAATTACAGTCTTCTTCAAGCATATTTCTATAATAGGTTGGGTTTATTTCTGTGTCCCTTCTCTCACTTCTCCTGACTCTGTCTCTGGTCAGTCATCACCCACTCCTTGACTTTAGCGGTGAAGGAGATGTATATTCTGTTAACATCCCCACCATGCATACTGATAGACATTGCATCCTACCCATTCTAGCTACTGAAGCCATTGAGGACCCTGAGTACATGAAGAGGCAAGGGAATAAAAACCACTTGACTAGTTGGGAGAGATGAGTTAACATGAATGAGTCTTTTCAAGGGTGACGACATTGCAGTAGTTGGGATGTAGGTGGAGGTAGATAATCCAAAACAAGATGCGAAAGTATGACCTCCTTTCTAAGTGCAATAGTTAATGCACGGTCCATACTCTGTCACAGCCCAGTTTACCCAAGCTTATTCCACCTTTATAGCAAAACACCCTTGTGGAATCATTGGCCGTGTGCTGTTGGCTCTCAGATGGTGCAGACAGTAATAGATCCTCTGCCATCACTTGACAACAGAACTGTGTGGATTCCAGCAGAGCTGTGAAATGAAACCCTTATTGCCATCTTGGATTCAGTCCATTTGAGGAGTGAGTCCCTGCGGGTGCTTTAACAAGGGATGCTCAGATCACCTTTCTGGCTGAAAACAAAGCTTTCTAGGATGGAAAACTAGTGGCAGAAAATCCAAGGCCTTCCTGTTCCATCTTAAAAATAAATCAGCCAAACAAAGAAAACACTATTTGAATATTCTGTGTTCAAAAAGGCTTTTGCAACTGAAAATGAAGCCTAAGAATGAGTGCAGGCAGAAATGAAGCCTACAGAGTCATGATTGAGACCCCTCAGCTCCTTCCCTGCAGGTATACATGCCAGCAGCATAAGCCGGTGGCACTGTACCAGCAGCTGTCAAAGGAGGGCTGTGGTAATCCGTGGCTGTGGTAGTCCATGGCTACATACATATGCCGAGTGTCTACTAGCCTACACATACGGGGAAGGTTTCATAAATGCAGGTCTTCATTTACCATTTAATTTGTGTTCCTCTCTGTAAATCTGACAGTATAGGGCAGTATTCAAACTTGTCTTCTTGGGACCCAGTTGAAAATAATCATTTATGCTCATGACCCAACAGTTACATCTTTGAGCAATGTCTTTCGGTGGTGGCAGCAGGGGGCACCACGACCCAGTGCCTGAGGGTCTGCGACTCAGTACTGGGTCCCAACCCATAGTTTGAAAACCACTGGTAGAGGGTGAAATTATAAGTCTTCGTGCAGGTCTGAGTCCATCCAACAGAAGGCAATAGTAACACAGCAAAACCACACTTTGTGAGGTGTGTTTCTCCAGACAGAAGCACGTTGGTCTCATTAATATATAGTTAAGAAGCCTCTCTTATGTAAGGAGAAAAATGTGCAGGGGGTTGGGTGGGGGAAGAAACTTTAGCTGATTTTAAGATGGAGTGTGATCTACGAATGGGGATTATAAGACAGAGTTTGCTGCGACAGCAGTGCACTGGGCTGTTGGACCCAGGAATTTCCTTCCAGTCCTGTAGTAAATCTTTCCTGAGGCCTTAGAACTGGAAGTGTGGCATTCACTTTGATTTTCCTCCATATACCTAATGTCTCTGTGAAACACTGTAATGTCTCATCAATCCATATGTCTTCCCAAGCTGACAGTCATTCCCTTTTAACCTAAAACTTTGATCTTCATCTAGTTGATATCCTTAGGCAAGGATTTGCTTTCAGATTCTCACAGGTTTTTTTCCCCTAGACAATCATGTTGCCCCAAGTAATTTTTTTCTGTAGTCTTCTCCTTAACTTATAGAATTTCTCCTTATGTCCCAGTCTCCTAAATAAAGTTAGTTTTTGATTGACTTCAGCACTAAAAAAAAAACCAAACAAACTATGCATGCAGTTCCCACACAGAAACATCTACCTTTGCTTTCCTTTTAAGCAGCATAATGTAACATTAGAAATAATTATAGTACTTAAGGCCATTTTATGCAATTAATACTTTCCTAAAATCAGCTAAGGAAAAATGATTGGCTTCCTTAGATGTTCTTAATAAATTGAGCCTTTATTCCAGGGCGATACAGTATGTTTAAAGACCCTAATCCAAAGCCTGATGGAGTCAAACCTCAGCAAGCGGATCTTTGGATTGGGCCCTAAGTGACTGCATGTTCTTTTTCCATTTGCAAATAGGCCGTAATTAGAAGTCTGGCAAACCTGACCTGAAAGCTAACATTACACAGTAAATAACGTCTGTTTCTTTCTCAAGCAAACAAAAGGAAAGATGCAGTTTTCAGAAATGTTTCCATGTAAAAACCATGGCACCCTAATTGCCCTCTGTGGTTCCAAAAGTAATCCTTTTCACTAAAAGAACACTGGGTACAAGTTTTATGGAGAGAAAAGTCCTGTAAAATTAGTAGTCACATACAAAACTGAAATCATAAATCAGATTAGTTTATAGGGAATATATATACACAGACTCCATTAAGTTCCAGATACATCAAAAAGCACAAATAGAGTCTGTACTAGCAGAGAACCCATGACAGAAGAAAATTTCTTCTTTCTTTTGATAAAAATATTCTGCAGCATTTCATCTGTGGACTAATTTAAATCTCTTTAAAAGATTCCCTACAGTATGAAAAGACTGCTGGTTCCATATGTCCTGGTAGTGTACATCCACAATTCATATTTGATGAGGTTTTTTTAACTTGATGGTTTACAAATAAACTTTAATCTTTAAATATTGGTTTATTGTCTTGGGTGGTAAAATTGATCTTTTGGAAGAATATGTGAAGTTCTGAAGTAAATAAATGAATAGGGGGAAATTGCAAGACTACCTGTTAGTTTGCAACCACTATGTCTCAAAGCATCACTGAAGTTTAAAACAATTAATATAAGAAAAAGGTTTTCTGGCACAACACAGACAGAGATTTATGTATTAATTTATACTGCTGTGTTGAGATCATTTTGACTGAGCCAATAACTCCAAAATATGCAAGTTTGAAACCTGTAAGTGTAGAGAAAAATTCTGAAAATAGTTCAATAATACATCTAAGAAGTCAAAGAAGATGGATTAATAGTTCACAATAATTAAATGAGATAGTAATATTACAACATATAGATGTCAAATGAGTCATGGAGATTCAGAGGTCTTTATTTGTTTTATACACAGTATACAGATTATTAATACAGATATCATTTGAATGTTTTAGAAACTTTGTGTTTATAACTGCATCTAAACATGTATTACATATATTCTAGTCTCCAATACCCTTTTTTTTTAAGGTACTCTGAAGATTATTACCTTCAGATTGTGACAGAAATACAGAACTGTACATGGAAAAGAAGACCAGAAGAATATATAAAGTTTAGGTAATTTAATTTTATTAGTTCAAAAAAAGCAATCTGCTGTGGGTTTGCTTTATAAATGTGTGGCGCTGATCTTCCCCAGGCAAATGATACCAATAAACTAATGCCTTTTGCATCAGCACTGCAGCATACAGTTGTAAGATTCTGTTATCTCACTGGAGCTAGAACTGTCTTTCTGTGTACTGCATAGTACTGAATATGTTATAAAAGCTAAAAAAAAAATTTAGTTTTTCCAATTTCTAAAACATTGTGGGAGTGAACAATTGAGAGGGACCCAATGTCTATTGTAGAAGTGTCTGAAGGCCCCAGTTGGGACCGGTGCCAAATATAGTGCCCATTGCCTAATCCAGGTGTGGCCAAACTGTGGCTCTTGAATGAAAAAGTGCAGCTTGTGGAAGAACGTCAGCAAATCAATTTAGGAAAGCAGCCCCAGCCTAGAGTTTTAAATCTCCCACCCTGAGCATGCTCTGAGCATACCAGAGCGGCCAGATAACAGGGCTCTGGGAAGGGAGGGGTCGGCCTGGGGGAGCCAGCATCAGGGCCTGGGGGTTTGGGAGGTGGTCAAGGATGGTGGGGAGAAGTGCGGCACAGTCAGGGATGGCGGGGAGAAGTGCAGCACAGTTGAGGACGGCGGGGAAAAGTGTGGCATGGTCGGGGATGGTGGGGAGGAGTGTGGCATAGTTGGGATTGCTTTCAATTTTTGGCACAACTTACTGCTGTGAAGCATGGTATTCCACAATGAAATTTGTGAAACTGAAACGTCATGCAATAGTTACAGATCAGCACCTAAGAGAGCTTTTACGAACTGTGTTGACAAGTTACTGCCCAGATTTTAAAAAACTCGTCACTAGCCTGCACTCTTCTACATCAAGTGGCAGCTAAGTTTTTACTGTATAGACCTAATTTTCATGGTAATTATTAGAATCTGACATAAGTAGGATCAATATTTGCCCTCTTTATAGGATAAAATTAAAGTGTGCAATGAACTATAGACGTAGTAATTTTGGAGTAGGTAAACGTATATGGTTACATGCCTCAGTGTGACTCTCAAAGGTTTAATAATCAACTTGTGTGGCTCTTGAGCTCCATAAGTTTGGCAGCCCCTGGCCTAATCCATCCCTGTTCAAAGACTGTACATTAGGAAGTGCTCAAGTGTTATCCTGAGTAGGGATGCTCTCCTGACTCACAGCCAGCAAGTGACAATCTCTGCTCCAAAGATCTTACTTTTAGAAATGCACAATGTCAGCCATGGTGAAGTACAACTTAATTCTGCTAGCACTGATTTTTCCAGAAGGAAAAATACTCTCTGACTTGCATTATTCCATGGAACAGAAAGTAAGAGATACTGAAAAGATGATTAAAACTTTGATCTACCTTAATGCTGTTTAGCATTAGCTAGCCCTTTAGCGAATTTAATATCCAGTTTGACTATGGACTAAATCTGTTGCATTGTGCTACTGAAGAATTATTTGGGGAAAGAGGGGTTTCTTTTTGTGGAAGATTTAAAATGTTATGCACCTATGGTTGGTCATGAAGCATTGACTAAACTAACCAGCTGAGTTCCTGTAGCTGTGACAATATAAGAGCTTGTCCAAAGTCCACTGAAGTCACTGGGAGTCTTTTTATTGATTCCACTGGGCTTTGAATGTAAGGGCACAAAGATGTTAGATTATGAGGAGCTATGTAAACCGATGTTTGTAGGGAAAATGCTACTTTCAGACCCATCCATTCAGAACTCAGCGTAGAGAGAATAATATGCCCGCAGAATGAGCCGAAGATGATGCTGTTATATTATTTGCTGTTTCTCCATTTACAACCAGTTTCTGTGCTCTGAGGCTTTTCTCTTCCAGCCTACATATACCTAGCTGCTTGAAGGGAGCCCACCCACTGCTTAGCACTTGCCACTCAGTGAGCTATTTCTGCACAGCCAACTGAATAGATGCATCCCAAGAGAAACCACTCCCTGTTCCAGCCTGACTTGTCTCCACAGAGGCATTCCACACCTCCCATAGCTCTTAAATGGAATAGGTTTCATGAGTCTCAAGCACAGTATATTCTATCCAGTCCCCTCAATACAGCATAGGAGTCTATGAACATCTTCACTGTTGTTTTAGCTGTCTTTTTCTCTTGGTTGTAAATATGTACAAGGAGCAGCAAATGCTCCTAAGTTTTGTCATGCTTGCAGAGATCAGGGCATAGTTTTTAAGAGATGCAAATTGTGGGATTCATTAGCCTTTCAGGAAACTTAAGGTAATTATATGACCTTTTACCTTAGTGATAGGGTCATTGCAATTTTGACTATTTATTTTTACCGTAGACGTTGTATTAATTCTTAAACTCTAAGGAAATATAATGAAATAAGATGTCCCCCCCTTCCTAAAGTAAAATGTGATCACTGACCTACAAGTTGACTAGTTTTGGGGGCTGGATGATTATCACGTGTGGGGTATATGTGTTCAAGAAACTCTTTTTATCTCAATCTATTCTCCTTTCCGTTCTTCTCGAGCAGCAGGATATTGAAATTGTATAGATAGCTTGCTCTTCCAGCACTCCAGAGATCTGCAAAAATTCTGATCTCTTAGCACATCAGAGGAAATATGCTTTTCTTTAAGATTCAGTACGTTCCTAAATAACTCTGTGCACCTCACAAACCTGCTGCACACCTTGGAATGTTTATCATTCGTTGAGCAAGAGATACCTGTAACTAGAAGAGCAGCTTAGAAATGGTGATGTACTGGAAAAGCTGTGTGGGGAACAGAGCTGGAAGAAATTGGTGAAATCTTTTCTCAGGAGGGGACACTGCTGCATTCTGGTATTTAAACTTTTCACAGAATTTTGGGCCAGTGGAAATTTTTCATGCTGAAGCATGTGAAAAGTCAAAGTGCTGCTACTGCTTATCCGTACACATTTGTCTACTTCTGTCTTTTTAAGTCAAGGCTTCTGTTTGTCCATGTGTTCCTGCTTTGTAGGTATGTGCTCCAATGCACTGAGCACAGGACTGGGAGCAAACAGGCAGTAATTAGAAGTCTAGCAAACTGTGTTCTGCTTCTATACAAATAGTTCATTACATTACAAATATTACTTTGTTCTGCCTTCCAAAACTGCTGTGAGCTAGATGAATAGAGTCACACCCATTTCACAGACGATGCACCTCAGTTCAGAGAAATTGTGTGACATGGATTAGGTCATGCAGCTACTCACTGCCAGAAGGAGGATTAAAACTGCCATTCACATGCCTTGTCCACTGGTGTCCTTTAATAGCTGGACTGCAGTATCCAGAGGCAAACTAATTAACTTCTCATTTGTGTTTGTCCATCTGTAAGATGGAAATAGCAGATACTTACCTCACAGGCACATTTACCATTGTAATGTATCACCACGTTCGTCCCTGTGGCTTTGACAAACAGAACAGATAGGATAAAATACATTTTTGTAAGAGATGTAAAGCGTTATGCTTCAGGGCATAAACTGAGCTTGAGTTAAGGAAGCTTGAAAAAAAGCTTCCCCCTGTTAGGTTTTTTCGAGCCAGCATTTTGGGGCATGCAACTCGCACCAGACCCATCCAGAACAATGGTGGTATAAACAATCAATAAGGCAGTGCCCAGCTGCCTATTGAGAAGCCCTGACTTAAGTGGGAACAGTACATTCCCCAGACTTTCTGGCACACACCCTGCTTACCAGTAAGGACTCTCCATCCCACCCTATTCCCCACCCTAATTGTAGCCATGGGTCTTCAAGGTACTTAATGTTCTGTATTAGCCATTATCACCTCTGTTTTCTCCAGGTGGTACAAGGCCTGTGCATCCCAGAGGGATAGTCATGTTAGTCTGTGTACAACAAAAATAATGAGAATCCTGTGGCACCTTATAAACTAACAGCTTTCTTTGGGCAGCTTTCATGGGCTCCAACCCACTTTGTCAGATGCAGCTGATGAAGTGGGTTGGAGCCCATGAAAGCTTATGCCAAAGAAATCTGTTAGACTATAATGTCTCTACTTGTGAGTAAATAGGTAAAGAATTCCCAATGAATTATGTAACTGATAAAGAAGCTTTTATATTTGGCCACTGTAACATCAGCAATTTGAAGGTGAATCCAGTCAACCTTCCTTTTTGGTACGTTGAATAAAAACCTCCTCAGTATTGTCTGTGTGGCCTGTTCCTTTTGGAGGAGCCCCTCCAGCTTTACACCCCATAGGTAGGTTATTCCAGAATTGAAAATTTTGTTCTACTACATCTTCCTTTGAAGCATCTAGTACTGACTGCTATCAGAGGTGGGTACTAGAGTTGGTGAATCACCACTCAGATCCATTATGGCCTTTCTTACGTTACTAGAAAAGAGCCCAGCCTGGTGTTGACCAAACAGCTCTTAGTATCGTAGCTCTGCTGCCTCCCACAGCTGCCTTAGTCTAGCAGACCCAAGGAAGAACCACAGGGTGTAGATTAGTAAAAGGAACAGGAATGATCAAAGAGAGGAATATTTACTTACCTGCTTGAACAAAAAGTGACAGCTGGCAATCCTATGCCCCATGAACCTCACTGGCCCCATTGCAGGCAGATCTGAGCACTGAGTAGAACCTGACTATCCACTACCTTCCTCAGCTTGTGCAAAACTGACATACACAATGTGTTTTCTTACTGTAATATTGTCTTTTTTCCCTGTCCAAATTTTCTCCTCCAGAACTGTCCCAGTGAGTTAGTTGTGACCAGGAGAGTAATTGCCCTGGGAAAAAAACTGGGGCCTGGGCCTGTCTTGCCCCCTGGACCCCGTTACCACCCCCTGGCCCCAATCTGGAATTGGGGCCCCAGGCTCCTGCCACTGCGAGGCTGACCCCGATCCCCAGCCAGGGACGGGGACGGATAAGGCAGTAGCTGCTGTGGGTGGCCCAGCCCAAATCCCAGGCCGAGAGAGGCAGGCACCGCCGCAGCCAGCCCATCCCTGGATACCTGGCTGGGGACAGGGTCAGGAGAGGCAGGGGCCATGCCAGCCATTCAGGGCACTGGCGCCAGGAGTTGGGGTGCACGCCTCTGTACCATGCACCAGCGACGCCCCTGGTTGTGACCCCTATACACAGCTCTGTTAGGGACTGCTCTCATTCTTAACCAGTGGGCAGCGTTCTGACAGCTTGACTGCTGTGTGGTGAATTGTCTTTCCCTCGTGCCTCTCAAAGTCAACAAATGCCACCAAACAAAGCTAAACCTCTCCAACACCCACACATACCCCACCAACACCTTTTTGTTTGAAGACTAGTTGCCAACACCTCATAGGTAAATGAGTCACCTGTTCTTTTTCTTCATTTCAGAATATCTAACGATCTTATGCTGAGAACACCTCCAGCAATGTTAGCCTGGCCACTGGGGTGCATGCCACAGCAGGCACTTTTCTTCCAGTCGTTGGCTCTGTGCATCCAATGGGGGACATGTTAGTGTGTCATATGCTTGTATATATCATCTCTTCCCCACAGATGTTCCTACTTCTTTTTCTGTCTTCCAAATCACTGTGAGGGAGAGTTACCAGTGGCTGCAGTACCTGGTGCTATAGTTTTGCCACAGTTGAGTGGAATCCAGATGACAAGTGTCTGAGAGGCAGTAAGGAACAGTGTGTCTGAACTTCTGCTATTTCCAGTACTTAGTACTTCATGAGAATCTTCCTCAGAAAAATATTTCCCCATCAGACCATTCATCTCACAATATTCAGCCTTATTTCCCTTTTTCTTTATCAACAGTTAAAACACAGTTATAACACTTCCATTACCCTAATTCTTACCTTTCTGGTTTCAAACCACCAGAGTTTTCCTCCATTTACAGATTTATATCAACGTACACTTGTTCTGGCCAAATCAAGACTTCATTTTCCTTGGGTCTAACAGTGAATCAGTAAACATATCAAAGATAGGTGAAAGAGCCTTGCTATAGGGTGTGCTGCTTCTTCCCCACAGGCTTCTGTAGCTATCACATGCTCAGGGTTTAATGGATTGCCATGTTTGGAGTCAGGAAGAAATTTTTCCCCAAGGCAGAGTGGAAAAGATTCTGGGGATTTTTCTGCCATCCTCCGTAGCATGAGGCATGATTCACTTTCTGGTGGATTCTCTGTACCTTAAAGCAGTGGTTCTCGACCATTATGCTGGGACATATTACTGTGTCACCACAGCGTGCTAAGCATGTCATGAAGAGATAGGGAGGTGGCTGGATTTGGCCTTGAGGGGGAGTGGGGAACAAGATGTTGTGTCATGTAGGGTCACGATATGCCGCCAAGTGTGTCGCAGCCCTGCAAAAGGTTGCAAACAACTGCCTTAAAATCTTTAAACTCTGATTTGAGGACTTTATAATTGAGTCACAGGTTAGAGTTTTATTAAAGGAGTGGGTGGATGTGGTTCTGTGGCCTGCATTGTTCAGGAGGTCAGACTAGATGATCATATTGGTCCCTTCTGACTTTTGAGGCTTTAAGTCTAGAGTATTTAGTCTCAGATTCCCTAGGTAAATGAATATTAATTATGACATAAACATACCCCCCAAATTTTCCATTTAAGCAGTGTATCATTAGTACGACAAATTACAGAACCCAACTGGGCACTTCCAAGTGCTGTAATTGTATCTAATATCTACACATTCCTTTTGAGCACGATGCACCATAACAACTTCTTTGCTTTAATGATTTTAGGCTTCATTTATTGTGCGAGTGGATCAAGCTGTAACCCTTTATCCTTCATCGGCAATTAGGCCTTAGCATTCCCTGGCTTTTCTCCAGATGTAGCCTATGGGCTAATTGGCTTAATTTACCCATTCAAGCCTTTTGTGGGACAGATGCGCAGCACACACACTCCCCTTCAGCAAAAGAATCAAGGAGTCCTGTGGCACTTAAAGACTAACAAATTTATTTATCGCATAAGATTTTGTGGGGGGAAATCCTACTTTGTTAGATGCTTTGAAGATGGATGAACTTACAGAATGGGAGGAAAATAAATGCAGGGGAGTGTAGGACATGGAAGCAGGTCAACACTCTTCTTCAAAATCACTTCCCTTGAAGGCATGGATGTCTTTGCCCTTCAAGATACTGGAGCTGGCCTGTTCCTGTTCCCCTGCTGTGACAAGCAGTTTGTCCTTCTCTTTCATGTTGTTTCCGAGTTTCTTCTTACAAAACTACAGGTCTTCTGTGGCTTCTTGTAATGCCTGCTCTGCTGCTAACAACTTTTCTTATACCTTTTGACTTTGCTCTGCAGACTCTCCCAGTATTATGTTTCCCAAGTTGTGAGTTCAAAGTGCACACTGATTAGTGTCCATATTGTTCCAGTATCCTTTAGTTTTGCCTCTGAGAGACTCTTCCTTCCCTCTGAGTTCTCATCTCTCTCACTGCCCCTTCAGCCTTCTCCATCAACTTTGTGTGCCCACTCTGAACCTCTGCTACTCGCTTCCATACCTTTCCTTCAATGTTTCCCTTGTTGTATAACCACTTTCATTCTTCTTGTTCCTCATCAAGACCCTGTCCTTCCCTAGGCTAAAGTTCTGTTTCAGAGGGTATTATCTTTTCACATGTCTTGGTTTGCCTCATCCTCTTCCTTGTTGACAATTATAACCATCATTTTGCTGGGAGTCAACAGGTAGCAAAAATTCCCAAATAACTTAAAAGAAAATCAGCCTTTTAATAATAAATATAGCAGCTGACTATATCAATTTTAAAGATACAAAATAATTATATATTTTTTAAAAATTCAGCAAAATGTTTAGTTTTGCTCAATTTTCCTTAGAGAATACAGTTAATTACATTAGTACAACAGTCCAATTCTAGATAAGATTGTTTCAAATTTCCAGTTAGAAACTATTTTAAAAACATATAACTTACTCACAAAAATGTGAAGTCATGCAAAACCTTGGCACAGAAGCAATCATTTTTACACTGATTATATAACCGAATCCAATGGTTTTGAAGTTCTATAAAGCAAAGGTTTTATTTTCTCTTTGATTTTTGCTGAATACCTTTTCTCAGTATATGAAGATTAGTTTGGCTGAAAATCACCCTTCTGTAGGAGGGCCAACAAAGCCCCTTTCACTGCTTAAACTATTAATGTAAAGGTTAAGAGAAACTTAAGCAGTCTGCAAGGTCTTGTAGAGACTCTCTAATTAGGGTAACTGATTATAGACAGTATCAGACTATCTTATAAACACATTGTCTTACTGCTCTGAGTAAGAGTAGGAGCATACCAGGGAGCTGTTTACTTAATTCTTCTTCCAGGAATGGTCCCCATTGTATTCCACTGTAGGCTTACACATGTGCAGGTGTCTGGAGTCAGAGAATTTGGTAGTAGTAGTGACTGTTGGTTCACGCTTGCACCATTGCCTCACCTCATGGTTTTCTCCAAAGTGATAAAGGGTAGAGCAGACCAACCAGTCTCCAGTTCCTTTCCATCGCTGTATGGTCTGGGTCAGAACTATTTGTGTTCTCTTGTATGTGCTCCACCTTTAAAATGAGTATAGTTGTATATATTTAGGTTTTTTGTAGAATTTAGCTGTTTTACTGTTTTTACATAGTTTTTATTTGTTTTAGTATTTATTTAGAGTTATTTTGGGACTTTTTGGGAATTGCTTTACTTGTCAACATCTTCCTTGCCCCTTCCTGTTCCTCCTTCTCCCAAACCCATGTACAGATATTGGACTATGCCAACAATCCCAGGCTTTAAAATCTGTGCCTTTTGCCCACATTCCTTCTCAATCAGTGACAAACATCAATGCTGCCACTATTACTTGGGGAAAAATACACATTTCATCCAGGTGCAATGTCTGCCAAGCCATCCCCCAAAGAAGGCCAGGCTCTATCCATCAAGAAGCACCTCATGGAGGTCACCTTGAGACCACAATCAAACCCAGGTCAGGGAGCTCCCTGCACATCAATGTGAGATCGTCAGGAGTGCACCTAATCCTGTGGAAATCAAGTCTGGATTTGGCAATACTACAGTATAGACCACATGCCATGACCTAAGTGGGAGCAAGGAGGCATACACATAAGCATGGCAGTAAGTCTTCCTTTAGAGTCTAAACCAAATAAAGGGAACATGCCTTCCACAAGTTCCAGCCATGGGGAAGCAGAGCATTTCAAGACACATAAGCATGAAAAGAAACCACACAAAGCAGTGGATCTGCCAGTATTAAGTACCAAACTGCTCACATCGTTGATGTCGGCCTCTCTTAAGGCATGGGGCCCATTGGCTCTGGGGAAGTCTACAGCACCAGCACTGGTTCTGGCTATGGAAAACATATAATTAATATCAGGGAGGTTGGGAAAAGTGCCAGAATACCAGGAACTGTTTGCCCTGGGAAAACTGACATCTCTACACCTGCTACTACCATCCTCCTCTAGGGAGGGCAGATCTCCCATCTAAGACATACCCCAGGCAAGCCATCCTTTACCATATCCTCCATACTTCCAGCGGCTCCAACAGTGCCACCAATGGAAAAGTCTGAGCTATTAATCAGGATAGGCAGGAATGCAAAGCCATGCTTTGTAGTGTCTCTACCCACTGTTTGCCTGAAGCTGGGAATGGGCAAAAGGGAATGGATCACTTGAAGATTACCTGTTCTGTTCTCCCTGAAGCACTTGGAACTAACTACAGTTGGAAGACAGGATCCTGGGCTAGATGGACAAATGGTCTGACCCCCTATGACCATTCATATGAGATAAAGGCCCAGGCTCTCTATGGGAGTTTCAGTGGGAATTAGTTTGCTAAGTGCCTCTTGAGGTTCTGAGACAAAGTTCCCTGTTATCACAGTGCATTTTGTAGGGTGTATCTGATCCCAGACTAAGGCAAAGGGCAGCAGGCTCAATGGCAGATTTCAGAGTCCTGAAGGTACTGTTCACAATTTTCCCAAGATGATACTGCTTGCCACATACCCCTTTCAGAAGTAACCTGTGTAATGAGGTGGATAAAAAAGAGACCATCCTCCTAGAAAGCATCTATATGGAGTTCGCCCTACTGATTAGACCATTTTTGTGGACTATGCTGGCTTATCTTGCTATTTCCCTCTCCCACCCCAACACTGAAGATATTTATCTTATTTATTTCTATTCTATAATTTGTCTAACATCTGCAAAATCTTGCACAGTGGAACTGTACTGAGTGGTTGAAAAAAATAATCATTCATTAATTAAGTCAAAACCATTTAAATGTTCCTATAGCTGAACTATGTAACCAGATGTTTTATTTCACTGTTCTTGCAACCACTCTTTCCCCATCCCTTCTGATTATTACATCTACCTCTTAGATTTTTGCTGAAATCTAATTAACTCTTTGGGGCAAGGACAGGCTCTTATTTATGTTTGTATATTGGCTAGCACAGTGGGGCCTTAGTCTCTGTTGGGGCTTAGTACTTCCATAGCAATAAGATTAAGAGGGTAGCCGTGTTAGTCTGTATGTAGTAAAAACAACAAAAGTCCTGTGGCACAATAAAGACTGACACATTTCTTCAGGCATAAGTTTTCATGGGCTGCAACCCACTTTGTCAAATGCATAGTAATAACTTATACTAATAATAAATGTGATTGTGACCTATTTTCCTGTGTGCAGGAGAGAAGAAAAACAGTGAAAAAGAACAGATTTCTGGGTTTGCCAAAAGTCTTAGGATATGTCTACACACAGGCTTAAATTCGACCTAATAAACATTTACACAGAACTTGGGTGATTCGCCCTAAGGCTTCCCTTTGGTTGAATCCAAGAGAGGTCCCTTCAAAGTTGCAAAACCTCCTATAACTTTGAAGGGATTGTCAATTCGAACGTTAAAGTTCGAATTGATGCTGTGTAGACATATGAATTCGGACTAAAATTAGTTCGAATTCATATGTTTGACCTTCCTCTGAGGGTGTATAGCACCCTGGAAGGAAGACCAGTGCCAGTCCTGCACGGGGCTGGCAAACCCCACTAGCAGCGGGGTGCAGAGGCAGCCCCATGGGGGGCTGTCAAAGCCCGCTGCCAACAGAGTTTGGCAGCCTGACACGGGGCTGCCTCTGCACCCCTCTGCCAGTGGGGTTTGCCAGCCCCCTGTGGGGCTGCCTCTGCACCCCGCTGCTAGTGGGGTTTGCCATCCCTGCATGGGGCTGCCTCTGTACCCCTCTGACAGCGGGGTTTGACAGCCCTGCAGGGGGCTGACAGAGCCAGGGTGGCTGGGGGGAGAAAGGTTTCCCCCAGCCCTGCACTGTCAGCGGCTGGCTTGGGAAATCCTTTCTCCCCTGCCCCCACTGGGCTGTGCGTGGGGGTGCCCTGGCTCCAGGGAGCCTTGCCAGGAGACAACCTCCCCTGCCAGGCTCCTATCTTCTGAGCCACAGCTGGGGGAAAGTGTTCCCTGCCCAGCTCTGGCCGCAGGGTGCCTAGAGCTGTGCAGGGGATGCTTTTCCCTGTGATGGGCTGTGGGGGCTGAAGCCTGGCACGGGATTGGGTGGCAACGTGGCACTGCCAGAGGGCCATGTTGCCACACCTCCCACGATGCCCCTCTTCCTATTTGAACTAGCAAGTCCTGTCTATGGACATGCTAGTTTGAATTGGTTTTCCTAGTGTGGTCATGTTTGTCAAATTGACTCAATTCGAACTAATCCTAATTAATTCGACGTAATTAGTTCAAATTGACTCAATTCGAACTAACAGCCTAAGTGTAGACATACCCTTACGGTCTTTTTTGACAAAGTCAAGTTGTTTTGGGCCAGGTACAAAGCAACTCAGGAAAAATCATTCTCAAAGTTTCATGCAGCTTTGTTGGTAACTAAATTAATTAAAGAGAGACTTTTAGTTTCTAGTTCTCTGCCACATCCTTTTCATTTATTAGCTACTCTGATCTTTTGTAGGTCAGAACTAGCATCCTGCTGTGATGCTGTTCACAACTTTATTGCTTCTCAAAACAACATTCCACTGGGAAGTAACATGAGTTATGAGGTGGACAATAAAAAGACTATTCTCATCACAGAGGACATTTTTAGGATGCTGCCAGAGGTAAGAACTGTTTCTTTAGCTTTCATAATCACAGCTGTTTTATTTGGATCATCAGAAGTCAGACCCCCCACACTCACTGATTCTCCTCACAGTCTTATTTTTTGACAACTTTCTTGTGCAAAGGAGAGACGCTAGTTGGCTGCATGGCTCATGTACCATGGCTCACTTTCTGCTGTCTCCTCTACCTACACCATGGCCTGAACCTTCTGCAACATACTTTCAGGCATGGAGTAGCTTGGACAACTCTCCATGTTGAGGTTGCCCATGCATTTAGGTCTTATGAGAGGCTGGCAGGGCAAGTAAATCCCATGCAGCCTTCCTCCTTCAACCTATCTTTGATGGATACTTTCATCCCATCCTCACAGTACCAGGTGTGTGAAAAAAGGGGAAATCATAGAAAAGAGGACAGGGGTCAGAGCATGTATTAGGAGTGTGAGTGTGTGTGTGTGTGTGTGTGTGTGTGAGGTTTTCCTGTTTCCAGTACTTTTTTTTTTTTTTTTTAATGTTCCTCTGGGACTTGTTTTGGGCTGCTGTAATAGCAGCTAGGCTGTTCACCAGGAGTGACTTGTACAGTTTTAATACATGTTTACAAATAAAGCCTTAAAGGTCTTAAATTTTATTGCTATCGTTGCAACCCATGATGCAATCATGAGTTCAGATAATAAAGCAAAAAAGGTGATTGGGAGGAATTACGCCCTAGTAGGCAAACACCATTCCTCTATTTTCAAAGATAGAGCAATGCACATTTCAATAAATTTCATACATAAACCCATGTCCCCCTGCCCCCAATTAATTAACCATCATATTATTCCTAATTACGTTGCATGACAGTCAAGCCCACAATCTTCCAAAGCATTAAACAGCCCACTCAAATATTTAATTAGCTTATTCTCCCCTCCCTCCCATAAATCCATTGGTACAGGTACTATTTCCCCTCTTCCACTGGGCCATGGAAGTCTGAAATGTGAGAACACAGAGCATCCATGACTGCTGTTGCTTGAGTCTAATCAGTTTCTATAGTGGTAGCTGTACTTCATGACTGAGGTTACCCATTCATGGTCCTCTCACTGGCATAGGTCCAGTCAGGGGGAAATCGCTCTCTTCTGGCTTTGCAAAGTCTGGGAAGAAGACAGCATGCCTTAGTAATGCAGGCAGCACTGATGACGCTGGCATCCAAATGGGTCCATAACCATTTCCAACTGGATTTTAATTTGCCAAAATCACATTCCACAGCCATTCTACACCTGTTGAGAAGGTAATTAAGCCTTCTTTTGCCTAGGCCCCTGAAATCAAGCTAAGGTTTCATGAGCCAAGGCAAAAGGGAGCATACAGAGCCCCCCCCCCCCCCCAATAATGCTGAGGACAGTAACTTTTTCAAGACAATGTTACTTAGTAAGGAATAGTGTCCCAAACTGCCTTCAAAGGGAGACTACTGAGTGGTGAAAAACTGTTGTCTTGAACTTCCCTGGTACAGCTCATGCTGATGTTCATAAACTGGTCCACAAAGGCTTGCTTTACAATGGAGAAGGACTGTTGGCATTTTATGGACTTGTGCTTCTTGAGGAGGGCGATCAATGCTCACTTATGTCCCATCAATGACCCCACCACCCTTAGGAAACCCCATTCTCTCAAAGCCAACAGTGACCTCGGCATATCTGTAATGCTGGCCACAGTGGGGTTAGCCAGAGCCCTGTTTGCCTCAGTTACCTCTATCACCGCTCCACCAACAGCCACCTTTCCAACCCTGAACTGGTTGGCAGCAGATATCTAGAAGCTGAGGAAAGCCCTCTTTCAGATGGTTATAGGAACCCATTTCCAGACCAACAAGAGTGACCTCATTTGTGTCTCTTTACTCTAGAGAGTTGGGGCAGGCTGTTCACAAAGCTCCAGAAATGTAGTTTGCTTTATGTGAAAGTTTTGGACACACCACTGGTCATCCCCAGTCTGTCTGCTTGTGTCCCTGCGCCAGAAGTGCCATGCTATGTCTGGGGCATACATGACTATGCCATTTGTACCAACTGGCACCAGCCAGTGCAAGTCTATAGTGCCAGAATACTCCTCCTTTTTGTGCTGCTTTATCAGAAAATCTGTCAGTTGCATTTGTGGGGACAGAAAGTGGCACGGATGCTTTGCCAGTTTCCTGACATGGGAAGTGAAAGCACAAGCAAGAGAAGTTCTTGAAAAGGCACCTTCTCCGTGTCACTGGCTGCAGTAGTTGAGAATGCCACAGACCTAATGACTGTTCAACAGGCTCTTGAGACTTCTTGTTAACATGCAGGGTCGGCAATAATGTTTTCCCACAGTGCATCATGGTCACAGGGCTAAAGCAGCCACGTTTAGGGCAGGCATGAGGGACTCTGGGATATGGTTGATTTTGACTATGGCTGATTTCCAGTCTGTGCACTGTAGTGTGGACACCAGACCTCTGGTTTCCAGCCCAGGTTAGAAAAATTTTAAAATATGGTTAGAAACCAGAACAGATGTGTAAGCCTACAGTTCCCTAACATGGGTCAAGTTACACAAGTCAATTATCCATGAGCTTACATTGCAGTGTAGACGTAACTGTGTCCCTCAGGGGATACATCCATAACAGGAGTACTGTATTCTCAGGGAGGTTCTGAGAAAAGTAACAAAGCTAATTCATTATCTTTTTTGTTCAATTTTATCAATGCCATTACTTCTCCAAATTGTTGAATGCAAAGATAGTAGCTGACAGTCCATTCTTGCTCATTCCACTTCTCTGTTTACTGTGATTCTTTGCAGCTAACAGATGCTTCATTCTGTGCATGTTTTCTGCAACTTACAGGAGCTAGTCTGCAGGCACAAACCAAGGATATTTATGATTCTGTTATCACTAGAATGCAAAATATAGAATTAAAAAAAAAAACACACAAAGCACGAAAAACCCAACCCAAACTGTGCTCATGCTTTTTTTGTTCTTTTCAGTTCCCACCCCTTCGGGGCTATCCTTTTAAGCACTGTGCAGTGGTTGGAAATGGGGGCATTCTGAAAAACTCCAGCTGTGGAGCTGAAATCGATAGTTCTGACTTTATATTTAGGTAAGAGCTGCTAAACACTACTGGAATTAAAGAGTGCTAAACCTCTCAGAGGAACTGTGTCCAGTTTGCTAGACCTAAATGGTAACCAAATGGCTATGCTACAGTTTGTGGGTGTGCTCATACTCACCATCCCCATTTCCCCCTTCTCTCAGCCTGTCTGCCCAAGTCTAGAATGGAATAGCCAAGGATTATGTTCTGCTCTGTAAATTTCGCTAGTCTGGGTGCTATTAAAAATCAGAGCAGAATCAGAAAACACAGCAGATATATTCACACACATTTGGTAACAGGGAACACTAGCAGTTCTTTCCCAGGTGTCTATCTGGTGTGTCTTGCCCACATGCTCAGGCTCTAGTTGATCACTGTATTTGGAGTTGGGAAGGAATGTTACCTTAAATCAGATAGGCAAAGACAGTGGGGCTTTTTGTGCCTTCCTCTGTAGCATGGGATCACTTACAGGTTTAAACTAGTGTAAATGGTGGATTCTCTGTAACTTGAAATCTTTAAATCATGATTTGAGATCTTCAGAAACTCAGCCAGAAGTGAGGGGTTTATTACTGGAGTTGAGGTGGGTGAGGTTTTGTAGCTAGCAGTGTGCAGGTGAGGCTAGAACATGATCATGATGGCCTCTTCTGGCCTTAAACTGTGTGTATGTGAACCTGGACATGTTTTAGTTTGGTGGTAGAGCCCTGGAGAAGCTCAGGTTGTTTTTTTTTTTTTGCTTATTGAACTATTAGTTAGGGTTCAGGGGGTTTTCTTTGACTCAGGAGAAGTGTTTTAAAACAAAGACTCTGGAATAAGGAATCATTAAATATGTTACATGTGTGCCCATCCCTTAGAGTCTTTATGCCCCTCAGACCCCTGATCTAGTGATGCATACATTCATCTTTAAGCACATGAGTAATCTATTTGACATCAATGGAATCAGATAATCCCGTTAGATCTCAAGACCCCATTTAAAAATGACTTTGATGTCTCATTGAAGAGCAGTGGGATTAGGCTCCTAAATCACTTTTAAAAATGGGATTTAGGTATGAAATTTTCATAGGTACTTAGGAACCTGGAAAAGCAGGTAGCTGCCTAGTAGCATTTTCAAAAAAAGCAGGTTAAGGTGCCTCATTCCCAGGCACTTTAGCTTTCTTAGGCACTATTGACTTTTTTTCTGATCCCTGAGTACCTTTAAAAATCAGGTTTTAGGCACCTAAATCACTATTTGAAAAATGTTGCCAGTTGACTTTCATGGCTACTCACATGTGTAAGATCAAGCATATGGTTACATGCTTTGCTGAAATGGGGTCACAGGCTTGGGTTTTTAATGGGTACTTATGCCTTTCAGTGCTGAGTAGAGCAAGGCTCAAGAGTCAGATTTTTAAAGGTTTTTAAGTATCTAATGATACAGATAGGCCTAATGAAATTGTCAAACTCCAGTGGGAGTTGGACACCTACATACTTCTGCAAATCCTCTGGGCACCTAACTGCATCTTGAGGCGACTATTTGGCCCTCAGGATATGTCTGTAGTGCAGTGGAGAGCAAGCCTCCCAGCGTGAGTAGATCAATTTGAGCTAGTTGGGCTTGAGCTAGTGTGCAAAAATTAGCGGTGTGGAAATAGCAGCTTGAGCAGCAGCTCAGATTCTTGAGCAAACCTGTTGCTCTGGGTAACAGAGCTTCTCTTTGAGCTTGGGTGGCAGAGAGTCTCTTTGAGTCTCTCTCTCTAGGTTATGGAAGTAGAATTCCCACTCTGTTGTCCACTATGGACTTGCTAATATGCACACAAGTGATACTCCTGCAGGCAGGCTCTGAGCCCACATACATTTCCATTAGATTTGTTGTTTTTCTCATTTTTGACTTAATCTGGAGCTTTCAGATAAGACCAAAAAAAGAACCATTCCCATGTCTGATTGGCCTGAAAGAGAGCAAATGAACCTACACAAAGAGGTGCTAAACCTAAATTTATAAGTTTTTAAAGGACATACTAAAAACCTTTTCTTCTTGATCTTTAATAGAAACCAAGTACTTACTAATGAATCCACAGATAGAATGAATTAGTAGTTGGACATTTTTCCATTTTCATCTCTGATATAGCAATAATATCCCTGTGCAATTGCATCTCAATATTTCTCATGCTGTTTTTAGTCAGAAAACTAAAGAAAACCTTCATTGCCTT
Organism: Podocnemis expansa; assembly: GCA_007922195.1. Taxonomy (NCBI): domain Eukaryota; kingdom Metazoa; phylum Chordata; order Testudines; family Podocnemididae; genus Podocnemis; species Podocnemis expansa. The sequence goes on along the minus strand of ML681964.1, from coordinate 38,804,034 downwards.
CTCTTGGCAGAAAATAGTGGCAGGATTGGTTAGAACAGGGATCCTGGCAGGTGCCACTTCCTAGGTTATTCATAGCCTGGCTGCTGACTCATTTGGAGAAAATGTGATGCCCTGCATCTCAGTATACTTATCTGCAGAATAAGTAAAATGCTGATTTGTAAGGATTCATTGTTATTTATTTATTAGTGCTTAGTGGGACATGACATGTAAATATTATGTTACAGTGGAGGAACTTGGTAGAGTAACAGTAGAGCATTTGTGATGGTGATCTATTTAAATAACTTTTTCTAAACCTCAGGTGTAACCTTCCCCCAACCACAGGAAGCATTAGCAAAGATGTTGGGAAAAAAACAAATCTGGTGACTGTTAATCCAAGCATCATAGCACAGAAGTAAGTATCACCACACTTTTTTGTTCCTGTGTAACATTGTTGAATTGTATAATATGATTTAGATGTTGTTACACACCCCATGGAATGCCATCAGTGAGCCATACATTCTGAGTACATCATTAGTGATCCTTACTCCCCAGGTAACCCATTAAATAAATCCTTTTTTGGACAGAAATGAGTCAACAATAAAAGAGTTAGCAGCCTCGCATTCTGTACCAGTAGCAATAGTAGCATTTTCTCACCCAAAGTCCATGCTCTAACTTTGTCATTAGAGCTGGTATGATTTAGGAAAGACTTTAAACATGTCTCTCTAAATCCATTAGTGGGACTTACATTCATGCTTATAGTTAAGCATGTGCTCAAGTACTTTCCTGAACTGGGGCCTAAATTTTTACAACACATTTTCTGAACACTGAAGAATGCAAACAAAGTAGATCTCCCTTTTTTTCCCAGCACGTTTTGCATTCTTTCTCATTTTGGGAAGAAAACAACAAAAAACAAAAGTGTGGTTAGAACTTGCTAATTATTGCCTAATCTGTTTCACTTTGGGACATTGGCTGTTCTAGCTCGCCTTTGTCTGTCACATGAATCAGCATGGTATGTTGATGTTTACTGCTTAATAATCTTAGAGCATTTTACAGTTGTCTTTTCTGTGTTCCTCAAACAGACAAAAATGACTTAGAAGGAAACAACAGAATACAAAGAAAAGTACAGTTTTTTTTTTGTCAGCCCTAGGGTACTAGAGAAACAAGGAAGGTGATGTATTATCTTTTATTAGCCCAGTTTCCGTCTCTCTCACCAATAGAACTGGGTCCAGTTAAAGCTATTACCTCATCCAGCATGTCTCTAAAAGAAATTTGTTTGTCAATGACTCAAGAAGATACCTGAAATTTTTGGATGAATTCTAGTTTGATACTCTTGCAACCCTTATTGATGTAAATAAAGATGTATTAGTGGCTTATATCAGCAATGAATTTAGTATTTGAAACCTGGGTACCACTAAAAACCCCTCCCCAGCCCAGAGGAGGAGTCGCTGTTCCAGGGATTCAACTAATTTCCATGGGTAAATGATAAAAGATCGGGGGGGGGGGGGGGTCAAAGGTACAAAAAAAAATGGGAACTGGAAATGAATTTGGCCCATTGACTGCTCTGGGGTTGCAAATGAAAGCAAAATTTGGTTCAGTGGCTTTTACTATTTATTTCTCTTGGGCTTAATTGTGATGTTCCACTAAGTTTTTGCTGTCTTTATTGAGGCAAACCTGCACTGAAATTAACAATGTTATCCTTAATAAAGACTCAATAAAAATGAATCAAGACTTTAGGATTTGGTCATTTCAATGATTTTATTATTCAGAGAAAACTTTAAATGCCTTTAAAGAAGGATTAAAAAAGAGCCTGATGTCAGTTAACAGGGTTCAATTTGTTTGTTCTCTCAAGAGAAGTGCTCTAATTTTAATCACTTTAGCTTCTAATTAACAAGCTCAGTGTGGCGTTCTCTTCTGACAACACTATGGTTAAAGTAAGCCCGTCTGTTATGAACCGCGTTTTTAAGGCATTTACAAAACAGATGTAAAAACTATTGAAAGGCTGAAATGAAGTTCCCAAACAAAATCACTTTGGTCATTTATGTATGATGTGACTGTGGTTGCTGGAGAGGCTATACTAAGAATGGGCAAATTACAAAGAGCAAGGCAGACAATCCCCTAAGGGGGTGATTTATTCTATATAATTAGATTTCACAAAACCAGTAACCAAGCAGCTTCTGGTTACCAACAAGCCAAAACACAGTTTTCTCTAAATAGTCCAGCATTTGGCTCCCACCTAGACGGCCAAGTCCAATATAGTAAGGGTTGCATAAAACCATATTCACCATATATAAAGTTCTACCAATCTAAAGAGATCAGACACCACCAGGTCAGTGAATATTTCACATATCACCCAAAGACAAGCTTACACCCAATCCTTACTAACTAAATTTAAGATTTATTAATAAAAAAGAAAAGAAAGAGTTGCTATGGTTAAAGGTCATTATACATATGAATGAAGTTCTTGGGTCAGTTTCATACCAGAAATGGTGAGGTAAGCTGGTATGTAAAAATTCTTCTGGAATTAGTTTACTAAGTTACATTACAATAAGCAGTCCATGTGCAGAGTTCGTTCAGATTTTTCTGTGAGAATTTGCAGGGTTAATCCAGAATAGATCTGCAGACCTCAGTTTTACAAGCTTAGAATTTCCCCTGTCAAAACTTTACTAGGTCAGATTTAAAAAAAAAAAAAGGATCAGGCCTTGGGTTTCCTTTATAGTTCTCTTGCAAGCTGATAGCCTCTTGACAGCAAACATCATAGCAGGGGCCTTCTGTAAAAAGCATAGGCAGTGTATATTGTTGCTGTAAAGCTAAATTTGTTTCCTGTGTATCCACAGGTAAACTAGTAGTATTAATTAACGTAAGGCAATTAATGCTACTAGTTTACCTATATATACAGGAAATAGAAGTTTAGCTTCCAAGCAACAATATACACTGCCTCTGCTTTAATATAAGGCTATTAGCCTTTTGAACGATCAAGGCAGTATGTTACGGCATAGACGATTTAAGCTGAAGACAATGTAAGTAATATTATTTCTTCTTCGAGTGATTGCTCATGTCATTCCAACGTAGGTGTGCACGTGCCGCATGCACGGTATGCTAGAAAGCTTTCCCCAGTCAACTTGCAGGGTC
>ML681964.1:38764052-38790926 GCA_007922195.1 Podocnemis expansa | reverse complement strand
TTTTTTTTTTTTTGCTGGTTTAGGGTCTGTTTTGCTTATTTAAAACTGCAGTTTTATTTTTAGGTTTTCTTTAATTTAGCCAGGGTCTTTTTTACTGTATTTTTGTTTTTAGCCTGATTACATGGCATTGTGTTTTTAAGGCTTGAATTGTTGGTGGGGTCTGAACTAACCCCTTTCCACAGAGGGCATGCCTAGGCTTCAAATCGTAAGATTTGAATCAGGGGTAACTCTAAGGTGTGGGTACTCACTGTCCCTGAAATAGAAGATTTTTAAATAGAAAGGTTAACCCATTTGAAAGTTGATAAGAACCTTTTATAATAATGTTGTCTGCTTTACAGGTCTATTAAAAAATGAAAAAAAATCTTTGAGTTTGTCGATGACCAAAAGAAAAAAGAAAGAGGAAAATCCACCACCAATGACTGACAAAGAAATGGAGTGCTGTAAATATAATTTGTTTCTGTGTTTTTAATTAGATTTTGTGGTAAAGTTAAAGGGGTTTTATTTGATCATCTTTTTTCCTTCTTAGGCACGGACAGTCCTCCTGGTGCCCAACTCAAAAGGAAAAGGGAAGATACAGCTGAAAAGGAAAATTTACCACCACCAATGACTGACAAAGAAATGGAGTGCTGTAAATATATTTTCTTTGTGTGTTTTTATAGTAACAAATAGGGAGCTTGTTTTGAAAAGTTAATTTTTTCTAAATAGGTTATGTTTGACATCTTTTTTCTTTTTCTACTCAGCCAGTGACAGCTCCGCTGATGTCATTGTGGTCACAACTCCGGGAAAAACACCAAAGAAACAGAAAACCCATCCTGAGCCCTTGGCAACATCACCTGTGCAAAACAGCAAGGGAGTCCTGAGGAAACAGCAGGAAACCCCCGAGCGCAGACACATCAAGCCCAAGGACAAAACCAAAAACTCTGGTACAAAGCACCACACCTCCAGTTCCTCAGTGGTCAGCACCACACCAAGCCCTGAGAGAGCTGTGAGTGAAAGCACACGCATTCACAAACCCGGAGCACATGCTCTAGGGGTTGTGAATCAAAAAACACAGAGCGAAAGCTCCAGCGCTGATAATTACATTCAACATCCACACCTCAACAGGACTGATGCAGTTCTCCAGTTCTGGGGAAAAATGATAGGTGAACATAATGCCTCATTTGGAAAAATGGCAAGTGAACATGAAAAAATGATAGGTGAATATAATGCTTCATTCAAAGAGCTGATGTTTGCTGTACTGTCCAGGGTTCCAGAAGAAAGACTGACTGACTGAAAACTATGTCAAAAAGGCAAATGTTCTCGATAAATACGCTCAGAAATATTTCTGCCTTCCTGATTGTGTTTTTGAATCTGCACAGCTAGTTGTGGGAAGGGGTACCCGACCTATTCAAAAAGGGGGAGGTCTTTTCAGGGATAAACGGATGACTGCCAAAAAGTTAAGGGCCAGGGTCATTGTAAAGATTTTTAAAAAGGCTAAGGCGGTGATAAGGAGAAAAAAACATAAAGAGAGGCCCGCTAGTGATGTGCCTGAGAATGGGGATGTGGAAATTGACCCACGGGGTGGCGGTTTAGAAAATTCCCCAGACAGCTCTTTAGGCAGCTCACCATCTGCACCCTCCGAGTCTGGGGTAGATTCGGATCCCCACCCTGATACCTATATGGAGCGGGTGAGGAGTTGGCAGTGGGAATTACCTAGATTTAGGGGCACAGTATACAATGATGAATTTCGTTTTGTCAATCTTGAGAGAATCAGTTCAGCCAGATGGGTGGTTGAAGCTGTGCACAGGGGTATACAGTCGGTTCTCGATGAGATTAACAGCAGGTTAGACCCACATGATTACGTTCAGTTACGCTTGGAGGGTCAGAATTTAACTAATCCTCTGTTTTCGGTGAGAAGGAATAGGGATAAGCTCTCTGCTGAAGATTTCTTAAACCACACTTCTAACAGCCTCTGTATAAAGAACTCCTCTGTAAATATCCCTTTATCACTTTTGTAGAGGGGCTACCCGCTGCTTTTGACGATGACCGGTTGTTTCCTACCAGTAAAGTAAATATGGTTATCATAGATGATCTGATGAACTCCGCTTGTGAAAGCGATGAAATTGAAAAAGCCTTTACCACGTACGTACATCACAGGAACCTGAGCATTATGTATATAGTTCAGAACGTGTTTTGTCAGGGAAAAAAGTCGCACGATCAACCTAAACGCCAAGTACATGGTTCTGTTCAAAAACCCCAGGGATAAATTACAAATTGCCACGCTTGCCCGGCAAATGTACCCAGGCAAGACGCAGTTCTTTCTAGAAGCTTTTGAGGATGCCACCCAAAAACCTTATGGCTATCTCGTGGTGGATTTAAACGCTTCCACGCCAGAGGCTTATAGACTGAGAACCGGTCTCTTTCCCCCAGACTGGCCTGTGGCTTACACTTTAAAAAGATCAGCTGGGTATAAAAAGAGATGAATCGTCGGCTGGTCCTTTTTTAACAGCAGAGACCACCAGTTGAAAACATGTCTAGCCGCGTGAAAAGAAACCTACCCCTTCTAAAATTACTGAGCAAATCGTCCCCTCAACAAAGGAAGGCTACACTGTGTGCGGCTTCTGACGATTTAGTAGCCGCCATCTCAGAAATAGCGCTGAACACCTTAAAAGGAAACATACCTTTGACACAGAATCAAGTGCGTGTGTTAAAAAAGAGACGCACGTTGATAAAAACTCTGTGTAATAAAAGGATCTCATTAAAAACAAAAAAGCATCTGGTGAAGCAGTCCGGAGGATTTCTTGGACCTCTGCTAAGTTTCGCTGTCCCTCTGATAACTGGACTTTTGACTAAGCAATAATGGAATATGCAGAAAAAATGTATCTGGTGCCTGGTCACCAGCTGGAGCAGCTAAGGGCTCCCCCTCCACCGGAGGAAAATATCAGAAAGACCGCTACTCGTTTGCTGGATGGCGAAATGAAGTCTATTCTTCAAAGGACTGACTTAGATGAACATGAAAAGGCTAAATTATACGCCGCTGTGCTTCAAAGGTACCTAACATACGTGAAGCACAGTGATTTGGATCAAGGGAAAACAACTCCCTTTCTACCTGAACAGGAACAAAACACCCCTGCCAACCCTCCAGAAACCTTTGACTCTGTTGCTCAGGAAGTGTTGGATAGCATCTGTAAGCGTTATGTTAGAAATGCAACGATGCTACTAAATAAGCTGGGGCAGGATAAAAACATATCTTTGTGGAACGATAAAGGGGCTTTTGTGTACAAAGGATCGGCGATTCACGGCTCTAACATACTCGACTTAGTCAGGGCCGCCACTCGGACACGCTCTGTTCCTAACAGACACGTGCCCAAAGGCTGGGATGCATTTATGAATGCCATGGCAGAGCTAAACGTGCCATCTTCCGTCATGGGCAACGCAGAGAACAGAAATCTTTTGGAGCACCTGAAGGCTCCCCCAGCTGACACAGCAGCAGCAGATCATGAACCTTTTTTCCCTTCCAAAAAACGAAAATTGTCTAAAAGACCCAATTGGCTCACTCTGTGATTTTTCTTATTTTCATGCTTAAACTAGATATTTTAAATGGTAATGGTTTTTCTTTTTCATGCTCTAAGCCGAATGTTTTTTTTTCCCCACACTGTAAATGAAAAGTTTTAAAAGGTGATTTTTTTTGCTTTGAATAAAATTTTTGTTTACTTTTTAAAAACTTTTTGTCACGTGTATTTTTAAAAAAAAAACAAACAAACAAAGAAAACACAGACACCAGATGTCTTTAAACCCCATGCCTGGGGCGTTTTATTAAGTAAAAGTCATTGCAGGATACACATATTTCAACAAGCCCAGACATGTTTTGAGCAACCCCAGGCAAGCCCGAGAACTTTCTTTTTATTTTTCTTACAAAATTCACCACCATATGGTCATTTTTTACCAAGTCATCAGAATACAATTTTAAAATCTGGTCAAAAGGCAAACCCTTGCTACGGTGATGTAAGAAAAACACACAGTGATAGCCACAAGCATCAGAACTGGGGTCCTGTAATTGTCTAGTCTGAAACACAATGTGGGTGGCATTTTTGTTTAAAAATTTCATGATGTTTCTGGGGAACAACACGCTGGTCGGGGGGTGGCCGTATGAGTCAAAGAACTCTCCATGGTTGCTCTCCGCCAGGTACAAGGCTAACCAGTGTTCACCCGGTCGGTTGTGCGGATGCGTGCTGACCACTAAACTCAGGGGTCTCCGTGTCAGTCTGCCGCCGGGGAGCCAGTCACTGGGAAACACATCTAAGAAAGTCTTTTGCGTGGCAGGGTCCGCCAGTAAGACACGTGAGAGCTGCACGGTGTCCATGTTCACATATAGTCGAACAGAACGTTTCTCCTCTGATTTATCTCTATCACGTTGTCAAAAACCCCGTACACAATCATGTTGACGGTGGTTGTCAAAGCATTGGCAAAACATATTTCTGCTCTCAGGTTTCCCGTTTTAATCAAGGAATACTGATCAGCGCATTCCTGATCAGGGGAGAGGTCAAAGGCAAACAAGGTATAACCCTGAGCAAACTCAACGTGGTCAATGAGCAGTGCACGATCTTTCATGTATTTACCAGCCGTTTGCACCAGATTCATATACTCCCTCACGCAGAGCCCAGCCTCGAAGTCTGGTTGGAGAGGCTTGGTGGGTATCTGTTCCCCGTCCACGTACAAAGCCAAAAAATTAATGTCATAATGCTTAAAGTTAAAGGGGTTTTTAGCATAACTCCCGCTGAAAGCATTGTTATCCACAAACCCCAGGACAACCATTTTGGGTAGCTGTCCCAAGAACAGGTTTTCCTGGTTACTGACCCTGCTACCCACAGGGATGGTAAACACTTTCATCCCCACACGGTCCACAGGGTATTTAGCATTAGCCGTGAGCAGGGCCTCTGCATGCCCCAGACGTACGCCTGGGGCTACCCACACTTTCTTCACAAAAAGGGACACTGATACAATGCGCAGTTTACAGCCTTGGGCTGCATCACCCATTAAGCAGAAAGCGTCCTTATTGCATGTCAGTTTGATTTTCACATCCACACCATTCAACAAAAGCTTTTCTTGAAAAAACAGATCACTGTGTAGATGGCCCAGCAGCTCTATCGTCCTGCTTTGGGCGGTCAGGTTTGCACGCTTCACAAACCCTAGATTCTCACCGTCCAGCTCCGCAGCTTCGTGTTTTCCAGGGGTGTCTTTATAAAACAGGCCGGCGGAAAATTGCGTGGCAAGAGTCTCCTCACTGTAATTGAGCACCGATTCTATAAAGGCCCTGTAGGGGTAACAGTTGTTGCTTTGACTTATGAGGCGGTCCCCCAGCGTGACGTCCAGCTGACTGAAAATAGATGCTGCAGGATAGTTCACCAGACCCACCGCGGCATCCCTGGCGATCGCGGTTCCATCTGCTTTGACAATCTTGCAACGAAGGTAAAGAAGGGTATTGTTTAAGTCCATGTAATCTATGCTGTTCCCCGCTATAAAGAAGTCCAGGGGCGCAGCCTCTGTAATGGCTGATAGCGGTGGTACTTCGATGTAGATGCTTTTCTCGATGATGGTCTGCGTAGGGGCTATTTGAAACAAGTCTAGTTCCGACTTGGTGCACTCTTCAGACCCGTAGTGAACAAAAGCCATGCTGATTAAAATATATCTCTTTTGTCAGGTGTTGAGCGCCTCCTACGCTTTCCCTTGGTCTTTCGCTTCTGACTAGTCCTGCATGCTACAGCTTTCCTTTTAAAAGGTCTGGGTGGGCCCATGCGTCGTGGGCGTGACACGTTTCTCTTTCTCTTCCTCCTTTTAATGTACATCAACCCTGACCCCTCCTGTTCAGGCGGTTTTACCACCTTCTCCAAAACAGCACGGGAGACGTTGCCTACCACGTCTCTAGCTATGTTTTGAGCAGCAGTTTTCACGTGAGGCATAATAATCTCTAGCCCCCTCCTCAGAAGCGGTACAGCTTTTCTAAAGAGGCTGCGAAATATTCCACCCACGCCTGCTCCATACATCATGGGGGAGCCATGGTAACCAGGAAGGGCATATCCAGCCTGGGCTTTGTAATAGTTGCTATAGATGGCGGGGTCACCGTAATTTTTTAGAATCACCATGGTGATGTTTTTGCTTTACCTTTCAGAAACCACGCTCTCTCCGGGAACGCAGGTGCAGCTTGACGATCACCTTACCAAAGCGAAATGAGACATGTCTGTTCTGGTCGGTCTTTATTTCAATGGCAACAGTGTCGATGTGGTGCTTACTGACAGGAACATAATGTGGTTTATCGTAGGTGATGGTGACAAACTCGTTGTTCCTTCCTTGGACAGGGACGCAGCGTAACAGGGGTACGGAGAAGTCCCCCACAAACTGGTGTTCAACGATATCTGTGTACAGATACAAGGAGCTGAAGCCTCCTGTGATGTCTGCCGAGAAAGGGATTTTTTTGACGCAGGTGTTGGGGTACATGCCCAAAATATTAGCCAACTCCCCACCGGTTGAAATCATATAAGCAACATCGGTGGACTTAAATCTAACTTTTCTACCCACAGGATCATAGTTCAGGGTCACCCCAGGTGTTTCGGGATGGCGACTCATGACGTTGTTCATGTGCTCCAGCAAATCAGGTATAGAGGAGTAATAACCTCGTCGTAAGACAAAATTCCATTTCTTATCTTCACAGGTGATTTCAAAAGGGGCGTCTTCATTGATGTTGTTCCAGCTGTGGGGGTATTGTATTTCCACCAACCCCACCTCCCAAGCACCCGGGAGATCCAAGGGTTTAATTAGTTGCACGGTAAAGTTCGAGCTGGTGTTTTGGGGAAATACCCGAGAGCTGGCGTTGCTGGGCAAAGTGATGTAAAAACCACCATCGCCCATTTTCTTTCACGCTGTCTTTATTTTTGCAGGAGTAATCTTTTGCGTCTAAACCTCACAGAGCTGAGACGCTTTCACCCAGCTGTTAAACTTCTCTGGCCACCCCAACCATTTCACCAAGACCTGCTTTTTTCTCCCTCTTCCTTTCACCTCTAGAACTTTTTCAATCCTGTAAATCCTGTCAAGTTTGGGATTTACTTTTTGTAATTCTTCAGGGTAAAAAGATCCGGCCACCGTCTCACCCTCGTAATCTGTTAAATAGTATACAGGTCTCTGGCCCTTTGTTAAGGCTTCGTCCACTATGAATATCTCATCAGTAAACGTTTGTTCATAACCTTTCTCAAAAGCTCCTTTGGTTTTAGATAGTCTCACGTGGTCGCCTTTTCTAAAAGGGTGGGCAACTGGTTTTACTTTTAAATTGTCTCCGTATACCGTTTTCCACACCTGCAGAGAATTCAAGGGGGTAACATCAACGGGCCTGGCCTGTATGGTTCTGTGAAAGCTCCGGTTGTAACTCTTTATAAAGTCAGGTAACACATCGATGTAGCGAAAGGTGTTGCGGGAGGTAAAATATCTCCACATCCTCGACTTTAAAGTTCTGTTAAACTGCTCCACGACCGCCACTTTGACCTCATTATTAGTCACAAAATGGTGGACACCGTGCTGTTTAAACAGTGCACTTACGGGTTTGTTTAAAAATTCTTTTCCACGATCAGTTTGTAATTTTTGAGGGATGCAGCCTTCACTGAAAATAGCTTTAAAGGCCTTGGACACTTCACCCCCCGCCTTGCCTTTGAGGCCTAAAGCCCAGGCGTATTTAGACAAAATGTCTATCACTGTTAAGATGTGCTTAACACCGCTGTTGTGTTTAGAGAACCTTTGCATGTCCACCAAATCCGCCTGCCATTGCACATCCACGTCTGAAACAACCGTCTTGTTTCTTTTAAAACTTATTCGAGCCGGTCTGTGTAAAGTGTAAGCATCCTGGTCTGAAAGCCAAGCGGCTACCTCACCCCTGTTCAAAGTTTTACTTTGCTTTTTGGCTGCCTGGAAAAGAGCATCCACCCCTCCAAAGCTCCCGACTTCCCCGGGGCTGTAATATATTTTTTTTAAAAGAGCCGTCTGCTCCGACATGGCTGCCACCCCAACGTGTTTTAACCGCGCAAGTCTGAAGGAGACACGTTCACATTAACAAATTTAAATGACTTTTGTTTTATTAATCACCAGATTTAAAACCACCCCTCATTTACAGCGTCCTGCAAAAACGTTCACCAGCCCTTGAAGGAGTCTGAGCTGCTTCATTCTTCCTCTCAGTGCTGTGTACCAGGCACGGGCAGGAACAACTGGTGCGTATTTCATTATTCCATTTTCGTCATCCCCTCTCAGCTCTCTGCGCCAGACACGGGCAGAAACAGCTGACGCACGATACGTTTGTTTTCACAGGGCTACTGATGTGCAGGTTCTCAAAGGCCTGTATAAAGTCGTTGTCGAGCTGTTGAGAAAAATTTTTTTTTCAGAAACTTTAAAAATAAAAAGGATCCGTAAGTTCACCACCCTTTAACGCCTTTTGTTTTTTATAGCCTTCTTTACCTCTGCCTGCAGCTCCCGTGAGCCGTGTTCGCTTCCCTCCATGGGGACGGACAACGGAAGGCCATCGGGGCTATCGGGTTCCCTCACGATCTCTGGGGGATCAGTCGACATATTGGCCATCTCCTCCACCGAACTGTCGCTGTTGCAGGGTTTTCTCCAGGGGCTAGTAAAGGTTGTAGCCAAAACCAATCCTGAAGGCCTGGCGGGGGTGGTGAAGGCATCCATGTTCTGCACGAGCTCTGAACCACGCGGTCTTGCGCACGAGCCAGAGGTCGTAGGGCTTTAAAGCCCCAGACTTCCAGGGGCGGCGCCATTTGCCACCAACCGTCGAGGCCCACAGATCGGGCATGGGGTTCCAGCCCTCCCGATTGGCCCAGGAGCCACCGCCGGCCCGATCTAAAACCTTTTCCTATTGGCAGAGCGTCACATGACCCTCTTCTGGGGCGGGCTGCCCCCGCCACGTGCCCTCCTGCGACCAATCCCGCTCTTGGGGGCAAAACCCGCTCCTATTGGTGCAAAGGCGTTCTGGGAGGGTCCACGCCATCCCACTTCCGCCAGAAGTCACACCCAGAGGGCAGGACCGGATGTCAGGTGACTGGCCGGGGGTGGGACTTCCGGTGACAGGTGGGCAGGGGGCAGGTCCGGAAGTCGGTAGGAGGGATTTCCGGTGAAAATGGGGCGTGGAAACGGTTTGATTGATGGTAGGGCCCTTTACTACTACTTGCCGGAACCAAAGAAGATGCAGGAGACGAAGCCTTCCCAGTTGGGAAAGGCTAAGGTTGGGTCAAAGTGTGACCCAAGGTGGGCCACTCGACCCTGGCTCTAAGACATACAGCTCTGTTGACTCTGGCTCCGGGACGGAGTGTGTTGAGTCTGGGTTTGCCGTCATTGCCCACCCAAGGCATATTGGAGGAGGATATCCAGCTCCCCTCCATGCCTGAGACCTTCGAGGCTGCCAAGGACCTGATTAAGCAGACGATGCAGGTGGTTGTAGATCTGGGAGTGGCACCGGAGATGGTGCCAGTGCCACGCTCCAGAGGGAAACCAACTCCCCCTTAAAGCCTCCTTCACTATGTCACAGATTATCAGTATCGTCGCCACTGTTAGCTCGCAGGTCTAGGTTGCGCTCCCCAGTGCATCGGATCTCCTCGGCGACCCCTCAGTACCGTTCCCCAGTACTGTTTCAGATAGTGGCTACAGCGGGCACCCCAGCTTTTTGATCACCATGGCGCTGGAAACGGTCTCCTTTGACTAGGGCATAATCTCCAGGTCATAAGGCCAGGTACCGTTCCCTGGTAGGTGCTGCACCACCCTGGTCCCTGCATAGCTAATTGTCCTTGGAGTCAGAGGAAGGCTCAGTCGTCTCCCAACACAGCAGGGGTAGCCGGTACGGACACAGTAGCCACCCCCCTCAGCATCAATGAGATGCCTGGAATATGCCACCCCAGTGGCCTTTCTGGACCCCCTGGGCATACCACCAAGCTCAGGGCTCGGCATCAGGCTACTCTTGGTCTCTAAGTCATAGACCTTCACCATCACACATGACCAGTGCCCCACTGCATGTGGCCAGGGACTCTGATTTGGACTCAGCCCATGGTTCAGAGCTACCCACCAAGGAAGGTGCCCCCATGCCTGCCCCTCTGGACATCCAGAAGGAATTCTCATCTTCTCCTCCAGATGAGGCAGTAGTGGGTGCAACCCTGGCAGCCACACTGGATGATAACAGAGCCCACCAGGAGCTTTTGAGGAGGGTGGCTTGCAACTTGGGCCTCCGGGTGGAGGACCTGGTAGAGGAGTCCGACCCTATGGTGTATATCTTAACCCGCGAAGGTCCTTCGTGAGTGGCCCTTCTACTCATAAAGACCATCAGAGATACCACAAAGGCCTTGTGGTATACTCCGGCTTCCATTCCACATACTGCTAAGAGGATGGAACAGAAATACTTTGTCCCGGCCAAGGACCATGAACATTCTTATATGCACCCCACCCCAGCTCTTTAGTGGTCGCGACGGCCAACGAGAGAGAGCACCAAGGATATCCCCAGCCCACTCCTCAGTTGAAGGACACAAAATGGATCTTTTCGGAAGAAAAGTTTATTCGATGGTGGGCTTGCAACTTCGCTTCGCAAACCAGGAAGAGATTCTCAGCCGCTACCTGTTTAACTCTTGGACTGCAATGGAGAAGCTCACAATTGCGCTTCCTCAGGACTCAAAGGTGGAGCTCTCGGCCATGATTAAGGAAGGGAAGGTGGTTTCCAGGGCCTTGCTGTGGTCAGCCCTGGATGCTGCAGACACTGCCACCAGAGCTATGGCATTGGGGGTGACAATGAGGTGCAGTTTGTGGTCCAAGCCTCAGGCCTTCACCAGGAGGTCCAGGTGACGATCCAAGATCTCCCCTTCGAGGGCCAGGATGTGTTTGTGGCACAAATGGACAGCCGATTACAAACTTTGAAAGATTGGAGAGCTATACAGTACTAAAATCCCTTGGCCTCCACACACCAGCGTCTCAATGATGCCCTTTCCACCCGCAGACTACTCAAAGGCCATTTGGCCAGAGGGAAGACTTCTTCCCCAGGGGAAGCCGCAACAGACAGCGGTCAGATCACCACACGCTGGCTGTCCCAAGGACAATATGCATGCGTGGCAGAGCTCCAGAAAGGGCTTTTGAGGATGCGCCCGAGGACAGTGTCCTGGACTCCTTTGTGAGCCACCCTTCTGTTCCCTTTGGAGACACTGTCCTATTTTTACCAGGCTTGGGCCAGGATTACCTTGGACCAGTGGGTCCTACGCATGGTCAAATGGGGATACTTGCTCCAAATCACTTCTGGCCCCTCCCTGTCGCTCTTCAGGGACCCACTCACGAGCATCTTCTCAAGCAGAGGTGGACACACTTCTAGCAAAGGGGGTGGTGCAAGAGGTTCCAGAGTACAGGAGAGGGAAAGATTTCTACTCCCACTATTTCCTAATCCCCAAAGCGTAGGGAGGCCTCTGTCCCATTTTAGATCTTCAGGGCTTGAACAAGTTTCTCCGCAAGGTGAAATTCCTCATCATCTCTCTAGCTTCTATTATCCCCTCCTTGGATCATGGGGACTCATACAGTACCCTCGATTTGAAGGACGCTTATTTTCATATCACCATCCTCCCTCTCCACCAGCAGTTTCTCCGCTTTATAGTCATTGATCGCCATTATCAGTTCACAGTCCTGCCCTTCGGCTTCGCCACAGCCCCCCATGTCTTCACAAAATGCCTAGCAGTAGTGGCTGCCTTCCTTTGCAGGCAAGGGGTCTGGGTTTATCTATATCTTGACAACTGGTAGGACAGAGGCAGGTCCTGCCAGGAGGTACTGGCCCAGCTATGTTTCATCTGGAACACCTTCGACAGCCTCGGTCTTCTGGTCAATGAGGAAAAATCCACTCTGTCGCCCTCGTGGCGTAATCACCTTTATAGGAGCGGTCCTGGACTCAAACCTGGCAAGGACCTTTCTTCCTGAAGACTGTTTCCGCACCATAAGGACCATGGTTCGAGATCTCTGTGACTGCCCCCTGACATCGGTCAGAGAGTGCTTACAGTTGCTGGACCACGTGGCATCATGCACCTATGTGACGGAGCACACCCGTTGCCGCTTGCAGCCCCTCCAGGTGTGGCTGGCAACAGTCTACTGCTGCAGAAGGACTCTCTAGAGATCATAGTGTCCGTTCCGCCAGAAATTCAGAGTTCCCTTTGGTGGTGGATGGAGGCAGTCAATATGTGCAAAGGTCGCCCATTCCAGGAGCCAGTGCCATCAGTGACTCTTGTCACAGATGTGTCGGATATGGGTTGGAGCACCCACTTAGGGGTTATCAAGACGCAGGGCCTTTGGTCAAGGAGTGAGGCACTGATGCACATCAACCTGAGAGAGCTCAGAGCAGTCCATTTGGCGTGTCATGCTTTCAAGGACAGGCTATCCAGAACGGTTCAGGTGCAGATGGACAACACCACAGTGGTGTATTATATCAACAGACAAAGGGGTGCTCGCTCCTCTCCCCTCTGCTGGGAAGCCCTGGCTCTCCGGAGGTTTTGCATCCAACATTCTATTCGCCTGGTAGCATCCTTTCTACTGGGAGCCCAGAACACGCTAGCGGACGACCTCGGCAGGCATTTCCTAAGTCATGAGCGGTCCCTCCAGGAGGACATGGCACAACTTATTTTCTGTCGGTGGGGGACTCCACAAGTGGACCTTTTCGCGTCCAACCTCAACAAAAAATGCAACAGGTTTTGTTACTTTCAGAATCACAGCCCCAGCTCATTGTCAGATGCCTTTCTGATTCCATGGTCATTTCAGCTCCAATATGCTTTTCCCCCAACCCCACTGATTCACCAGGTCCTCCTCAAGATGAAGCAAGACAGGGCGAGACTGATCCTGATAGCCCTGGACTGGCCGCATCAGCATTGGGTCCCCCTTCTCTGCAACCTGTCCACGAAACCACTAGTCCAGCTTCCCATGTTCCCAGACCTGCTGATGCAGAACCAGGGCTCTCTTCATCATCCCAACCTGCGAGCAATCCACCTCAAGGCTTGGCTGCTCCGTCGTTAACTCAGGAAGAGAGACTGTGCTCTGCGGGAGTACAGGAAGCATTACTTAACAGTTGCAAACCAGCAACGCGGATATCTTACCAAGCAAAGTGGAAGTGTTTCTCAGTCTGGGCATTGGGGAAGGGAATGTCCCCCTTTACGGCCCTGGTACCAAGGGTACTGGATTGCTTGCTAGAGCTAAAATCATAGAATCATAGGGTTGGAAGGGACCTCATGAGGCCATCTAGTCCAACCCCCTGCCAGAAAAGCAGGACCACTCCCACTAGATTATCCCAGCCAGGGTTTTGTCCAGCTGGGCCTTAAACACCTCCAAAGACGGAGATTCCACCACCTCCCTAGCTAGCTTATTCCAATGCTTCACCACTCACCTAGTAAGAAAGCTTTTCCTAATATCCACCCTGGACCTCCCCAGCTGTAACTTGAAACCATTGCTCCTCGTTCTGTCCTCCCTTACTACTGAGAACAGCCGAGCTCCATCCTCCTTGGAGCATCCCTTCAGGTAGCTGAAGGTTACTATCAAATCCCCCCTCAGTCTTCTCTTCCGCAGACTAAATAAGCCTAGTTCCTTCAGTCTTTCTTCATAGGGCTTGTGCTCCAGCCCCTTGATCATATTTGTTGCCCTCTGCTGGACTCCTTCTAATTTGTCCACCTCCTTTTTGTAGTGGGGAGCCCAAAACTGGACACAGTATTCTAGATGTGGCCCCACTAGCGCTGAATAGAGGGGAACGATCACATCCCTCAATCTGCTGGCAACACTTCTTCTGATGCAGCCTAGTATGGCTTTTACCTTTTTGGCAGCAAGAGCACACTGCTGACTCATATCCAGCTTCCCATCCACCATGACCCCCAGGTCCTTTTCTCCAGTGCTGCTACTTGGCTGATCACTCCCCAGCCTGTAGCTGTACATGGGGTTTCTCCATCCCAAGTGCAGGATTTTGCACTTGTCTTTGTTGAACCTCATGAGATTCTATTGGCCCACTGCTCCAATTTGTCTAGGTCTCCCTAAACCTGTCCCTGCCCTCCAGCGTGTCTACCGTTCCCCCCAGCTTGGTGTCTTCTGCAAACTTACTAAGTGTGCAATCTATCCCATCATCCATATCATTAATGAAAATGTTGAACAGAACTGGCCCCAGGACCAACCCCTGGGGCACACCACTCGTTATTTGCTGCCAACTTGACATGGAGCCATTGATTCCTGCACACTGAAACCATTGATCTAGCCAGTTTTCTATCCACCTTACAGTCCACGCATCCAACCCATACTTCCTTAATTTGCCAGTGAGAATGCTGTGGGAAACTGTATCAAAAGTCTTGCTAAAGTCAAGGTATATCACATCAATGGCTCTTCCCACATCCACAAATCCAGTCATCTCATCATAGAAGGCAATGAGGTTGGTCAGGCATGATTTACCCTTGGTGAATCCATGCTGACTGTTCTTGATCACTCTATTTTCCTCCAAGTGTTTCAGGATGGATTCTTTGAGAACCTGCTCCATGATTTTTCCAGGGATTGAGGTGAGGCTGACAGGTCTGTAATTCCCTGGATCCTTCTTTTTCCCTTTTTTGAAGATAGGTACTTTATTTGCTTTTTTCCAGTCCTCTGGCACCTCCCCAGTTCGCCATGAGTTTTCAAAGATAATGGCCAATGGCACTGCTGTCTCATCAGCCAGCAACCTCAGCACCCTCAGATGCAGTTCATCCGGCCCCATGGACTTGTGCACATCTAGCTTCTTTAAGTAGTCCCTAACCTGACCTTCCGTCACCAAGGGCCTCTCTTCTTCTCTCCAATCTACCATATCTAGTGTAGTGGGCTGGGAGCTGACCCTGCCTGTGAAAACTGAAGTAAAAAAAGCACTGAGCACTTCAGCTTTTTCCTCATCCTCTGTCACAAGGATACCTGTCCCATTCAGGAAGGGACCTACACCATCCCTGATCCTCTTCTTGTTATTGACATACTTGTAGAGCCCCTTCCTGTTATCCTTCACATCCCTTGCTAGCTGTAACTCCATTTGTCCTTTGGTCTTTCTGATTTTATCCCTGCAGTCCTGAGCAGTATCTTTATATGCCTCCTTAGTCATCTGTCCTAGCTTCCACTTCCTGTAAGCTTCCTTTTTATGCTTCAGCTCAGTGCAGAGCTCTCTGTTAAGCCACTCTGGGCACCTTCCACATTTGCTGTACTTTCTCTTTAGCAGAATGGTATCTTCCTGTGCCCTTAGCAGGGTTTCTTTAAAATGCAGCAAACTCTCTTGGACACCTTTCCCCTTCAGATCAGCCTCCCAAGGGATCCTGCCCATCAGTTCCCTGAGGGAGCCAAAATCTGCTTTTCTGAAGTCCAGGGTCTGCGTTTTGCTTCTTTCCTTCTTTCCTTCAATCAGCATCTTGAACTCAATCATCTCATGGTCACTGCTACCCAGGTTTCCATTCACTTCTACTTCCCTGATTAATTCTTTTCTGTTTGTGACCAGCAGGTCGAGAGGTGCAAGGCCCCTAGTTGGTTCCTCTAGCATTTGTACCAGGAAGTTGTTCTCAACACTCTCCAAAAACACCCTGGATTGCCTGTGCACTGCTCTATTGGCCTCTCAGCAGATGTTAGGGTAATTGAAGTCCCCCATGAGAACCAGGGCCTGTGCTCTAGAAACTTCTGCCAGTTGTCCATAGAATGCCACCTCCTCCTCCTCCTCTTCCTTTTGATCTGGTGGTCTATAGCAGACACCCACCACGACATCCCCCTTGTTGCTCTCCCCTCTAAATTTAACCCACAGACTATCAACTGGCTTGTTTCCACTTTCATAATGAAGCTCTGAGCAGTCATAGAGCTCTTTTACATATAGTGCTACTCCTCCCCCTCTTCTTCCCTGCCTGTCCTTCCTGAACAGTTTATGCCTATCCATTGCAGAGTTCCAGTCATGCAAACTATCCCACCACATCTCTGTTATCCCAGATGACAAAATGACAAGGCTGAGCAACGTCCTCCGTGATGGTCCATTTGGCTGCCATTTCGGCCTTCCATGAAGGTTCAGCTCAGGGTTCCGTATCCACGGACTTGATAGTCATGCGCTTCCTGAGGGAGTTGGACAGATTGTTCCCATACTGTCACGCTCCCGTGGCACAATGGGATCTTAATTTAGTCCTTTCGAAGCTGATGGGGCCCCCGTTCAAGCCGCTGGCATCGTGCTCCTTCTCCTGCTCTCGTGGAAAACGGCCTTCCTTGTGGCTATAACTTTGGCAAGGAGGGTTTCAGAGCTTCATGCACTCTCGGCGGAGCCCCTGTTTACCCAGTTTTTCAAGGACAAGGTTCAGCTACGGCCTCACCCCTCCTTTATTCCGAAAGTGGTTTCCCAGTTCCACATGTCCCAGGATATACCAGTTTTCTATCCAAAGCCCCATGCCTCTGAGAGGGAAAAGCACCTGCACTCACTGGATGTCCGCAGAGTGCTAGCGTTCTATATTGATCACACCAGATAGTTCAGGAAATCTCCACAGCTCTTTGTCATGGACAGAATGAAAGGCCACCCAATCTCCTCCCGGTGCCTTTCATCTTGGATCATGGCATGTATTAGGCACCATTATGTGCTGGCCTGGGTTTCTGCACCCCAGCTCACAGCCCATTTCATGCGTGCCCAGGCATCCTCAACAGCGTTTGTGGAAGGGATACCTATTGTGGACATCTGCAAAGTAGCCACGTGGTTGTCAATCCACACGTTTGCCATGCATTATGCGCGCACCCAGCAGGCAAGAGACAATGCAGCAGTGGAAGCAACCATCCTTCATGCAGTGGAGTGCTAGAATTTTGTCCCACCTCCAAGGTAAGGCTTGGGAATCACCTAAGTTGGAAGGACATGAGCAATCACTCGAAGAAGAAGAGGTTACTTACCTGTAACTTGTGTTCTTCGAGATGTGTTGCTCATGTACATTCCAACACCAGCCCTCCTCCCTCAGCCGGACTTTTCCGCAAGAAGGAACTGAGGAGGCTGGGGTCAGCAGGGATATATATAGGATGGCCGCTCAGCGCCCTTTAGCGGTCTCTGCCAACTCTGCAAGTTGACTGGGGAAAGCTTTCTGGCGTACTGTGCACGTGGCGTGCACATACCTAAGTTGGAATGTACATGAGCAACACATCTCGAAGAACACCAGTTACAGGTAAGTAACCTCTTCTTCCTGCAGTATCTTACATCTTTGCTCTTAAGGTTAACTGAACCATCTGCATGCATAATATAGTGCAATTAAAAATTAAAAGGGATTAGCGTCCACCAGCTAATGTGGCTACATTGTTAACTGCTAACAAGATGTAGGTAAGCACAGACATACATCTCTATCTTCTCGTTTTAATTCTCTAACAATACAATTTTCTAACTGTTATTCTCTAACAATACAACTGTGACCAATTGGTATAAAATCATTACAACACAACTCCTACACCTATTACAACAATAAAAGTTCCAAAGGGGTTAGGCATGTTAGTCTAGTTCAGCAAAACAAACGAGTCCTGTGGCACTTTTAAAGAATAAGGCTGTGTTCACACACAGGGGGTTATTTCGATTCGGTTGTTTCGAAACAACTTGTATCGAAATAACACCTTATTTTGAAATAACTTAATTTGAATTAACAGTTTGTTAATTCGAATTAAGGAAAAAATCTCAAAGCGAAATAGCAGGTTCAGGCAACATTAATTCCAAACAAGTCACTGTTGTTTCGAAACAACATGTTCGCACGGCATTGTTTCGAAACAATTGTTTTGAAACAACGTTGTTTCGTCCCCGCATGGGGTTTAACTTGTTTCGAAACAACGCCGTTGTTTTGAAACAACGGGACCCATTGTTTCGAAACAACCGTGCGTCGCGTGAACAGCCTAAATCTTATTTCGAAACAACCTCTGTTGCTTCGAAATAAGAGGGCTGTGTGAACACAGCCTAACAAATTTATTTATTGCATGAGTTTTCGTGTGAGAAAATCCCACTTCATCAGACTCTTGAAGATGGACTGATGAAGTGGGATTTTCTACAAAAGTTCATGCGATAAAGAAATTCGTTAGACTTTAAAGGTGCCACAGGACTCCTTGTTTGTTTAACAATACAGCTGTTATAACTGTTACAACTCTGTTATTCTCTAACAATACAGTTAAATAAGTTAAAGACTCTAGTCTAGTGGTCCCCAACTAGTAGATTGCAATCTACTTCTGAAGGGCAGCTGACATTGAAACCTATGAGTGTTGCGCCATCTGCTCATGAAAGGCTGGAGATCACTCTCTAGTCTACTTAACATGGCTTTGATAACTATCTACAAGGAATGGCCCACTTTAGCATGTGAGTCCAAGGGTAGCTTGTAGATCACTCAGCCTGCTGTTGCTTAACCTTCACTGGCTCAGCAACTCATGTGGTCTAATCTTCAGAAGCACTAAGTCAGGAGGAGCTTTGGATGTTATCAGCTTGGAAAATCAGACTAGACATATTTAAACAACAGCTAAGGTTTTGGTTCTGCAAAGAAGTAAGCATGTGCCAACCTTTAACTCCATGAAAGCAATTCACATGTTTAAACTTAGGCCCATGCACAAGTCTTTACAATTTGTAGAGCAGCTACGACACCTCTGTAGTAACTACTTTTCATAAAGGTTTTCATGGGACATGATAATGTGCTCATTTTTAAACATGCAGCATTTCTTGCACCTTCTTTGAAGACATGATCCTGGATTAGGTGATCATAGGACTGATCCAATATAGAAATAATTCTTTTGTAATTAAGTAAATAGTATAGTGTATATGTAGTTATTAAATAATTCATAGCAGGCCATGTTTCATAATAGTACATGTAAACTGTGATCATATCACATATTTACTACATAAACAGTAACAGGCTCAAAAACTACATGCTCTGGCAGTTGTGAAAATCTGGCTTGTAATCATAAATTGTTGACTATTGAATTCAAGCATTTTTTTCCGTTTAAAACTGATACATTTACAAGCCATTTTATTTGACAGATACAACAAACTGAATGAAAGGAAGGTGACATTTCTGGAGAATATTGCAAGTTATGGAAACGCTTTCCTTTTATTGCCAGCATTTTCCTTCAAAAGCAACACAGCTGCTTCTTTCAAAGTTTACCACACTCTGCAAGAGTTCAGCGCGAAACAGAGGGCAATATTTTTTCATCCCAGGTACCTGAAAAGTCTTGCCCAGTTCTGGAAAACTAAAGGCGTGAAAGCATATCGATTGTCTTCTGGCTTTATGATTGCTAGTGCTGCCGTTGAACTGTGTGAGAATGTGAAATTGTATGGCTTCTGGCCTTTCTCTAAAACCACAGAGGAGATGCCAATCAGCCATCACTATTATGACAACCAACTGCCAAAGCCAGGTTTCCATGCAATGCCCAAAGAATACAATCAGATTCTTCAGCTTCATGGGAAGGGCATTCTGAAGCTGCAGTTTGGTAAATGTGACTCAGATTAAAAAGGTAGGTCAGATGCTTCACATATAAAGCATTTCAGTTTAAGTAAGTAGCAGGGCAAAACTGCCTTTTTTGCTACCAGGCAAATCTGTTCTTTGATATTCACTTTGCTTCTGAAGAGACAGAGTTATGCACGTGAATTAGAGGAGGGTTGACTTCTCTGTTATATGTATAATACTGTGGAAAGGAAAGGGTAGGGTCAACTCTGACTTTCTCGTCCACACAGCCAACTTCTAAGGGCTTGGCATCAGCACCCATGGTTGCCATAACTCAGTCCTTCATCATGCTTAAGGTATGTCTGCCAGTCTTCATGTTTTGTGATGGGTCGCCCAAGGTGTCCAGTTTTTACTGAAAGTGGGCTGTTTTATTAAGAGAGACACATTCTACCACCCGAAATAGAGAAGAGATGAGATTCTGGTGTTGCCTAAACCTTTATACACCACTCCAATGGTGGGCAGGGCCATAAAAAAGAGCAGCTTGGTCCCTGGAGAACTTCATCTAATGAAGAGACAGCATATGGCCAGAGTATGCAGCCTTGTGCCTCCCACTTCAGTTTCTTTCAATAGGGGCTGTGCCAGGATAGCACAAGGAGCAGGAGTGGCTACCCTACTAAATACAGTATAGTATAGTGGCTCTTGGGGCTGCTTCATCTTACTTTGGGAATTGCACTGGCCCCTAGAGTACCCCAGAATCATAAACATATTACAGGCATGAAGCCTCCACTCTCTTGCCTGGGCTGCACCTTTTTCGTTCTGCATCCTAAGAGATGCAGCACAGAGCTGGGCCCCAGATCTTGAGCCAATTTACGGAGTGAAGATTGCAGTCAACCATGGAAAGATTAGTTTCTAAGATTCTTCTGACTTGTTGACAAAACACAGCCTTCCAATATGGCTGTTTGTACAGCCTCCCACTGCATCAACCTGTCCATCTCAGTATCTGGAACAGTTGCTCACTATGACTCTCCAAAATAGCCCAAAGTTGCTGTGACTTCAGCTCTCCAAAAACACCAATAAATGGACTACAATGAAATCTAAACGTAGTATTTTAATTGGATTGATTTAATCTTTCTACAGAATTTTTCAAGTTATATAAAGGAAAACTAAGTAGGCCAGCAATCTGAAAGCTTAAAAGAAAAGAAACAATTTTCTTTTGCTTCGACTGTGAAATGTATTTGAAAATAGTTTTTAGTTTCTAGAGGTGTTGTCGCGTTAAGTCTGTGTACGGCAACTCTGTCTGTCTGTGTACAGGACTCTCATTAGAGTTTTCAGTGTTGTTTAGAAAAATCACTTTCAAATACTTATTTCACAGTTGATTCATAACAAGAGATTGCTACCTTTTAAACTGCCAGATTGGTGGGCCAAGGAACATAAACACAATTTTATTTGAATGGTTTCAGATCTCCCCATGTTCAAAAGAATAAAACAGAATGAGGATTATTTACACATAACATTACAGAACCTAATATAATAAGTACATGGGGAGGTACACACATGCAAAGAACATGACTAGGTTGTATTTTATATTGTGAAGGGAAACAGCATATAGAGGTTGAGAAATACATAATGTATTTCTTAGTCACACAAAGAATGGCTATGCTTTCTACATCCCACAGTTTCTACTGTTTGCTCTTTATATAATATTAATCACCATAACTATGACATATAACTTTAATTATAGTAACTGTGCTAGCTAAGAAAACGAATAGGAAGGTATTTATAAATTTTTCATCACAATGGAGCACATAGTAGCCACAAAAAAGCTTAAGCATATGTATGGGTGAATTAAACACTATCCATGCTTGACAGATTGAGGATTCAAAAACCACTTCCATGGCCAAATTTGCACAATAAGCTGCTAAAAACAATCTGTGTGGCAAATTGCACTGCTCTAACATGGAAACTTTTTGAGTTAACTGCTTCTATTTCCAAAAAAAAATAATTTAGTTTTTTAACAGCAAAAAAGTGAAATGTTTTATTAAAATCTACTGTTCTGCTATCATTTCTAAAGATGGTTGAAATTTTTAATGAAAAGTTCGTTGAAAAATAGCCTAATATTCCCCTCAGTGACAAGCACAAGAATTAGGTCTGAGTCTGTCCCCAGCATGTGTGTGCAACTGGCTTATGTTCCTTAGACTCTTTTCCTCCTTGGGGACACTCAGAGAGGTGTCAGGCATAATCGTGCCCCTAGTGTTCACCCTCTGCTGATGTAAATGAGCAGTTCCATTAACTTCAATAGAGTTATGCTCTCGTAGGCTATGTTCACACACAGGGGGTTATTTCGATACAAGTTGTTTCGAAACAACTTGTATTGAAATAACGCCTTATTTCAAAATAAGTTAATTCAAATTAACAGTTTGTTAATTCAAATTAAGGAAAAAAGCAGGAATCGAAACAGCAGATTCGGACAACAGTTATTTCAAAACGAGTCACCGTCGTTTTGAAATAACATGTTCCGATGGGATTGTTTCGAAACAATCGTTTTGAAACAATGCTGTTTCATCACCAAATAGGGTTTAAGTTGTTTCAAAACAACGGTACATTGTGTGAACATGGCGTTTCTTATTTCGAAACAACCTCTGTTGTTTCGAAATAAGACTGCTGTGTGAACACAGCCATAGACTATAATAAAGTAACGGGACCTTTTGGGTGGTGTCAGAACGCTGGTGGGAGATGCTAACTGATTGGTGGTGAATCCTTGTATCAGATGTGACTTGTTAACGCCACCCTGGCTATAAGGGACGTGTCTTTTGTTGAAGAGAGAAAATTATGGTTTGTGGTGGTGTTGTGTTATCCAGGAAACTCTAAGAGTAGCCAGGAAGAAATCTTGGCCTGAGGTTTGTGTTTTCATGAAATTTGAGTGAAAGCTAAAGCCAAATCACAGGGAAAGGGAAGATTCCACTTCATACAGTAGGATAAATCTAGAAGTATAATTTGGTGTGCATCCCTGACATCAGTGAACTGGCACCATTTTGCACTAGCTGAGGCCCAGTATGTGTAGAAACAGCTCAGAGAAGGATGGGAGCTCCAGCTACTTAAATACAAACTTGCACATACCCAACCCCACAAGTATCTAATTAGAGCACATGCCTACCTTTTTACAGAGAGAGAAAACATGTCCCACAGAATCTTGGAATTATATTAAAAGAATGGCCTACATTATTTTGTATTGAATAATTAAGTTGTTTTTTGCTTTGGTTCTGTGGTAGAATAGAGTCTTGTTTGCTCACTGGTTTAACCAGTTAGACTTGGAGGCTTCAGAGAATCATAGGCCCAGGAACTAAAAATAGATAGCCCATTTTCTTGTTGAGAAACAGCAGGAAGAAGAATCAGCTTAAAGAAAAAATATTAAATGATAAATTATTTTGTCTAGAAAACAGCTACTGGAGATATCCTAGTGAGGGTACAATCCTCCCCTAAAAATCATATTGTCCCTGGTTCAAGTGAATTGCTAGCTGGCCAAGCAAATGAGCTAAGTGCACTGCCTGCCAGAAAGATGCAGCAAGAAGGCTGGCTCGAGGCTGAGTGATATTTGATACAGCATTAAACTACAGCTCACAGGGGTAAGTGACCGGAGAGGCTAAGTAGGAATAAAACAGTGAAGACTGAGCCCCCTCTGAAATAAGGAGAGGAGAGTTGGCTAAGCAGATTTATATTTCTGGGCTGTGAATCAGAGGGGGCAAAAAGGGACTGAACTGGTCCTTGCTGAGGAAAGGGATGGGTGTAACTAATGCCTGTAAAGCTTTGTTAGGTAGGGCCAGGCAGAAGTATACTGGTGAACATGCCTTCTGCTGAGCCTCAAGTTGAATGTATGAGCTCAGGGGTGCCTGTGGAGCCTGTTAATTAGACTTTTCAACTATAGTCAGTTGGTCCAGAGTCAGCCATTTTTGACAGAAAGGTAAGCAATAGTGTAACTTACCAGTCAAGGTTATGTAGTAGATTATGGAGCCGTGAAACCTTAGCAGCAGCTACCTTTGCTATAGTACTGTACAGAAGTCCTGAGCCACCATAGCACTTAAGTGTGTGCATAACTTTTAGCTCATGAGTGAATTCATTGAACTCAGTGGGACTGAAGTGCCATGGGCTATGTCTGCACTACGGGGGTCAGGTAGGTTGACTTAAAATTTAGTTTATAAAGTTGACTTAAGCCATTTAAAGTCAACTTAAATTACTCTATTGCACAAAGTTGAATTTAATGGGCACGTTGTGTTAAGTCAACTTAATAAAGTTGACTTTAAGGGCAGGAGTTATTAAGTTGACTTAGGAAAGTGCTTAAGTCAACTTAATGTACTTCAAATGTGACCAGGAAGTTGCTTAAGTCGGCTTAAGCCTCCAGTATAGACATAGCCATGGTGGGTCTGGGCTTCAATGGGAATGACAAAGCAGGTGAAGATGATTGTTCCTGGCTAATTAGCAAACACCAGAATAGATATAATGGACCTGAAATTATAAATTGAAAATTGTGTGTGTGTGTGTATGGTTAATTTCTGCTATCTGTAATCTGGAAGCAGAGGGAACCATTTTCCAGAAGAAATAAAGCATCTTAAACACTGTCTGTTATCTGTATAGCCATCTTGTATTTGTATGAAGATTTTCTATGGGTATCTGCCATCCAAATATTTTCCAGGCCTAACCCTAGTTAGCTGAGAAGAGCTGCTGAGGGCACATCATGAGAGATGGCCAGCACTGAATAACAGCTACTGGAAATATCCTAGTGAGGGTGCAGTCCTCCCCTAAAAAGAAGAGATGTTTGAACGAGATAATTCACTATGGCTCTGTCTATAATGGGGGGGAGCTATTGGAAGTCGACTTCAGGATCCAGTGCTGATGTACCTGGGGCTGCCTTGCCCCCAGACCCAATTGAGCTCTGGCTCTCATCCCTGCAGCAGGCTGCAGCCAGGAGCCGGCCCCCACCACCTGCTGAGAGGGGCTAGGAGTGCCATCGTACTCCCAGCCCCTCTGCCTGGGCGGTGGGGGCTTAGAGCCAGCTTCTGCTGCCAGCGGCAAGCAACTGGGGGCAGAATTCATCCCTGGGTCACTTGTCACACCTGTGAAATTGTCCAGACTGCTGAGCCTCCTGCCAACAGTGTTGAGTGACACAGGGCCAAATTTGGACCCGAGTCCCTTGCCACAAGTGGCAGGAGCTGACTCCAAGCCACGCCATCCGTGGAGAGTGGCTGGGGGCCAGATCGGGCTCACAGCCCCTCTCTGCCAGCCACATGACCCACAGAGAGGGACTGGTAGCACAATGGCACTCCTAGCCCCTCTCCGCAGGTGCTGGGGGCTGGCGGAGAGGAGTTAGGAGTCTGATTGGGCTCACAGCCCCCTGCAGCTGGCTCCCAGCTCCTTGTGCAGGTGGCAGGAGCTAGCCTGAAGGAGGGGGCTAGGAGCTGCATCAGTCTCCCAGCCTCTCGCGTGGGCAACTGTGGCCGGATTGGGCCCCAGGCCCAGAGCCAGGTCAGGACCCAGGTTGGAATAGGGGGCGGGGCCTGTCAACTTAAAAGCGTAAATTGATTTGCAGGGCAAGAGTTAAGTCAATTTATGCAAGTGCTTAAGTCAACTTAATAAATTCTAAATATAGGCTTGGAGTAATTTAGGTGAACTTAAGGCAGGTTAAATCAACCTAAGGCTCTAGTGTAGACATACCCTATTAGTCCTCTTCACAACCAGAGGATTCTATGAGTCTCTATTATGTCGTATAACACTAGTCTGAGGCACATGCCCTTTTAACATAAGTTGAATATCGATGTGTGAGGCAAAACACATAAATGCTGGTTTAAGTTGTAGGAACTGCAAAAACTGGCTTAATTAGGTATAATACACAGTTTACTTATGGACAAGAAACAGTAACATATTATTGTTTTGTTTTAATTCCAGGATGGTGATGCCAAAGGAGAGTATTTGTGTACAGCTCAGAAGTTTGGTACTGGATTTGATATGATGTTGTTTTGTGAGCATTAAACTGCACTATTATAATTTGAAATATTTTACACTTAAGGAGAAAAGTAAATGATTTTCGACATTGTGATTGCTACTTATTTTGAACTTCTTGTATTCAAATTTGTTTATGCAAACAAAATTTATCTGGAAAACTTTTGAAACTCCTGACTATTGGTCATATTTAACAAAGCACAATCTTAGGATGGTGATGCTCTGTGACATTTGTAATGTTTCATTGTTAAATTAGTATAATTTAAAAATGTTTTGACATAGAGATGACCATTTTTGTTTATGTCCCACAAGATAGGCAAAAGCATATATTTATTAGATCCTTCATGTGATATGTTAGATTTGGCAATGATCTTTTTCTGTCTAAGGCTTGACCTTGCAAATTATTCTACTAAATGGAATAATTATTCCAGAAAAAAAGTCATTTTGATTGTGGAATAGTGTGCCCACACCAGAGAGCTATACTGCTAAGTAGTTTGCACAACTAGAGAAGCTTTTGCCCTTGTATTTAATTTTATGCACTATGAGTAACCGAATGGATTCTGTGAGATTACTTGTATGCATGTGTGTGTTTTCAGGATCAGAGGCCTACAGTACTTTAAAGCCCAATTTAGTAAACTGTATTTTCTTTTAGATCCAGTTCAACTCCTGCTAAGGACAATTGGCTAGATTCCCTGCTGTGCACCCCAAAATCCTGGTAGTGCACACCTCTGTGAGTGTTTCTTCTCCAACCCAGATGTGCATCCCTGCCTGTATACAAGACGGACCTGTCAGCCAAAGAAAGCACCTGCAAAAACCTCAAACATCATTTATGTTTCTTCCTGCAGCTCACTGATACCCAGTCATAAAGACCACACTACAGTTAGGACACCTGAGGCCTTGTATTAAGCATCACTAGTAAGCTCTTCCAGTGTCCCTCACTCAAGCTGCATTCCTTATGGCAAAGATTGCAATGGCAGCAGGGTTGTGTATGGTCAGGCAGGCCCATGCTAAGCAGTTCTCCCAAGACCCTTTGTGTCTCTTTTGCATGGTCGCTAGACACCTGTGGAAAAGCATATACGGACCAGAGCAGTGGCAAAGTTGGCCCCAGTGGAAAGAACCCTATTAACTTTAGTCGGAGTTGGACTTGGCCTTTGTTTCCATGTTTTTAACTCACAGGAATTGATGTTCCTTTGCACACTATTACTCAAGGGCTATGTTCACACAGGGAGGGCTTGTTTCGAAACAAGACATTTCAAAACAAGCTGTTTCGAAATAACTCTTTATTTCGAAACACCTTATTTTGAAGGACAAAAACAGTGTCCTTGAAATAAGGGAGCGAAATAGCATGTCCACAGTGTGAACATGCTATTTTGCTTGGGGAGGGGACTGCAGGCACCCTCAGGGTGCAGCGCAGAGGGGCGTTGCACCCCACGGGTGTCTGCAGGGGACAGCAGGCACCCGC
>ML681964.1:38698934-38763652 GCA_007922195.1 Podocnemis expansa | reverse complement strand
GGTTCCCTGGCCAGGGTGCTGAGGGGGCAGCCCTTCCTCCCAGGGAGCTTAGCACCCAGGGAGGAAGGTCAAATGTTGTTTCAGAACACTTTGTTCTGAAACAACATGTCCGCACAGGGCTGTTTCGAAACAACCCTGTTTTGAAAAAAAAAGTGGTTTAAGCTCTTCCGAAAGAACGGCAGCCATTTTGAAACAAGCAGTTTGCTTGTTTCGAAACGGCCATGCGTCGTGTGGCCATGGCAGTTCTTATTTCGAAACAACCTCTGTTGTTTCGAAATAAGAAGTGTGTGTGAACATACCCAAGGATTTCAGCATAGAATAGGACAAAACTGTAATAACCTCTTCCTGCTACTAGCAGGGTCTCCGTGATTTCTTGGAGAGTCTGCTGAATGATCAACTCAAGTATGTAATTTATTTCTTATGCTTCATACATATTGACCCAAAATCAGTTATTTGTTTACTAATCTTTTTTTTAAACCATATAACATTAATTCTTCATCCTGCGTTAAAGACCATTAACTATTCCAATCACTGAGTTTAGCTGTTAGCAAAGTATTGGAAAAAAAAGACTGTTAAATAAAATGAATGTAGATAATAAATATTCTTTGCTTTTTCTTTAAATTGAGTCTGTTATAGAACTATTGGTATACTCTTGTAAAATTGAAGTATATTTAATATATTTGTAATTTATGCATGTTTTTATGTGCATTTTTATACCTGCTTCATATCTGGCCCTTTAATTTATATTTTTAACACAAATTTCATGAAAATCACTAATAAAATTAAAGTATTATTCATTACATTTTATTAGAACAAGATAAAAATTACAAAATGTTGCCAATAATAATAATAATAAGTATTATTTTTATTATTATTATTATTATTCATAATAATAATACTAAAGATGCAGCCCAAGAGCAGAATTTTGACAATATCACATTGAATTCTTCATTAACAAGTAACTCTTGACCTGTAATTTTGAACAATTGTTTCCTGGATTCACCTCCTCAAAAAATGCCAGACTTAGCACGGACCCCTCCTACAACAAGAGACATCATTGACCCGGTGGTTTCAGAAGTGGAAGGGTCTTTCTCCTATCTATCTTTTTATTTATAGGAGTTATTCTGCTGGAAAAGCTGTTTCTATTTCCCCAACATTTGCCTTTCCTATGGCTGCCCCAGTTTACTGCAGAATGATCAGATTGGAAATTCTTACTTACAGACATACTAAGAGACAGATTATTTAAATCTAGTCATCGATTCCACAAAGGCAGTTTGTAATGTCACTTAATAGCCAGATCTGCAACTAAATAATTACAATTAAATGTCACTTAAAGCCAGATCTGCAACTGGATCACCTGAGTACACCCCTGCAAACTATCTCCTGAATTCACAAATCTTTTCCTGAATCCAAAGTGATCCACATATGTGCAGGGGTGTATATGAGTAGGGTCCAGCTCCAAAATGTAGCCCTCAAAGATCCAGCTACCTGACTATACGTACCAGATAGTTAAACATCTTAGTGACATTAATCACACCTGCAGACAATTACAAATCTGACTGGTGCAAAATCATGACTGCAAACTGAGACACCAGTTGAAGCAGATTGAGGAATTAAGCTTCTTTATGGACCATCTCTACTCATGTTTTAACCCATGTGATGCAAAGACTTCAATTAGCAGAGATGGGTGACCTACATGACAATTTGTAAGTAAATATATGTTTTCATTTTAAAGACAATTCCATGCATCATAACAAATAAGTATAGTCTCATAATGCTTGTGTCCTTTGCCTAAGGTTTCAGTGCCTCCAAAATATGAATTGCTGGAGTTTTCTTTTCTCCTTCTTTTCTATGTGAATATCACAATATTTATTATATTGCCTTTGAGCTAGTATGACTGTGCATTCCACCAGAAAAAAAGTGATGCCAATAGCAAAGGTTCTGCAAATGTTATTTGCAAAAATGGTCTCTTCAAAATCTATCACTGCACATTTTTATGATGCAGGATATAAATTTAATATTGTCTGTTTTCACACATTAGGATGTTAAAGTATAATGTATAAATGTCTCTTTGCAGCATTTAGGAGGAGGCATGTAATGCCTCTGTAGTATACATGTGCACCACCACTTGCTTTTATTACAGGACACTGAGATAAAGTTTTGTTGTTGAGATATCAGTCTGTTGATTATACTTTGCTTTATGTTTTTAAGTGCCTAATGATTTTATGTCCAAAATCCATTGGTTTCACTGTTATGATGCATCCTTAGGGACACTGCACCTGTTCCATAGTGTTCAGTAATGGAATATTTTTGCAATTTCTGTTTGGAAATAAAGATTTATTAGACATATCTGTGGTCTGCTTTTTTTTAATCCTCAGAAAAGTAACCATTAAAAAATACATCTTTCAACAAGGAGTTAGGTGGGGCAGTGGGTAAATAGTGCCCTAGACAGACAGTAATATCAACTGTATATATATTTACAGCGGTTCTCAAATATATATTGTGACAAAGTTCCTCCTCTACCTTGGTGGGTTCCATATTTCCGTCTAGCCATGGGTCTGTTTTTCTCAGGTCTCCAGGCTGGGAAAGGACTGTTTTTTTTCTCCCTTCAGCAACGGTTTTCCCCTTACCCCAGTCTTTGTAGCTGTTATGGACCAGCATTCTTCTCCTTCTCCTTCAGGTCTTTCTGTCTGTCTATCTACCATACCTTGCCTCTTCCTATACACTCCAGTAGCTCTACTCACTTTCACTCTCCAGTTACCCCTTTCTCTAGAGGGAAAACTTTTTAACAAGTCCTGGGTGGGACCTCGATTAGTTCCAGGTGTGCCAATAGCTTGACATAACCAGAGCTCAGCTACAAGGGAAAACGGGAGTTGCTGAGCCTGCAGCTATGTTGGCTTTCTAGAACTCACTGGAAACCCTCCAGCACCACTAACAAATGTTTTCCATTCCTTTAGGGACACACTTTACTTTTTTCATTATTTTAAATGACTAGGAAATAGTGGTTGGTTAAAAGAAAACAATTTTTTGAAAAATTAAATAATTACTGCTTTTTTCTTTTCAAAAAAATAAAAGTTAAACATGCGGATGAATTTCAGCAAGAAAGATCCAGGGGCATAGCCATGTTAGTCTGGTTCAGCAAAAGAAACAAGGAGCCCTGTGGCACTTTTAAAGACTAACAAATGTATTTAGCCCATGAGCTTTCGTGGGTAAAATCCAACTTCAGACGCATGAAATTGAAACTACAATATGGAAGGGAATATACAAGTGCAAAGAAGGGTAATTCACAAGGTCAATTCAGATTTTTTTCAGCAAACCAAGTAAGTTGTTCTGATTCAAACAGTGTGGAACTACAGATAAGAAGGTAGGAAGGTTAAAAGAGGAGAAATTATCTTTTGATATGAGAGAGCCAGGACAAACCTCTATTCAGGCCTAATTTAGTGATGTCAAATTTGTATATAAATTCTAACTGCAGTTTCCTTTTAGAGTCTTGATTTGAAGCGTTGCAGTCAAAACAACATAACTGTCATGTCTTTCACAAAATGTTCAGGGCTATTGAAATGTTCCCTGATTGGTTTTTGAATTACCATTCCTGATATCTGATTTGTGTCCATTTATTCTTTTGTGCAGAGACATTTTAGTTTTTGGTCAACGTATAAGGCAGAATGGTATTGTTCACATACAGTAGTATAGATCACATAGGTGGATGAGCAGGTGCATGAGCACCTAATTCAGTAGCTGATTTGTTTAGGTCCTATGATGGTGTCACTTGTGTAGACATGTGGGCAGATGTGGTAACAGGCTTTGTTACAGGGATAGGTACCTGCCCTAGTGTTTCTGTTGTATGGTACATAGTTGTTGGTGAGTATCTGCTTAAGGCTGGGAAACTGTCTCTAAGCGAAGAGAGACCTACCTCCCAAGGCTTTAGAGAGTAAGGGATCATCTTTCAGAATAGGCTGGAGATCCTTGATGATGTGTTGCGAAGGTTTGACCTGGCGGTTGCAGGTGATCACCTGTGTTGTTCTGTTTGCCTTGTTGGGCTTGTGTCATGTGTTACACAATGGACTATGATTGGTGCAATTTTTCTGTTCTTTTTTGCAATGTAATTGTATAGTTTGATGCCAATTATGCCATGCAAGGTTCCCTTTTGAATGTTCTACTGTATTTTTATAGTGTCATGTTTCCTGCAGCACCATGTATGTGTACAGATGTGAAGCATATTATTTAGCTCAGACCCTGACTTGACTTGACTTGACTTGACTTGACTCCCTGTCTGAGGCTGGAGGGTTGCCTGACAAAGGCAGTACAAATTTAGCGGCCTAGCTCATGTGGGACAAGGGAAAACACACAGAGAGAGGGGAACAGTGGGGAAAATGAAAAGGAATGCAGACACTGAGCGGGAGAGAAGCTACTGGCTTTGGCCCTGGGAAACACCATCTTGGAAGCAGCTGCTATCCACAAGGCCAGGAAGGCCTGAGCTGGCTGAACACCACCAACAGTAAGACTTGTGGGTAAGAATGAGAATACATGAAAGAGTAACTTTGGAATAGTGTTAGTAGAATAGCATGCATTTTAGATCTTCCATGGGAACTAGTAGTAACTCCTGACTTCTTTATTAAATGATTGTGCATTGATTTGCTATACACTCACTTAAAATCATATTCAAATCAATAAAATAGGGTTTGTTTTACCTAAAGCTGCATGGACTTTAGAGGGTATGAATCAGACAGACTGGGCCAATCCATTTCTATGTCAAATGGATGGACACAGGTCTATCAGTCTGGTGACTGGGGAGAATGGTCCCAATCTCTCTAGGATGAGAGTTCCCAGTGTAATGTCTGGGGACTGAGGGTGCTCACTTGGGGACTGTCCCTTTAGTGGCCATAGGGCGCACATTCACTTCCTGGGACATTTACACACAGGAGATTAGTGGTGACTGACTCAGGAGTGAATTGTCACCTGGCAAACTGGCTAGGCAGGGTTCAGGAGTGGTGATCAGGGGGTCACAGTGTGACCCAGATTCTGGGAACGGCTTGTCACAGCTTGTCCTGTAGTAGTTGACTTCTGGGTACCCATCTGACTGTGTGAATCTGTTTTTTCACTTTCCCGGGGGGGTATTGTAGTTTTAAGAACACTTGATAGAGATCCTGAAGGTGTTTGTTTCTGTCTGAAGGATTGGAGCGAATGTGGTTGTGTTTTATGGCTTGGCTGTAGACAACGGATCATGTGATGCGTCCCGGATGAAAACTGAAGGGATGTAGGTAACTATAGTGATCAGTAGATTTCCAGTATAGGGTGATGTTTATATGTCCATCACTTTTTTGTACTGTAGTGTCCAGGAAGTAAATTTTCCATATGTGGTGTGTTCCAGGCTGAGGTTGATGGTGGAGTGGAAATTGTTGAAATTTCAATGGAATTCCTCAACAGCCTCCTTTCCATCAGTATGTCTATGCTGGAAGCTCTGTTAAGATGGCTTAACAAGGTCAATTCTAAGTTGAATTAAAATAAACCTTAAGTTGACTTAGAGCAGGAGAGCCCCTGGCCTGGAAAAAGATTCCGGGGCTCGGGTGCAGACATTCAGGGCTCATGTACTTTAAGTGCACCGCTGCTGTAGCTGCTAGCGCGGCAGACCCGGGGCTCTGGTGCTGACATTCGGAGCTCGAGCCCCATAAGCCTGGCACCAGTGACATCCCTGACTTAGAGCATCCACACTGAAAACTCCTGTCAACTGCCTGTGGCCACACTGGAAGGTGCTAGGTTGACACTTCCCGATGGCCAGGAACTTTGGGAGGGGGCCTGGAAGCCATTTAAGTTGACTAAAAGGCTAGTCCCCATCTACACTGGCTTAAGTCAACTTATTAAGGTTGACTTAAGCCTTAAGTTGACCATAAGAGGTAGTGTTATTAAGTCAACTTAAGGAAGTGGTTAAGTTGCCTTAATAAAAGCCCAGTGTGGCTGTGGGGGGGTCTGTAGGTTGACTTAAGCTTCCTTAAGTCGACCTAAGGTTCCAGTGTAGATGTACCTTATGGGTCCAGATGAAGAAATTGTTATCAGGGTAGAGTAAGTAGAAGAGTGGCACTTGGGAACAAGAGCTGAGGCATTTTTCTAAGTCAGCCATAAGATGTTGGCATATAGTGGTGCCATGTGGACACCCACAGTGGTGCTGCTGAGTTGGTGATATAAATCATCTCCAAATCTGGAATGGTCACGGGTAAGTACAAAGTTGCAAAGTTCAGCCACAAGGTGTGCCATGACATCATCTGGGATAAGTTCCAAAGGGGTAGCTGTGTTGGTCTAGTTCAGCAAAACAAGCAAGGAGTCCTGTGGCATTTAAAGACTAAGAAATTTATTTATTGCATGAGCTTTCGTGGGAGGAAATCCCACTTTGTCAGATGCTCTGAAGATGGGGGAATTTACGGAATGGGAAGAAAATAAATGCAGGGAAGTGTAAGTCAAAATATCAGCTCACACTATCAGGTCACATGGTATCAGGTCACACTATAACAGCAAATCAAAGCAGTTGTTAAGATTCAAACACTGGGAAACGGCACATAGAAGATGGTGAGGTCAAATTATCTGTGGTAAGGGGAAAGGAGTCTATACTTATGATTTAATCCTGCTGTCACACAGTCAAATTTGCATATCAATTCCAATTCAGTTTCGTCTTGATGTGTTATCTATTTGCTTGAGCACAGCTATTAACAAAACATCACCAGAGTGATAAAGAAGATTGAAATGCTCAGCTACTGGTTTTTAAATGTTGTGATTTCTGATGTCAGTATCATCTGGGATAGTTCTAATGACTTGTTAGTCTTTGTGTGGGATGTTGGAGTAAAGATCTACTTTTTGTCAGTTTCTGACAGATGATTAAAAACAAACCATTTCTTCTCTTTGTCATGAAAACTGCTGAAGATGCATACCTGAGAAATAAAGAAACTAATGGGTCCCAATAACATGTGGTATTGCTAAATCAAATATGCATTTTTGCATCAAGAAGAAAATGCTTTAGCATGCTTTAGAGCACTTTAGCTAGTTGAAGTGTTTAATCTGATAAGGTGACATTTGACTTTAGATATCGCAGACTAATTAGAAAACATAAGTACACCGGGGGGGGGGGGTATGCTTGTCACTATGCTGATGTCAAATAACTGCCAAATAGTCAAAATGCAAATGTCAGTTTCTCAGATGCTGTGTACTGCATATTTTCACATTTAATGCTGCTTGCTATGTGAAATCTGCCTTTGAAAACACTCACTTATTGGTAATAAAACCTGATATATTGTTAATCCAGGACCTGGTGGCAAGAGATCTCTGTAGGCTTCTCAAGGAGAAGCTATGGTATATATGTCAACAAGGCTTCCACAAAGTCAGTGATTCCTTCAGAATCTAAGCTACTTTAAAAAAAAAAAGTTACGTTTTTAATCTGCCTATGGGGGGACGAACTGATGAAGGATGTTGCTTCCCTCATAACATTTAAGACAGTGGTTAGGGCACTCACCTAGCACACAGTAGGAAATCCTAGTTCAACTATCCCCTTTTCCTGAGAAGAAAGGATCTCTCACACCTCAGGTGAGTCCCCTAACCACTGGCCTGTAGAGGGATTTTTCACTCATTCTATGGCCCAATTAATCATTAAAGTGGAATGGATTCAACCTCACACCCCATGTTAAACTGTCACATAGTCCACTCATAATTCTACTCATCAGAGAAGTAGGAAACAACCTCTTCAGATCCTTTGACCTTACCAGGCAAAAGTGGGAATAAATCCATGGTGTCTTAGATAGGCAAGTGCTCTAGGCACTGGGCTAAGATATGTAAGGCAGCTGCGACAATCTCTGTTCAGACGTATGTTGGGATAGTCAGGTGTCTAAGTCACGTCTTGCAAAAAATGGTTTAGGAGCCTAAATCACATGACTCAAGGAGAGGGGTTCCATGGTTGAGGCTCTCTAACAAGGACAGGTGCCTCCCTGCAGCCATCTTAATCATTTGTCCATGTTGAGGAGTATGCGTCGTTCTGTGAGAGGGGCACAGCTTAGGACATAGCTCTTTCATCACCATCTTCCTCTGGCTAGCTTAGGCAGTTCCCATCTAGCATGCAATCTTTTGTTGTTCCTTTTTTTAGGTGCCTAGCTCTCCCCATGCATTCTATATGGAGTCAAGTTGCCTAACAAAGGCTTTATAGAGTCTACTGATTTTTGCAGTGCCTAAAACGGTGGGTTACTCACCAGTAACTGTCCTTCTTCGAGATGTGCTGCTCGGATCCATTCAGTAATAGATGTCTCCATGCTGGAGCACTGGATTGGCTGGAAAAACTTGTCCTAGCCTGTCAGAAGAGGAGAGGCGGCCACCGCCCCTCGCACCACTCGTAGATATATATATGGCCACCTCCCC
This sequence comes from Podocnemis expansa, assembly GCA_007922195.1. Lineage (NCBI taxonomy): Eukaryota > Metazoa > Chordata > Testudines > Podocnemididae > Podocnemis > Podocnemis expansa. Next base: position 38,755,261 of record ML681964.1, on the reverse strand, counting down.
ACCCCCTCCTGAGTTCCTTAGAATCGCCAACTCCAGAAGCAGGGACGGAGGGGAGGGACCTGAATGGATCTGAGCAGCCCATCTCGAAGAAGGCTGGTTACTGGTGAGTAACCCACCGTTCTTCTTTGAGTGCTGCTCGGATGCATTCAGTAATAGGTGACTACTAGCCATGCTGATGGATGGCGGGTGGAGTTGGTACTTCCACCTTCAGCACAGCAACAAGCCCTGTTACGTAGAGGCCCCACAGCAAGACACTCGCCGGACTAAAGAGGCGGGTGGGCCTTGACGGCCCAAAAGAAGCAAGAGCTGAGGGTCAACCTAGAACGGGGCAAGACCAAACCCACCAAGGCAGAATGCATAAGCAGGTCAAACAAGGTCACCTGAGCTGGAGAAAGGGACGCAACCTAACAAAAAGGGTTGCATGGGTGCTCTGCATAAGGGGGAAAAAATGTAGAATATAACCAGCAGACTACAATGTCTGGGCATAGGCCATGTCATGTGGGCTCGACGGAGAACACTGAAAGCTAGCAAAGGAGACTAACCATATGGGTGTGTCTCACACAAGAACAAAGAAAGGGGAGGCAAGAGCACCTGAAGGCTTTGCAGGAGCCATGTAGTCATGGACTGATCTGGCAACTACTGACTATACAGGGAGAAGTAAGGGAATGACAATGCCCCTTATCTAGGAAGCGGCCAAGCAGGCTGTCTGGTTGAAAGAGAGAGATGAGGATACAAGGTCGTAAGATGGGCTCGAGGGCGACTGAGAAGCCCACGAGACACTAAGCCATGGCATATAGAGTCGAGTCAAGCAGGACGGGGGCCTACGACATGCTAATTAATGACCTGGTAGCACGGAAGCACACGTTTTCAGCCAAGCAGGCACCACGACCGAGTTCCCGCAGGAGAGAGGTTCCGGGAAAGGTCACTAACAGCAAGGCGGCCTGAGGCAGTGCTGATGAGATGGTCTTACTAGGGCCCGCAGGGTGCTAGAATGTAAAGAAGGGCCATGCTGCTCTAAGCTTGCAGGGTTTGCATCACGAAGCTCTCACTAAGGTGTGAGGGGGAAGAAGAGGGACGGGAGAGAACTCTTACTACCGTCTAGTCAGCCCCTCGGCAACCGAAAGAATCAAAGCAGAGCCGTGGACTCAGTAGCTATAGTGCTTGTTGGAGGGATAACGTTACCACTTTGCCATGCCAGGGCTGCCAAAGAGAAACTCTTCGGTATATGGACATTGAAGAACTCCACTGCCAAGGAAGGTTCCTTCCTAAGCTAGAGAATGAGACCATAACAAGGTAGCAGCTGCCGCATCTGAAGGACACCCCGGGATCAAAAAACCCAATGAAGTTTTCTCCCCGGAGAGATTCAGAGGGTGAATAAAAGGGTACAATCCCAAACTGTTACATGTTGTATAGAAATGGGTTCTCTGTGTATCATGCCATCGGACGGCAGTGGGTGTCAACGGGTCCTTGAAAATGGAAAGAGGGGACCGCAGAACTGCCAGGCGCCACCAACACACATGGGGAGAACTGCAGTAGCACTAAGGGACTACGCGCGGCTTAGTGAGACGGTCTCGCAGGAAGGCAGGGTGGAAGGGGGGGACGTGTCCTGACAAGGAATAGGACCATAGAACAAGAAGATTATGCAAGTGCCCCGGAAGCAGGAAACCTTCTGTCTGACATAGACAGCTGTCCAGAAGGCAGTGGATACCGAGGCAGGAAATATAGGTGAGAGGATACTCACGGGATAGACCCTTTGCAGTTTCCCGAAGTATGGTCCTAACAAGGTGTTCCCCCTCAGGGTTTAAAGGGGTGCCCCCAACCATGCTTTGGTGAGGTCAGGGGAGAGTGGGCTACCTCGAAGAGGGTAGACAAAGGTGAGGGTTCCCAAAGTGGGCCCCTGCTTCCCACTAGATCACCAGAAGGTAGAGACATGGAACCGTGTGAGGGTGGAAAAAAAGGAGGGGTGGGCTGTACCTAGGGCCCGTGTAGGGGTAAGACCCGCTCTAAAGATACCTTCCTGGTGAAAATGACTATCCAGGTAGCTGTATTGCTACACAGATGTGTCCCCCTCAGTGCACAGGAGAGATTCCTGTAGAATGGGGGTTGGAGTCGCAGCGCAGAAAACAGTCGTGCGAGCAGGGGTGTCCCCTCCCCTTCCCCTGACCCGGATGCAAGGGGGCCTACCTGGGACACGCGTCATGGCCACAGGCACAGTCCTGTTGCAAGTAGGCTTCGGATGTGTGCATCTCGGAGCCCTGCAGCAGCTGGGGCTACAACGAGACGTGCCTCCATCCCTCAGCAAGGAGTTAGGGTGGGGAACGCGGTGGGGAATATTCAGGAAGGAAGGCTGCTAGGAATAGAAGAGGGGCAGTTTCCGTCCTCAAGGAAGTCGCTACTTAAGGGGTGGGGGGTAGCTATGATATTGGGGTACTGGCACTGTGTGCGGATGTCATTGTATTGTCAGCTCCCCCCCCCCGCTTCCTGATCTAAGTCTTGCTTCCGCGACTGGGGAAGAGGAAGAACAAGGGAGGACCAGAATAGTTCCCACCAGACCTGCCTTCCCTAAGGAAGGGGGGTGGGGGGGGGTCTGGCCATCTGCAGCAGTGATGCCCTAGGGCCCCCTGCACGCTAAGGTTAAAGAGGGTGGCGGTGATCAGAGGGGCCCCTCATTGTGGACAGGGGAGGCAAAGGCCCAGTTCCTGCCATGAGTAAAGTGGGAAGGAAAGGGACTATCCTGCCCGGGAAAGTGGGGAGTAGAGGGAGAAGGCCAAAATATTTGGCCCCTCCTCAAAGATCCTGGGCTGTGCCCACCACAGAGAGGGTTTCAGGGGGAAACAGGACATCCCCCTCAAAGGGCAGGTCAAGAACTGCCTGCTGTGCGTTAGGGGGCACTCTAGCCTCCCTAAGCCATGCTACCCTGCAGAGGGTAACCACCGAGGCCATGGTGCAGGCAGCGGTGTCCACCGCATCGCAAGCCAAAGGAGGAGGTCTTGCGAGATTATGTTGCCTTCCTCCAGGAAGGCATCATACTCGTCCCTGGCCTCAGGCGGAAGCATGTTTCTAAATTTCCCGAGTGACTCCCAGACATCCAGCATGTATCTGCTGGTTATAGCCTCATTGTTTGCCACTCATAATTGGAAGGCCAATGAAGAATACACCTTACAGCCTAACAGATCCAACTCCCTAGTTTCCCTGGAGGGGAGAGGGGGTCCCTGGGGGGGTTCTCTGACCCCCCCCACTGCCATCTGGACCACATCCCTAGGGGGAACTGGGTGGCCAGTGAGCAGGTAGTCCGACTCAGATACCTGATACTTCGTACTCGCTGTATCCAAAAGCAGGGGGACGGAGCTTGGGCTCTGCCACCGGGAGCGTGTGAGGTCCCATATGCTCAGGTGGGGCGGGACTGCTAAGGGAGTCGTGGAGACGAATGCCGGGCCAAATGGGGTATCGGGGGGGGAAGACCCAAGGGCTCCACCTCCATACCTAAATGGGCCGTAGCCTGGTGCAATAGGTCAAAATGCGCCGAAAGGTTTCCCGTAAAGGACTCCAGTGCTGGGGACAGCACGGCACCAGGAGCCCGCCACAGAAGGGAAGGAAGTTCCCTCGGGGGACCATTCTTGTGGCCGAAAACGGAAGGGTGATGGGGCCGATGTGTGGCACCAGGGCCATTTGGAGCCCTTACAAGGTCCTTCTTCCGGACTGATGATGGGGGAAAGGGAATAGCAGCAGGGCTCGTGCTGCCTCCACTGCTTCCAGGGTGGACAGGACAAGAAGCAACTCTACTTGAGTCACGGGCAAGTCCTTGCTGGGGGAGGGAGGACTGCCCGGGCAGGAAGGTGCCCGCTCCTGTGGCACCGGGCTCTGCGGTGCCAAGGGTGGAGTCAGCCGGTGCCAGAGTGAGCTTGGCACCAGTGAGGCTGGGCTATACTGTGTCGTCGGCACCAGAGATGACATGATGCGGTGCCAAGCTGATTGAGGGCGACCTCGATCGGTGCTGAGGCTCTGGGTAGGCGCTGTGGTGCCGGAGTCAGCACTGAGGTGGTGCGGCGGCAGCGGCCACTGGTGGCACAGTGCCACGTAAGCTCTGGCGCCAAGCTGGGTCTCGGTGCTGGGCGCAAACCCGAAGCCTTGGGTGAAGGGTGCTGAGCCTCCTCTGAGCCTAGAGCACGGCGTCGCTGTTTCCTCTCCTTGATCGTTCTTGGTTTACAGGAGAGACAAATGGAACACGCCAAGACCATGTGTTAGCTAGGCACCTAAGGCACTTCCCATGGGGGTCATCCTGGGGCAAGGCCTTGCCACACTCGGCGCAGGGTTTAAACCCCGGCATCGTCAACGCGATGTTCCGGTCTGATGTTGGGGACTCTCGTGGTGGAGTTAAATCCACAAAGAGACGTACCCCGCCGGACAGCGAGTAGAAGGTGAAGCGACAGGCTGCTTGTGAGTTGCAAGGAGCGGACGTTCCAACTCCAACGCACAAGGCAGAAGAAATGAAAACTGAGGAGGGGACAGGGAGGCAGCCATATATATAGCCACGGGTGGCGTGAGGGGTGGTGGCCTCCTCCCCTCTTCTGACAGGCTAGGACAAGTTTTTCCGACCAATCCGGCACTCCGGCATGGAGACATCTATTACTGAATGCATCCAAGCAGCGCTCGAAGAAGTTAGACTTCACACCACACAGCATTGCCACATATAAGTCCTTCTGTAGCTCTGAGCATAAGGTGCCAGCCCTGCAATGAGTTCCTCCATAGCTAGAGCCCTGAGCCTGCATGGTCCTCCACTGTAGTAAGCTGAGCTCATTATGGACTGAGGTCAAACTTTGATATCATATATGTAGAAAATGAAAAGATTTTCTAAGATGGCTGTGGTGTTTTTCTACTGTTACCCTTCTTAAGTGAGTACGGAAATTCACTGTTGCTCACCTGTTTGTTGTCATACTCCTCAATGCAGACAAATGATTAAGATGCACATTTAGTGAGAAAATAAAGTGAAATGAAAAGAAATGTTATGAGGAACAAGGTAGGGCAAATGGTAATTAGGAAAGTAGCAATGGTCTGTTGTGATCTACTGATGAAAAGTGCAACATAAGAACTGGCAGAGCCTTCTCTAGAGTGGTCAACACCCTGGGTCTCATACTTTGGGGACCTTGCCCTTTGAACCAAAACTGTACAGGAGGCTGAAAGGAGACTGCTGAAAGGCTCCCAGTTTTGTGGCAGGAGGTATGCAGCAGCAGACCACCTCACAGTTGCATTCCAGGACCAGGTAGCAGGCAATTAGTTGCTGCCAGGATCCCTAGCTTTGCCCCAGGCCCTGCACCAACTAGCAATGACCCTGAGACCAGGGTATTATAACTGTATTTGACTAGTTTGAGTCAGCAAACAGCTTAGGCTGTGGCTCATCATTGAAACCACTTCATTATTTTAAACAGCCTTGCACTTAAGGCATTTCCAGCTAAGCACAAGGCAGTGTAAAATAGTGCACACTCAGTAGTCACTGCTCTTTTAAACAGGTGCTGGTAGGGTACACTCACTGGGCCCAGGTGAAAGTGACTACATTGGGGCAAGGCAATGAAGTACCCAGCCCTTGACTTGTGAAGACTGGGCATAAAATGTTATCTGCAGATCAAAAGAGAGAAAAGAAAATGTTGCTGGCCCTGCAAAACTCAGGGGGATTTAAAGTTATCTGAAGGCTTTCTGAGGACACAGTTGCTATGCTGTAATTTGGGTGGATTGTTTGTGACCTGTTAGTCAATGTCTGTAACTACCTCCTCAAACCAAAGAAAACAGCACAAGTGGAATTATTTTGGAGACTTTGGTAGTGTGACTGAGAAGGCTAGCATTACAATCGTAATGCCAACAATAGGCTCAAAGCTATGGCAAGCAGCATGATGGAATTGCTTATCTGTCCCACATTGGCACTGATTGCTAGAACTGCTGGCTGATGAAGTACCTAGTGTAAGGCGAAAGAAGTAAAGGAACAGGATTGTGGTTGTAAAATATAACAGCTTAGCTCCAAAACCGTGAGTAGCTGAAACACTGGAACATTTTATTTCTAAAACAAATCTCTCTCAAACAGTGTCAATTCTGTCTAGGGGCCAGAGGATGGGAATGTTGGTTAATCTCCTGGAGACTCCCAAAACATTAATAACTTCATGTAACAGTGAAATGGGACCATCCTCTCAAAAACCACCTTCAGGTCAGAAGTGAAGGGAGCAGATAGTGTGCCTGTTTCAGCCATTTTATATTGCTCTGGCAGCATAAAGCCTAACAATGGCCCCATGGGGTGTTTCCTCAGGGATTGGTGGCATGGAGTCAGCATGAGCAGCTCTTTGGGTGGATCTTGCAGTCAAAGTATGGCAGTTGCAGAGAGATCTCAAGGTCTGAAAGCACACCAAATGAAGATCAGGTAATTTGGAGAGAAAGATAGGAAGAACAAGTTGGGAGGTAGGTAGTGATAAAGGGAGAGGGAAGTAAATAGGCAAGACAAGAAAAGGGGAGATGAAGAAGCAGCTCCCATATCTAAGTTATCAAGAAACCATCTCTACTAACAATGACACAGCAACACTCACGATAGCTTAACCAAGGAGAAAAAGAATCCCCTGAATCAGGTACGTTTTAAACTCTAATTAAACTCAAAAGCCGTGCAAATGTAATTTAAAATAACAAGCATATTTAATGGCTTGTTTTGTAGCAAAAATTAGTATTTTGAGTTTCACTGTTAAAGAGGCTCTCTGGCCCTGTTGCGGACACTAGGTAAGAAACTATTATTATTATTAGATTAGATGCTGTCATACCTTGTGACACATGAAACAATCCTTTTTTCCCACCTCTGTCTGTCTAATGCTATTCTTCTTGCCCTATTGTAATCTGTTTCCATGACAGCAATACCTTGTCAGTAGCTTTCTTATGTATCGTCTGCAGTCGTCCTCTTTTCAGTCTTTCAGCAGGTCATGTCTGTGATGCTATCTGGATTAGTGGTGACTGGTCATAACATGATTGAGATCAATATTGAAAAAGTACAATAATTCATACAAGATGTGTCATATTACTGGAAAGGTTACAAATCACTAAGATTGCTTTGCTAAGCCTTTTTATATGTATGTATCAGTTTTTGTATTGACTTCTAAATATGTATGGCATATCTGTGTTTCAATTTGTGCTGTGTGTTTCTGGGTTACACTCCAGACAAGATGGCAGTAGCTCTAAGCCTGCTCAGTGGCCCATCAAGGGAACTCAAAGATACTATACATTCGGCGAAAGAACTTAGAGGCAGGAGAATCACCAGGGTATGTAAGGACATGCTTCAGAATGGGGGGGACTGCCATATTCTGTGGGCTGTGTTTGGGGATATGGGCTTGTTTAGGAATATCTTTTTTTGACATCCATACAACATACCTAAGGCACTTCAGCCTTTTCCAAATTACTGTCTGAACAGTCTGCTGACTAGTTCTCTGTAATATATCAGGATTAGTTAATCTAAGCCACCAGCAGACCCCGAGTATGCTCTGCAAATATTTCTAGTGGACCAAATTATGTTTTCTGTTGTGAACTCTAGCTTTCTGCCACATTTCATAAGCACATAACAATGTGGCTACCACAACAACACTGGATACCTTTATCTTGGTTCTTATATGAATCTCCTTATTTTTCTGAATGTCTACCATTCTTGAAACAGCTGCAGTTCTTCCTTCCACAACCTTGCAGTGTTCACTATCAACACTGATCGTGCTTCCATGATGTACAGACTCATTAACCCTGCCACCATATTTTCCACTGTCAATAGCACATGCATTATCATTACTGACTCCTTTGTTAACTATCAGGACTTTTTGCAAGGTAGGGAGTGGGGAGAGTGGCTGGTTTTTGTTTCTTTTAATCCTACTTTGGTTGCTTTACTTTTGAAATTAATAAGGGTTTTTTTTGTTTGTTTATTTTATTTTTTGGTGTCATCACCTGTGTCAAACAGAACAATGTCATTTGCAAAGCAATGATCCTGAAATTTTACTCTATGCCTCATAACTCCTATTTCTTCTTTTGATGTTGCTCTCAGTGCTTCTGAAGTTGCCCACTTCATTGTTAATAAATTCAGCCCCTATGCTGTGCAGAGGACTGGAATATGTCCTGTCAGTGTTTTCAGCCACATTTGTTCCTTATACTATTTGTATAATCACAACACACGCATTGCAAGTGAAAACCTCTATCCCAGATGCCAATTCTTATTCTCTTGGACTCAGCACATCAATCATTGTGTGGTACTCAATCAATAACTACATTACAAAGGCAAACAACGATAACATCTTACTATCTGAGCTCTGGGACATGGAGAGTTCCAGTGGAAGACCCTAAATAACTGCCATTTCCAGCTCTTTCAGGAACAGGAAACCATTTTTTAAAATTAAATATCCAGGCTGACCAAACCATAGAGGGATGATGCAAAAAGCATTATAGAAAGATTAGTTATGGAGTTTTCAACAACCTAATGTGTAGGGATGGGTTGTGGTGGTCCCAGATTGAATTATGATAATAAATTAAACTGTTCTTCCTTCATCAGGTATAATTACCAATAAACAATAAAGGGGCCTTTAAAGGAAGCCAAAGTGGTCTTGGGAACAGGTCAGTGGACAGGGAGTCAGAAGAGCTGAGTCTGGTTCTGTCACTGACCAATTCTGTGACCCTGGGAAAGTCATTTTCTCTCTCTCCCCTCTTACCTTTTGCCTGTCTTGTCTCTTGCTGTGTCTTTTAACATTACCCCTAACAATGGGTTCCCTGTCTCAGGCTAGGTCTGCACTACGGCTAATTTCAGAAGAACTTATGATATTTAGGGTGTGAATAAACTGTTCCCTTGAGCAAAATGAATTACTCCAACATAATCACAGATGTGGACAGCGCTATGTTCGCAGGTGAACTTGAGGAGGTGGTTTTGTTGTGCCAAGAGAACCAGTCATCATAGAGCATCTTCACCAGATGTGCAGCAATGTTACAGTTGCAGCTCTGAATGTCTAGACATGCCCTTAGTTAGGGCCTGTAGGTTTTACTGTAATACAGATAATTTCCAGAGTAGAGAACCATTATTGCTGGGAAATTTAACTGTGAGTCTGAAATAGAATCTCTGTGTACATTAACTTATAGCTGTTGTAAATTTATCTAAACTGCAGGCCATTAAGGTGAAGTGACTCTCAGGGGTGTAAACTGAGGTACAACTCAAGGTAACTATGCTGATTGTGCTCTGGAGGGCCTGGATGATTTGTGAAGAATTGGTACAAGGTAATAGAGCAAGTGAGCAGCTGAGAGAGAGTTCACAGAGTAATCCCAGGCAAAGAGAGCTGGTTCTCAATGGGTGTGAAATGTGGCATGATCTGTCAGTGAACTATGGTCTGAGCTCTTTGGGGGACTAGTAAAGCACATGGCACTAAAGTGCCCAACTACACCTTGATATAAGCAGTAATTGATATGTAGAATGGATGTGGACATTTGCAAGGCAGTGCAGTGTGGAACAGGCATGTAAATAGTATTCCTGTCCATCACTGGAGATCATGAGGGCTCCATGTATGTGCTGTGTCACTTGGCTAGTGTCTGTTCAAGAGAAGCTGGTGACAAAGCCAAACCAGACAGGAATCAAAGGGACATGTGGCAGCTTAGGAGTCCACATGAAACAGTGGTGGGGAATGGAGAGATGTGTTATCAGTGGAGAAAAAATGCTGTCAGAAGAGTGGAATGGAAATATTTATAGAGGCATTTCTTGAAAACATTTTATTTTCAGCTTTTTATAGACAGAACAATAGATCCAGTGACCAGAGACTGTTAGATTTTTGTGGGGCCCTTGGGGCACTGCAGCGGACTCTGATGCCCAGGAGCCTTACTTACATTGGTGCCCCCTCCTGTCAGTGGCAGTGCCCTGTGGGGACAGGCAGGGTCTGTGGGCTTGTGTCCCACTCTCCCCCTGTATGCTGGAGGTTGTGGGGGCTTCCTGGTGGGGATGGGGGGGGACTGTGATGGTCTCTGGTCCTCATGACTCACTCTTTGTGCCCAGGGCAGGGTGAAGGGCTCAAGGATGCCCAGGCTATGACAAGGGGCAACTCCACTGCAGCACAGCATCCAAAGGCTTGGCTGCCCCTGCCTTGGTATAGCAGGCCAGCCACCGGCCAGCCGCCAGCCAGCCTGGGGGCAGGGTGGAAGTCAGTGCTGGGGTGGGTCCCGTGCCAGGGTGCAGTGCCACACCACATGGGCCAGCTGGCACAGCAGTTCGCTGAGAGTACTTGAGCTGACTGGGGCAGACCAGTCTGGCTCTGGCACCCAGCACGGGCTAGTGGTGCATCAGTCAGAGGTGCTGCCACTACTGTAGGGCTGGGGATGGGGCTCTCTGTTAGCCTAGGGCCCTGGGCTGTAGCCCCTAAAAGCCCTGCTTTAATCCAGCCCTGCCAATAACATTAATTACTCTGTGCCGACAAGTAAGAAGCCTAGGCTAGGAGGAGTGCAAGGAAAGTGAGTGGCCAGAGTAATGACTGAAAAACAAACAAAAGGGAGAAGTAATTGATCTGAATAGTGACTCCAGAACAAGGAAAGTAGCCAAAGCAATATGTGACGCACCCCCCCCCCCAAACGAAACACACGCAGACAAAAGGAAGGAAGGGTTTCTCCCAGGTGCTAGCACAAAGAAAGTCACAGCCAGGGCCAGCCCAAAGTTTCTCACTGCCCTAGGCCTACATGGATTTTGCTCCCTCCCCTGCCCATGGCAGCAGTGCAGCACCACTGCCAGGATCCAGCCACAAGCGGGAAGCGGCACCATCACCATTGGGACCCCACCCTTGCTGGTGATCAGGCTGCGTGCAGGAAGCAGTGCTGCCACTGGGGTCTTATCCAAGACAGAGAGTGGCACCATGGGCAAGGGTCCAGCCACAGGTGAGGAGCAGAGCAGCTTCAGCCAGCCCTTGGTGCCCCTAATTTTTGTTGCTGTAGGTGACCGCATAGGTCACTTCTATGGAAGGACCAGCCCTGGCGCAGCAATGACATTGAATAGCCTGATACATACTGGCAAATTCCCACAGTCTTGCTGGGGGGACATGTGACACCATGTAATCAAGAATGACTTCAGGGGCTTGGAAAGAAAACTGAATACAGCAAATATATATATCAGAGGTGGCCAAACTTATGGAACTCAAGAGCCACACAAGTTGATTACTAAACCTTCAAGAGCTGCACTGAGTCATATAGCCATATACGTTTACCTACTCTAAAATCACTAAGTTTAAAATTCATTGCACACACTAATTTTATCGTAGAAAGATGATAAATATTGATCCTACTAATGTCAGATTCTAATAATTACTTAAGGTTACCATAAAAATTAGCCCTATACAGTAAAAACTTAGCTGCTGCTCAGTGTAGAAGACTGCAGGCTAGTGCTGAGTTTTTTAAAATCCCGATCATGCAGCACTTCTCCCCGCCATCCCCGACCATACTGGGCTTCTCCCCACCGTCCTGACCCCCCTCCGAACGTCAAGGCTGGGGCTGCTTTCCTAAATTGATTTGCTGACATTCTTCCAGGAGCCACAATTTTTCATTCAAGAGCCGCATGTGGCTCCCGAGCCGCAGTTTGGCCATGCCTGATATATATGTTCTAAATTAGGCTGGGGGAATTCAAACAGCATCTCTCAATTTAGTATAGTCTGACCTCATCCTATGACTTACACTTCCCTGCATTTATTTTTCCTCCCATTCCATAAGTTCTCCATCTCCAAGTGTCTGATGAAGTGGATTTTCTTCCATGAAAGCTCATGCAGTGAATAAATTTGTTAGTCTTTAAAAGTACCACAGGACTCCTTGTTTGTTTTGCTGAACTAGACTAACATGGCTACCCTGTAATCACCAGGCTACAGGGTAATCTGGGGACTTATACAGGTACTGTGTCTTTTTGAGCAGAGCCTGAGCCTGAGTATACCTACAGGCTCAAGTCCTGTAGGTGAGAGAATGGGAGAATTCCCTGTTGCAGAATCCCACTTCAGGAGACGGCAGAGCTTTGACATGGAATAACTCTGAGCTGCTCCTTAGCTGTAGGGTGGCCTCAGGACTTCAGCAGTTTTGCATGTGTATGTACCAGTGAAAACATGGCACTGGAAGGGGTGGGGGGTGGGGTTGATCACCTATAACATTAGGCAGCAGTCAAGCAGTGGCTTTGAGAATCACTGGCACCTGAATGTTAGATATAGGTGCCTGAATACACATATAAACACAATTCTTGCTATGATTTTCACCTTGGCTCAGTTAGTTTCCAGAATTGGTTATGAGGCATGGTAATGTATGTTGCAGCCTATCCAGGAAAGCCAGATCTGAGTTTATCTTGACCTGATGCAGGAGGCAGAGAAAAATAACTGTCTGCCCATCCTGCCATGATCTTTCTTCCTGTCTCTACACGCACGATGCAATTTCACACAAAGCACTTATTTTTCCCTTCTCAAAAATCATTTCATTTCATTCACAAAGTCCTCCCCAAAATGCATTACAGTTCTGAGCAGAGCTGCTCCGCACTTAAAATGATTTTTCATGTAATAAATACTTGACATTTAGAAAAATGGCTTCTAAATTTACACAGTGCAGTTCTCACAGTTTGAAATTACCCTCTAAACACCCTGAAGTGCCAGTCTCATAAATAAATTTCCCCCAAACAGATTCGTGTGTATTAGCTTATTAAGTATATTTCCGTTTCCTTGAGGAGAATGATTGCTACAGGAGCTAAGAAACAGCTCTTTGGTTTAAATTAAATGCTGAGAAGGCAGGCTGATCACCAACATAAAACCATCTCCTTGCCCTTTACTTTGTGTTTTCTTTGTCTGTGGTGCAAATTGCTCAGACTGAACTGTTGAGCTGTGTTCTATTTCAGAGTCCAACCAACTGTAAATCAGAATGTTAAATATCACAGAAGTAGTGGAGAAACTGGAATTTATGTGGCAGAGGGGAAAATTTTGTCTAATGTGGGGGGGGGTGTTTGTATGATCTTCATTTTAAAGATGGGAACTGAAGCACAGAGAACCCAAGTGATAGACCTTGAAAAAAATCAGAGAGCAGAAACCCAAGAAAGTTCTATAGATGCGGCTGTATCTGGAGATTGATTTTTTTTTTTTTTTTTTTTTTTAAGATTCCAGCATACGCTTTCTTACCTCCAGAAGTGCAAAATCTGATCTTGCTCCCATCTTTGTAATTGTGTCCTTGGGGATGGGAAAAAGGAGGCTGAGGCGGGATTCTTGAAGGCAAAGAGCCAAATTCTATACCCCTTCAAATCATGGAGAATAGTATGTGGAGACTTACCGTAGGCCCAAGCTTCAGTGGTGTTGGAGGACTGGACCAATGTGAGCAAAGATGGGTTGGAATTTATCACTTAGTGGCTACATGTATCCACTAGCCATTCTCTCCGGTCTGACCCCAATATGTCTTATGCCTTGCAGGCTAACTCTCCTGGCTTTTTACTTGCTCTTCCCATTTTCTCCCCTCTGCTTCAGTCACTTTTGACAGTTGGGTGTGTTTGACTAATCTGTATTTTTAATTCTTCTTTCTGAAGGTGTCACCAAGCTAGTTTTCAGTATCTTTTCTTTTTTTGGATTATGGACTTGATTTATGCTGTTGATGAGCTTACTTGTAAAGACTTGATGAACTGACTCCTGAGTTAAGACTATATCAACAGTAGTCACTATCTGTTTAAGAACAAGCTGTTCCACAAAGCTATTGAGAAGGAGGTGAAGATGTGGTTTTGCATTGTACTTGTTAAAATGCACGCAGATGAACTCACCATCAATGGTTTCATTCGACTGAGGGTCCAGCTTCATTTGAGCTGGGAATTGTGATGCCTAACTAGAAGAGACATACCTGCTGTAGCTCTGCTTGAGCTAGCATGCTAAAAATAGCTGTCTAACTGGGCTGGCAATGTGGGTTACTTGTCAATACCCAGAGAGGTCAGGTGGGTGTATATTTAGGTAGTCAATCTGAGTCACCACCTGGGGTACCCAATTACACAATTATTTAAAGTGGTCTAGTTTGAGTATGGCTGGCATGGGTATGTCTAGCTGGGAATCACATCTCCCAGCCCTAGTGTAGTCACACTCAGTTGTCATCTTATTTCCCTTTGTTATGTGTATTGGTTCTCTCAGCAGAAAGCGAGTAATGTAAGTCTATAATAGTGCTAATTTATTCCTATGCTATTGCATTTGGAACAATGCTAATTTGACTATAAACAGTAAAGGCAAATGCACAAAAGGACTTAAAGTAACAGTTAGGATCTTAGGTGTCTAAATCCCATATCCAGGCCTGAGGGGCTTCACAAACACCTACTCAGCTGCCCCCAAAACTTGCCACTGCCTAAAATTGGTCAGTGCCCATGTTTTTGCTGTAAAAGTTCCCTAGGCACCTATGTTCTTATTGCTGTCTCTGCCTCAGTGCAATGCTACTGTGGCTCAAAGTCCTGACACCAGTAGCCAGCCTTGAAATATAAGGTCTCGCCCTGGCTTTTGCCAACCTAGTTATTCCTTGCAGGGTGACTTCAGCAGCCCTTCCAATGCCAAGTCTCTCCAGATTTGTCTACCCCGAGTTCTTAATTACCAGATGTAATGATCCTGAGGGTTCGCATATCTCTACTTCAGACACTTGAACTTCTCTCCTCTGGCTTATCACCCCCTGAAAGTGTGAAGCCAGCCCCCCGTTATCAGTTCACTCCATTCAGCCTGTACCCAACCAACAGGCCTGCTTGGGGTAAATATCAACAAAAAGTTTATTTAACAGAAAATTCACCATTCAAATATGTATTAATGTGGGGAAGCAAACAATGACAAGATAAACAGGAAAAAAAAAACACCTCCCACAAAAATGCAATTCCAGGCTTTATACTTCTATATTAGACAATTTCCCTTTTCTAGTAAAAGCTAGTTGGCACCTCTGAACTGTTTCCCACATATCCCCCTCTTGTACAGGGAATCCAGAATTTCATGGACAGCTTCCTGTTTAGAAGTTTTCCCCCTCACTTTCTGGGTAGAAATGTCAGTTTTAGGCCTCGTCTTTAAGGGCTTTCTCACAGACCCTGGTCCTTCCCCCAAACACACACACTTCTTTTCTTCTGGCACACGACTCATGACTATTTAGTTTCAACAGGAGAGACTGAGGAAGCCCCACATCAGAAAATCCCAATGATCAGTGGATACAACACTCAACTGAAAGATGGCAGAACCCAATTAAAATCCCATCTTCATCTCAAGTAGAGGGGAGGACTTGAAGTAGGGGTCTTCCACAACTGAACATTTGAACTAAAAGAAATGAGGGGGTGGCAGCTGCTGCCGCTTCTTGCTATGTCTACACTGCCAAAGATACTGCAAAACAGTTATTTTGAAATAGCATTATTTCAAATTTATTATTTTGAAATATGATTCTAGTGAAGACTCTGTATTTCAAAATAAGGAAGGAAGAAGGCAGAAATAGGGGAAGGCAGGGAAAAGTATAGGGCCATTATTTCAGAAACCAGTTCCACACTTGGAATTGCTTTTTTTGAAATAACTATTTTGAAAGAATTGCTCTTTCGAGATAAAAGCAGGTTTAGTTATTTTGAAATAGTGCTTTGTTTTATTCAAACTAACAGAATGGCTTCATGGACAGGTAAAAAGTTGTTACAAAATAAGTCTCCTTATTTCGAAAAACTTTTCAGTGTAGACATATCCCTTCTGGCTAAGACAATATAGGCACTTAGCTCCAAGAAGTAGCTGAGACTCCCAAGCAGAAGGAGGCGCCTAGAGAGATAGGGTTCAGAATACCCGCCTCTTGACTTGACATCTCCCACTGGCTGGAAAAGGTGCCATCTACCTTACTGGTTTTTGTGAATCCCAGCTTCTGTCTCCCCATTCTTCATATGGGGAGCAAAAGTATTTAACTAAGGCTTTGAGATTCCCAGTGATTTTCTGGGTATCTGAAAGTTAGGCATGGCATCGCTTTGTGAACGTAGTCCTATGTGTATTTCAGTTGGTACAGAATAACCCCCTAGCTTCCATTGCAAAGAAGTGCTCAGCAAGCTGTACTATATATATAGGAACAGGATTATCTAGTGGTGTACAAGCTTAATTACAGAAGGAGTTCTTCAGAGCTTAGGCTGTGAACCTAGGAAGACTTGTTGCCAAGGTCCAAAGGGGTAGTCATGTTAGTCTAGTTCAGTACAACAAACGAACAAGGAGACCTGTGGCACTTAAAGACTAACAAATTTATTTTTTGCATGAGCTAATGTGGGAAAAAATCCCACATTGTTAGTGCGTCTGAGGAAGTGGGATTTTCTCCCACAAAAGCTTGTGCAAAACATGAATTTGTCAGTCTTTAAATGCCACAGGATTCCTTGTTTTTGTTTTTTGGGAAGACTTGCATTCCCGAAACTCTCACTGACAGCCAAAGAACTGGAGGTGGGTCAGGCAATGTACTTTTCAAACATTTCATTATTTGCATCTCAAGTATGACAGTGCTGGGCCATGGCCTAGCACCATGCGATACATTCACTCTCTGCTTGGAGTCAAACCGACTAGAGAGGTTACTGTTCACTTAGCACAATGGAAAAAAAAACAAAGACAAGCAGCAGATGTTTCAAATGATTTAATGTTTCATAACCTAAGATTTTATATTTAGGATGGAATTGTTCTATGGAGAATATCTTGAGAGAACCCTTTATCCTCTTTGTAAAACAATTGACTCTATTCCTATCATAAAGCTATTGGAAAGGATATTGAATATATATGAGATATGTCAAGATCATAATTTGCCAGGGAAATCTCATATCTCACACCCCCATCTTGTAATGCCTTATAATGAAGTTTAACTTTAAGCACATGCATACTCCCATGTGATTCAAGTCAAGCACAGGAGCTGAGCCTGCTTGCGCTTTAGCAGGCTGAGTGAGCAGGACCAGCCAAAGTTGCAGATCAAGTCAAGAAATGTTGGCCCTGAGCCAACCACTCAAGCAAAATATCCCTTGCCAAACAATGTGGTGTCACAAACTCCTCTCCACTCTCTCGGATGGTAATTTGGCAACCCCGGTTTGCCCCCAAGATTGCCCCCCCTTTTTCCTGTCCAAAGATTGGTTCTGAGTGTGAGTCTGTCAGAGAAGAGAAGGCTGATCTTGTGGTGAAAGTTCTGGACTGGGAGCAGGAGCTCTGGGTTTCTATCACTGCCATATGCTTTCTATGCAGTCACTCAGTTTCCTTTTGCCTCAGCTTCCCATTGGCATAACAGCAACCATGATGCTGATTTATCTTCCTAGAGTGTTAGAATAATGCCACTGATGTCTGTGATGTGCTCACATACCTCAGTAACAGGGGCCACAAACACGCCCAGCCTGCTAGTTGAGGTGGGACTTTGATGGAACAGAAGCAGTGAGGACATTTTCTGGTGGGAAAGGGGCATCTTGGCTGTGAGGGGAGGAGACTGTGTTTCATGTGCCCCTTCTTTCCATTCTGTAGATGGGGCTTCTGTGTCACTCCCCCACTTCTGTGTGCTGCATTATGTAGAGCACCTGGGAATGTGGCTGCTTTTAAGATGAAGATCCCCACTCTGGGTTGCTTGCCACCCTGCCATACTGACACTGAGCTGTGAGGGGAGCATGGGGCTGGGCTACTGCTCCCCTCTGATGGTAGAATGGAAGGATATCCCTGTTCTTCCTAGTGGGGTAGACATTGCAGGCCCACTGAGTCAGCTCTCTCTTAAGCTACTTGCTGGTGAGACTGGCAGTTGGATTGATTTCCTCTGTTGGGGTTCAGAAGAGATTTGCCCTGTGTAGTGAGACTGGCAAACTGCTGTGTGAGCTGGCTAGGTTTGGGGTGAGGTGGGGGAGGAAGTTGATTGTTGTACCTTGGGTAGAAGCCAGTGTGGTTGACAGTTTAGGAGGGTCCCCATGATGGCCCTAAAATCTACTGAGCTACTTGGGCACTGGTGAGGGGATGTGTGTCTGTCTGGCATGGCTTGCAGCTCATCTCATCTCCATCTTCAACGAGGAGAACTGAGACCCCCAGCATCCAGTCTCAGTCCCTTGGCAGGATTGAGGGCATAGAGGGGACATGGCCTTTCACAACCTCTTTAGTTTTATAACACATCAGGTCCCTGGTGCCAGCTGAAATCTGGGAGGCCTTTCAAACTACAAAATTATTATAGTGTATTCCACCTGCAAATGAGCCCCCCCCGACCCCCCGCCAATTGTTATGGGTTTCTAGTTCACTCTCCTATTTAAAAACAAGAAATCTCTCTTGCTGGGGGAAAGACCCATAAAAACAATAGGCGTAACTGACTATAGACAGGGAAAGGAGACAGAAAGTACTGTGAAATGCACAGAGGATTTTAAAAAGAAAACATTGTGTTCTTCCACCTACAGTATTCTGAGGCCATTTTCCTAACAATAGCAGGTAAAAAAAATCAGCCAAAAATGCAAGTTTAATTTGACACACCACCACAAACACAGCTGTCCTACCAGCTCAACGAAGGAACTAGAAAGAATTCCTCAATCTAACACAGCCCATCTGGGCTCAGCAGGAATCCTAGTCACCAGCTGTGCTCAGCCAGGTATGTTTTGTTGATTGGGTGGATGAAAATTCAAGGGTACTAGGACAGCTGGACCCCTGCTCAGGGCCTTAGAGAAACTTGCCAGTTCCTGCAGGTGTCCTTCCTGCAGGAATAAATCTGCACTCACAGAGCAGTCCCCCAAAATACACACTTGGGCGAGATCCCTGAGAGGCTGATAGAAAGCAGAAGACATTATGTTCCCAAAGATACATGCAGCTCTGTGTCAGCCTGTTGTAATGCTAACCATGACAAGCCTGTCCAGTGCTCCAAGTTCTCTGTGGCTACTGGCTAAGGCGTGCAGAGACAGAGTCTTCCCTCTGTGTGTAGCAAATCTATTAATGTCTGCCTGGGCACAGAGGAAAACCCACCCCACACTAAAACAAACAAGTAAGGAGTCATGTGGCACTTAAAGACTAACATATATTTATTGCATGAGCTTGTGTGGGAGAAAATCCCACTTCGTCAGATGCTTTGAAGATGGGGGAACTTACAGAATGGGAGGAAAATAAAGACTTATTTTCCTCCCATTCTGTAAGTTCCCCCACCTTCGGAGCATCTGACGAAGTGGGATTTTCTGCCACAAAAGTTCATGAGATAAATAAATTTGTTAGTCTTCATGCCACAGGACTCCTTGCTTGTTTTGCTGAACTAGACTAACACGGCTCCCTCTTTGGAACTTGGGTACAGATACTGTAATACATACTCTTGCTGTCTTGCAGTACATGTTGTCTACCACACGGGAGCAGCTGATATACATCTCTGGAGCTAATGAAAGTTCGAGGAGTCCCAGGGAACAATAGGAATCTGAGTGTCATATTATTTTGTATACAATTTAAATTGTTTGACCGTGATTCAGTCACAGTGGGCATTAGTATTTCCCCAGGCAATTTGCCTGATTGCTGAGCTCCATGATTTGGGCCATTATTACCACATCTATACAACTGGCTATGTGTGCATGGTTGTCAGAGTGTGAATAGATGAGTCTGTGGCAGAATGGCTCCCTCTGCCTCTGTAAGGGAGAGAAACTTCTATGGCTGGATGAAAGGGTAGAGTTACTCTGGCATGTTCACCCTGGGCATTTAGGCAATATTTGGGGCCTTGTCAGTTTGTTTCTTTGATGAGGAGAAACTGATTAAAAGAGTCAGGAGTCTGTTGCAAAGAATTTACACCACATCTTCTTTCCCTGAAGACCCTGAGAACAAACAATAATAGGCAGTTTCCAGGCTTCTAATCTCCAAATCTGCCTTTCCAGCCAGTTCTGTGCCTCAGGAAATGCTATTTTTGCTCCATCTCAAGGACTCCCCTACCAAGAGGGTCAGATTAACCAGCCGGGGGGTGCTGGGAGGCCCCCCCCACTGTTGGTCCCCCCTCCCTGGGGCCCCACGCCCTGTCACTGACTGGTGGGCCTGGAGCTATAGGGCGCTCCCATCTCGGCCCCACTCCAGTCAGTCTGCAGGTTGGACTGGGGAGCAGCTGGCATGCAGCTCAGTGGCCACAATGCAGTGCTCCTCTCCTGAGATCCACATCAGTCCTGGAGAGCTTCTTGGGGCCAGAGCAGGGTCTGTGCAAGCCAGCCCCACCCCCTGGGCAGAGTGGGCCTGCTGACCTAGGGGCAGGGCAGGAGCTCAGAGCCTGGTCTCTGGCTCCAGGTTCCCGCACCTCCCCACCCAAGGCCTGCAGGGCATGAGAGCTCAGTACTCCTACCCTACCATCACTGAGCGGGGCAGGAGAGAGCTGTATTTTAATGAAACTGCTCTTATTCTTGCTTTCATTTGCAGCTCAGCACCTTTGGAGGTGGCTTCTATTGTTTTCGGTTTAATTAATGCTTCCATTTAGCTTGAGTCAACGGTGGTGATGAGCACAAAAGTCAGCCTTACTGAGGCCTGTGATTGCCCTCTGTGCAAAGATAAACTGGCCAGGGCAGCCACCAGTACCCACAGCACACCATTATTATACTAGGTCCCTTAGGAAAAGTGGGTATCATTAGTTCCCACTCATGAATAATAAGAGGCTGAGCATTCATTTCTGAAGGTAGAGCTACTGGCACTGACAAAAATGCTTTGCAGGCAGTCATGAATCAAAGATCTGCAACAGTAGGTGATGGGACAGGAGTTGGGGAAGACCTTGAATTACTATAGAGAAGTCTTGCCCAGGTGTCTGTGATGGGTTTTGCCCATATGCACAGGGTCTAAACTTATTGCCACATTAGGAATCAGGAAAATTTTTTCTGCCAGGTCATATTGGCAGAGACCCTGTGGGAGGGTTTCACCTTCCTATGCATCATGCGTGACTTGAAAGTTTACATTAGGGGCACTCACGTCAATGATGAAGGCTCTGTAACTTTGACACCTTTAAACCATGATTTGAGGACTTCAGTATCTCAGTGAGAGGGTAGGGGTCTATTACAAGAGTGGGTAGATGAGGTTCTGTGGGCTGCAATGTAGATGAGGTCCGATGATTACAGTTTCAAGTTGCAGCTGGGGCAGTCAAGGGTGGATATTAGGAAAAGCTTTCTCACTAGGAGGGTAGAGAAGCAGTGGAATGGGTTACTGAGGGAGGTGGTGGAATCTCCATTTTTGGAAACATTTAAGATCCAGTTAGACAAACCCTTAGCTAGGATGATTTAGTGAGAGTGGTCCTACTTTTAGCGGGGCTTGGATTAGATGACCTCAAGAGGTCCCTTCCAACCCTATGATTCTATGATGGTCTCTTCTGCCTTTAAAGTCTGAGTATGTCCACATGTATCTTTTAAATCGAAACAACACTGGTTATTTCGATTTAAAAAAGATTAGGTCCACATGACATTTTCTTGTTTCGAAATGACAAGCTCCATCATTTCGAAACAAGAGACATTATTTCAAAATAGCTTAAACCCACTTTAACTCGAAACATCTGTTATTTCAAAATGGTTATTTTGAAATAATGCCATTTGGATGTGTTGTTTCAAAATAACCCTTATTTCGAATTAACACTTCTGCCCTTCTCCTTCCCAGGGCGACTTCCTTTTTCTATATATTGGGTGGGGGCATGGCCCAGGGAGAGGCCCATGTTACCACACCTCCCATGGTGCCCCTCTCCTGATTCGAAGTAGCAAGTCCTGTGTCTGGATTTGCTATTTCAATTTGAGGTTTTTGCTTATTTTGATTTAAGTTAATTCAAAATAACAATTTTATTGGAATTACCTTATTTTGAATTAACTTATTTCTAAATAAGCATCTACTTGTGGACATATCCTATGGGTCTATGACAGGAGAGAGGGAGGGCCTAACTGGTGACCTGAGTTGAAGTATAATCTTCCTTCAGGGCTTTGCTGTTAGAAGTACAGTAAGACATTTAAAATAATTAAGTCAATCAGCAGAGAAGGGGGTAAATAAATTGTATAAGATCTTGTTCTGTGTGTATTCCTCATGCTATGGCATGCGAACCCACAGTTACAAGGGTACACGTCCACATCTCAGCAATCTCAACATAGTTGATTGAGGGTTTCTAAAGGCAGCAGAGGTTAGCGCCTCTACTAACACTTAATACAGCTACACAGTGCACAGGGCAGACTATCCTGTGGAGATGAAGCAGGGATATGTAGTGAAGCATACTGTTTTCTGTAAGATCTTTGCCTCCTTTGTGGCAGAAGTTGGAAGGTGCTTACTTGATGACATAAGGTATAATGGAGAGAGAAAGGATTGCCATCCTGGACAACTGGATTTTATCCCTACCTCTACATAAGGGTTTCTGGGAAAGTCAGTCAAATCAAACTTTTCATAGGCCATCACCTGTACATTTCTCATTTTCTGGTTGCCTGACTGGAGACCCTGGGGTTGATTTGCAATAGTGCTGAGCACTCGCAGATAAACTGTAGGCTGTGGGAGCTGCGCTTTGAAGATGTGCAGAATTTTAATAATGCTACGAAAAATCAAACTGCAGGCATCACAAACTGAGCACGCAAAATTAGTAGGTACATTTCTTCCTAGTCTCTCCATGCCTCAGGTCTAGCCCACCCCATCGTGTTGTGAAAATAAATTCAATAATATCTGCGAAGCATGCAGCAACTGTAGTGATGAGCTCCAAAGAAATTCCACAAGGAGATTAATAATTGCCTTTGCAGCAGGGTTTGAATCCAGTGTAGTGAATAAAAGATAGGCAGGGTAGAAGGCGACTGTGCAATGAACAATAAAGATAACACCATCTTTAAAGTGTCTGATGAAGTGGGATTTTCCCCCATGAAAGTTCATGTGATAAATAAATTTGTTAATCTTTAAGTGCCACAGGACTCCTTGCGTGTTTTACCAAATATAAAATAGATGTTCCCTAAGTGAGCTCTGTCCATCTCTTTAGTTGAATGAGGCAGGGATCCTGTGGGAAAATAATACATGATCACGTAAAGACTGTGTCAGACTGTGATGCTCCTCAGGGGTGGGTGTCTAGGGTTGTGGGGCACCTCGGTATCACCTGCCCTTAGCATTTCCACATGCTGTGTTTTGTACCAGGCCTGGATCAATTCCCTACCACCAGCAGCACAAGTACTGCCTTCTGGACCACCACAGGCCTTGCTCTTTCTGCACAAGTTAGAGATAGGCACACACCAAATCCCACCAGGCAGCAAGAGTCTCCCAGAAGTGTCCAGCCCCTGGTCTCCTGGACTCACAGAATTCACAGATCCACTGCTCCCAAAGTGGCAGCACTCCTCAGGTTACACTTCAAGATCTTGCTTAGCTAGCTTCCCTCAGCTCTGAGATATGTTTCTAGCAAAAATAAGAAATGTATTTACCAAAGAATAGAGATTTGAACAGGAGAACAGATGGCAGTATTGGAAACAAAGAGTTACACTGCAAATAAAATGACATCACACATTCTTGCCTGTCCTACTGCCCACCTGACCAAGTAGGCTGTGATAACAAGCTACACTCACAGCTTCTCTGTCCCTAAAGGATGCAGAGTGTAGCTTGGTGCCAACTCTCCAAAAATCCATGATCTTCACTTGTAAGCAGAATTCTTTGCTGCTGGTGTAACCCATATGCTTAAGAAAGTGCAATCTCTTTCAGGGATCCCTTATGGCTGCGTTACATTGCTGGGCAGATTTTGCAGCCCCCTTCTGATAAGAGGGTGTGGTAGCACATTGAGCATTTTCCACACATTTTATTGTTATGCTGGAGTTACATGCCCAGGGAGAAGCCTGAGAGGAGCTGCCTGGAGAGGAGCAAACAGAGAGAGCTGCAGAGTCCATGTTCCCAGTGATTGAGTGAGAGGAGCTGAGCCCGGAGTGGACTGCAGGATGTTTTCTCCCTGCTTTGGACTGTTTTACAGGGGAGTTTTCTGTTGTGGACCTGAAAGCTGGATGGCCAGTGACCTGATTGAATGGTGCTGGTTGAGGAGAGGAAAGGAAGGACTGCATGGATTCCAGCTGAAGATTCCTGCAGCCAGAGAAGATGAGGATTGGTTCTCTTTTGCATTTAAGCCTCAAGGACTTAAAAGACTGCAATTGAGATAAGGGTGACTCCACCTGAACATTGGGACTCCTGGGTTTCTTACTGTTTTGTTTAAATTTATGATGTTTTCTTAGGATAAGGTCTGTTTAGTTAGCTAATAAAGTTCATTGTTATGTTTATGCTGAGTAGTAGTTTAATGTGGGATGGGAACTCTGAGCAGTCTTCGCTGTGAGTCCTGAACAGACTGGATCCTGGCTCTCCAGCTGCTTTCTGCAGGGGTTTCTCTGTGAGGCACTGGAGACGGGCAAGTGAATGCATTCGAGCCCACCCTAGCAGGTTACACTGGTTTATACCTTGCTGTAAATTCCTTCTCTGGAAGATCCCGCATTTCTTCATTAGCATTCAACTAAACTGTACATGGGTGTCCATTGTGATGTACACAACTCTCAGTGTACATGTACCCAGACAGATGAATGTATCTTGCCTGAAAGAAAGCTGTTTCACACCCTTCAGGGAGCAACACCAGGTCACAGATCTTGAGAACATACATTTTATATTGCAAATTAACTCCCTACATACAATCCTCGCCAGTGTTTAAAATATAATTTGACAGGCCGCGGGACCTTCCTAATCTCTGGGCCCTCTTCCTGTATTGTCCAGGCCCCCTTCATACATGTGTGGGCCCAATTTTTCTAGATTCTGAAAGCTGGGCCCTGGCACTCTGGCCTGTTGGATTTGTGAGGCCCAAAACTGCATTCTGGGGAGTTCCAGCTTGCTTTAACCTTATTTCTTGCATACATTTCACTATGAAAGCAAGATCACTGTGACACAGGTTTTCAGGAGACACTTTACAAGGCAGTCTTTGGGGAACTAATATGTAGATATCAGACCCAAGAGAGCCATATAACCTTTATGCACCTCTCTGCCCTCTGCCAGTTAGCACCAGTGGTTGCATCTGCACACAATGGGGTTGAATTAAGGTTGAAGAAGCAACCTTAGTTCTGGCATTTCCTGTTTGACTGACTGCAACTTCAACATTATTTTAATATAGTTTTCTATAATAAATTAAAGAATTTTATAGTGTCCATTATTTTCTCCCTGTGTAGGAAATTATTGCCTCTGATCAATTCATCTCTGAACCTTTCCTTTATTAAGATTACTATTGAGCTTCTCAAATTGTTCAGTTGGTAGCATTCTTTTTGGATAGCAAATCATTCTTGTAGAGCTTCCTAAAGCCTTCCTAATGCTTCACCACGTTTTTAAGGGAATACTAAAATGGAACACAGTAGTTAGCAGTTGGTGCACTAGTGGAGTGGTTCTCAAACATTTTTTTCTTGGGGCCCAGTTGAAAAAAATTTATGCCCGTGACCCAACAATTACATTTTTAAGCAATGCGTTCCAGTCTTTTGGCGAGTTCTTCAGGGAATGCCACAACCCCGTACCTGAGGGTCTGCAGCCCAGTATTGGGTCCTGACTTTAAGTTTGAAAATGACTGTGCTAGCACCCTTTACAGAGGTGCCTTTACTGGACAGCTACCCAAGATAGGGAAAGAGTTCACTGAAAGGCAAATAAGATGCAGAACCTTTGATTAGGGCAGACCAGGTGCCCTTTGAACCAGATTCTCAGTGAATCAGGAATCGTCTTTAAATCTTGCATGTTTTGCTACCTTTGTCTAACAAATTACATTACACAAAGGCAAGACAATGCAGGGACATACCTGAAAAAATATCTTGTGGTGAGAGAAGATGAAAGGTTATGCTTCTTTGGTGACCTGTGTATTAGATCCTATGTAATTTGCATGCATACAGTAACTTTTATTCAAAGATCCCAGCTTTACAGATATTAAAGCACACAAAAGCCCTGTGAGAACCAAATATCCCAATTTTACAACTGGGGAAACTGAAGCACAAAGCTGTTAAATGACTTGGCCAAGACCAGGCAATGGGCCTGCCACACAGTTTGAACAGAATCCAGAACTGCTGAGTTCCACTTTAGGTCAGATATACAATATTCTTCCCTTTAAAGTAATAACAGCTTCAGAAAGTTTGCAAATATATTTAAGCCGTATTTGCTTTAGAATTTTGGATCAGTACAGGAAGAGTTAAAGTAAATCAGTGTGTTGATCAGGGGTGCTGCTAGGCATAAAGATTAGGTGGAGCCCAGGCCCCCACTGGCTGCCAGGGCCCCAATCCATTCCCTACCCACTCCCCCCCCACTGGTTCCCCAAGGCTTTCCCAACCTCCTCCCCCACACCCCTAGAGTCCTTCCCTAACCCCCAGTCCTGCTGCTGGCCCTCGCTGCCTCAGGCTGACCCCCTCCTCCATGCCCTTTCCACACTGGGCCAGCGTCCCTAACCCCGGAGCTCCCCTCCGCCTCCCTTACCTGGCTGCTGGAGGGAGAGCGGGGCCCTGGCAGAGGCAGAGGCTCCTGGCCTGACCCTGCTCTGAGCATGCTCAGAGCAGGCTCAGGCTAGGGTGGGGGTTTTAAAAAGTCCCAGGCCCAGCTGGGGGTAGTTCGCTACCGGCTGGAAGGCTGCAGCTGCCAGCTGTGCGGGCAGTGTTCCCTGTGTGGGGGACCGACAGTGTGCCCCCGTGCAGTTTTGTGACACATTGCTCAGGGGCTGGCCCTGAGTTCCAGAGGGGCTGACACCCCTAGAGCCCCCTGCTAGTGATGCTTCTGGTGTTGATTATGTACAAGTAATATATTCCTAGGGGACTGGGACACTGTTCCCTGTTACCTATTTTTGTATTTTTTCCAACATTACAGAAAGATGCCTTATGGTTACATGACCCCCCCTCTATAAAAAGCTGGAAACTATGGACTTTTTCACTTTGAGCATTAATGTTATTTACTATGAGCACAAGTTATGGTGTGTTAGTCATCACTCAAATAGAAAGTCATTAAACACTGTGTCAACAGTAATCCAGAATGTGGTGACAATAGCTCTCGTTGGGATCTAGTCTCTTAGTGGTCTTTACAGGCAAATGTGACCTTGTAGTTAACAGTAGTCATCAAATAGAGGCAATGTGAAGAGACAACTTCCAATTGTGTCAGCTATTTGGCAAGAGCTGACAATGCACCTTCCAGTGGTACTGCCCCACCAACAGAGAGACCACTTCACAGATACTTTTAGAGCTTGCCAGGTGGCAGAACAAATCACAATCTCCAACAGCATCACTACAGCTCCGTTCATTAGGGTCTGAAATACAGATTTCTTATGAGGTTTGCTGTTGGATCAGCAGTAAGTAGCTTACTGCAGTTATACACTAACATCCTCCTGCTGTTGCATCAACACCACAAAGGAGATTGTCATTGACCAGCCTCTTTAGTACTGGGAGAATATTCAGTTAGTGTTTGCTTTGGACTAATTTGCAGCACTCTTGCTCTTTCCCAGGCAACTGTTTTTTAAAGGAGGCGTGAACACTGTGTGGCTTGTAGTCCTCCTTTACACATGGAGTAACACTGAACACAAAGGAGCAGCAATAAATCGTATGATTCACTCTACGTGGCTGACACTTCTTTTCACATTGTTGCCAAAGACATGGGAGACAAAGGAAACCAGTCAGTATGATGTCTGGAGGAATAAAAGCAACATCTGAAATACATTGTGAGGGTATGGTAGCTACCTGTGCATACTTAAGGTCCATATTGCAAAGCAATATGTACCTTTCACATTCCTTTCAACAAAGCATTCGCAATAGCTCTCAGTCAACACCTCTCAGGGAAAAGACTATCAACCACAGCCACCTAGGGCTGGGAGGCCATTTTTTAGTGTGTTTCTACAGCCCCATTACTGCTAAAAGTAATACTGAGCATTTGCTTAACCCTTCATTGCTGTCAACGATAGGCCTAGCTGAGGAAGCTGACACTACATTTCATGACAAGTTCTAGAGGAGTAGCCATGTTAGTCTGGTCCAACAAAACAAACAAGAAGTCCTGTGGCACTTTTAAAGACTAAAATAAAGGTATTAATCACATGAGCTTCCACAGTAGATAGCCCACTTCATCAGATGCTTGAAAAGGGAAAATTACATTTAATCTTATTTTTAGAGATCTAGCACATATATCCACTAAAAGGGGAAAAGGATGCTATGTTTCTAATCATACCTACAAACCAATTTCACTACACTCTCTTTTGCTGTTTGCACACGATCATTTCACTCCTGACATTTGTTTGTTCAACTAACTTTCTGTTATAGCAGACTGCTCTACTTCAACCCAACAGGACAGAATTATTGCATTTAAGGCTACAGGACATTGCCATGTCTAGAGAACCAAGTAAGTGAAAAGCTGCCTGTGAATGGTTTTGGAGAATACTGATACTTGTATATACTGCAGCCCATCCATCTCCTGAGTACTATTTATCATTTAGCTTCTGCAGAATTTGATCCTGTAGAACATGAATGCAAAATGCTCAGCAAAGTTGTACAAGTGCTTCTACTTAAAATGAAGCAATAAAGATGTCACTAAGTCAAGTGACTTACTTTGCATCTTAAATCTGGGGCGCAGGCCCAGATCCACACAGTTTAACACCATAACCCGTGCTCATGTCATGCAAGCATAGGGACCCTCACTTCACACTCAGGAAGCGGTTTGATTGTTGAAAGAGGTTTCTGGGGGAAGCAGGCTATTTTTATCAAAGTCTGACCTATTTTTTAATTTTCTGCCATTCTTCTTTGTGATTTTATCTAGCTGCTAGAGGCAATATGAGCCTAGTTGCACAAGTAGAAGCTAATCTTGCATTTGGTGGAACTCCATGCCCCTGATCTCTATTTCAGAAGGTTCCTCTGAGAAGACAAGAGC
The DNA here is from genome assembly GCA_007922195.1 of Podocnemis expansa. Classification (NCBI taxonomy): domain Eukaryota; kingdom Metazoa; phylum Chordata; order Testudines; family Podocnemididae; genus Podocnemis; species Podocnemis expansa. Next base: position 38,726,477 of record ML681964.1, on the reverse strand, counting down.
TGGCTTTTTATCTTGCTTTCTCCTAACCTATTAAGCTTTGTTTAAATATTTTTTGAGATGTTACTTCATTGCAGTCCAGTGGTGATGTGCAATAGCAGCTCCTATTTTGCTTTATGAAATTAAGATATTTCTAGTCACACCATTATATATTACAGTAGAACCTCTGCTGTATAAGCAGACCAGGCAACCACATGCTTTATTTGGAAGCAGCCACAACTTTTGAGGAGACACTGGGAGAACTAAACTTGTTTAGTCTGCAGAAGAGAACAGGGAGGGGGGATTTGGCAGTGACCCTCAACTACCTGAAGGAGGGATGGAACTAGGCTGTTGTCAGTAGTGGCAGATGTCAGAATGAGGAGCAATGCTGTGGCAGAGGTCTAGACTGGATAGCAAGAAAAGCTTTTTTATTAGGTGGATGGTGGTGAAGCACTGGAATAAGATACCTAGATAGAGCAATCTCCAATTTTTTTTTTTTTTTTTTTTTAAAAAGGATATGCTTGCTGAACTCATGGCTGTAATTACTTCATTGGGATTGATCCCGCTGTGAGCCCTGAGCTGGATGATCTCCTGAAGTCTTACCATGCCAGCATTCTTTAAAAATCAGGCAGAAGCAGAGACCAAAAAAAAAAAAAGTAAATACCATACTGTATTGAATGGGAAAGCTTAAAGATCTGACATAAGGACACATTGTGATTATTTATATGAAGTGGTTAAAAGTAATTTTTCTGCTACTTGTATATTTCAAAGCTGTATTGAATAATCAGTTGCAAACTTTTGAAATAACTAATGTTTCATTTAGAGTTATGAACCACCTCCATTCCCAACATGCTCTTGTTAGGAGCTAGCTGCTTGACCTGCTATGGGTCTACATCCAGAAACTCATTTTAAAGTACTATTAATGGTTTAGTTTCCCCAACCAGCATGATAGTGGTTATTTTTCTCACCATTAAAAATAATTTTCCTACCTTTAATACAGTAGATTGGTTTGCCAGACTTACTTTCCTAGGAAATGTACAGCTAATTTAATTCACTAACATTAAGGCTAATACTGCTATCTTATCTTGGCTAATGACCTTACACTTAGCTGTGGTTCCCCCCCAAACTCGCACTGTCAGTTCAATCCCCAATTTATGGGCCAGTTTGTGTAGTCCATTTCATGCAATATTTGAGTGGTTCACTGCCCCCGATATACACATGTTGACTTGCTTCATGGTACTATCTTCCATGTGTTCTTGCTGATTCTAAGGCTGTTCCATGCAACAGTCACTGATGGACTTGAGCAGGTTTCTAGGTATTTTCAGCAGAGTTGCTCTTCCCCTGTTTTGGACAGGTTTAAGGGAAAGTGGTCAAAATATAAACAAACCAGAACACAAAAAGCCATTTCCAAGTATTTATTGAAGCAGTGACAGATTGCTCATACTGTGCTGGAAAAAGCAGTTTTATTGAATTCAGAAACTTAACAGTATTGCAGCACAAGATATTGCTATCTGTAAACTAGACTCCATTGTAAACTAAACCTTCAGGGAGAGTCAGTTTGCAAGATCTAACACCTATTCTCTAGCATAATAATCTTGCGCTTTTGGAAAAACTGCAGAAAGGCACTTAAGCTGTTTCTTCCTTTAAGACAGGGACTTTAGTTTTGCTGGTAAGAATTTTTCCCTGCACACATAAGAAATGTGCAGTTTCTCTGGGGTTTTCACTCCAGGTCATCATGATGCTGGGAAGTTTCGTTGATAACCTGTTGAAGAACAAAATGGCTTACATAAATTTTGATGAATTTCAATAATCAAGACATCCGATTAGAAAACTAGTTTTCCAGACTTATTCCCATACACTATTACTAACATTAATAACACTAAGTAAATGGTGGTTACGACGTAAGCCGTAGTAGAGTCAGTTACTGGTCAATTCAATTCCAAGTACAAAGAACAACCAAAAAAGGTATGAGGGAAAATTAGATATGCCTTTTGTTCACAAGCATGATGTTTGCATGCCTTATTTTACAACAGTCCTGAAAATATTTTCCACAAAAGCTGTTTTTAAGAATACTTCAGAACCAGCTAAGCTAAGTCTAACATCTGAAATATTAAAGTGCTGGCCCTGGATGAATGCTTCTTCACAGCATGGTTATGAGTGTTGTGTATTGTCCTGGCACAGAGAAGCCACCTAGTCTGTTGCTGGTTGCAGTTAGTACATTCTTAACTGTACAGGATATTGACCCCAAGCACATGTTAGTATACTGCAAGTTGGAGCACTACTGTAGTGTGGTTAAGGTACTTAAAGCATGCACTGGATGGCAAATGAAGTCACAATGGTACTAGGTGATAGTTAGCTATGATGTACAACATAATTTCTAAAATTTGTTAATTTTTATCTTCCTGAGCTAAAACACTGAAATTAACACCAACCTGTCCATCTCTGGTTTCAACAGTCTTAATTAGGAGTGTCCTTTTTGAGTGGGTGTCAACCACAGGGTGAGATTCAATGTTGGTTTCTGCAGATGCAAAGTTATTAGTCTGTTATTCTGTTATCTAGTTTGTTACTCATCTGCTACTGCAGCTACATGATAGGGTAATAGATTCGTTACATGAAAGACTGATGCATGTCATAGCAGGACAATAAGATCCTAAAACTGCTAGATGTTTTATAAATTTTAGTTGTACCTTTTATGTCTGATCACCCACCATCCAACTCTAATTAGAAGATCTCTGTCCAGATCACTTACAGGAATTAAACAATACAGGGAGCTCCAGACTTCAGATTTTAAGATGAGTAACGCTACAAACTTAAGACTTGAATTCAGATATCTTCCTCAGATATAGGCCAAGAGTTCTGGCAGTGGCTAGTGTTCTTGGGTGCCAATTTCCAGGTGCTTATCTTGGCACATCAGAAGGGCCTGATTTCCAGGGAGTGTTGAGTTCCTGCCCTCTGATAAGTTGTCTTCAGTTGGGTATCCAAGATCACCAGCCACTAAAAATATTGGCTGGGAGTTTTGGTATTAAGTTGTTACAAGGAATTGTTTCCTGAACTTAGTGTACCATCCATGCAAAACAAGGCATTAAAATACTAACATTAGAACTACAGTCTCTGGTGTTAAATGAATAAATATTTAGAACCCAGGGCCAGAATGCAAAAAAAGTCTAACCCTGGCTGGCTGGCCCTAGCTTCCAGGGAAGCATTGCCTGGAGGAAAGGTAGGAGAGACGCCCCCAGCCCCCACCCACCCAACAAGGGAGCAGTGCTTCCTGCTCACACCCAGCCTCCTATCTGCAAGGGGGGGAAGGGGGTTGGCTCCAGGCTGTTCCCAGCTGAGGGGGCTGTGATTCCTACCTGGGGAAGCTGCCAACAGCTGCCTTTGTTTGCAGGCTGGAGAAAGCAGCCCGCAAAGGCTGGGAGCCAGAAGGGGGCTGGAGAGGCAGGGATGTGGCAAAAGGAAGCTAGAGGGAGAATGTGAGAGCAGGAGCCCTACTGCTGAGGCTGTCACAGCTCACTGGTAGCAAGGATGTCCTCTGACTCCCTCTGCCTGGCCTTGGGTGCAAGGGAGCCATGGAGAACCAATCACCCCACCTCCCCAACAGCAGGAAGAAGGGGACATAGACCCACACAGATTCTCCCTAACCCTGTGGGATATTGCTGCTGATAGAGGGAGTGGGGGAGAGCAGGAAACAGGCCTGCACACCTCCACGTGGTATGCTGCTGCAGATGTTGCAGGTGGGAGCGGGGAGAGGAACAGACAATGCAATGCAAGTACAGTGCCCAGATGCCAGAGATACTACTGTCCTGACCCCTGACTGGCCAGTGGCCAGCCAGGGACTCCACAAAAATGTTATAGCCCTGGGCCCACATGGGCATTGATTTGGCCTTGGTAGTACCTGGGTTCAGATATTAAAAAACCTGACTTCACTTAAGCCATACTAAAGGGAAACTGTCTTTCAAGTATTTATTTTACAAAACCACAAGGATACAAGTTGTCAAAGAAGCATCTTACAACATTCAAGTAATTTGAGACTACTTACCTCTCAGGTTCAGGGAAGCAAAAGTTGGAATAGGCATGGAAATTCTGTAAAAAAAGAGATTCCAAGTTTAGTGAAAGCAGTCTCTGAAATCTGGTAATTCTTAAAGCAGCTACTCTTCAGAGCTGCTGACCATATCTACATCAGTTTTATCTACCTGCTCTCCTCTCCCTCCAATAGTTTTCTATAGGTAGCAATCTCAATATCAAGAGCCATCTTTACATTCAGCAGTTCTTGATACTCATGAAGGTGGCGAGCCATTTCTTCCTTCATGTTTTGAATTTCCTCCTGCAGACGGGCAATAGTGTCTTGGTAGTTAGCAGCTTCAGCAGCAAAGTTGTCCTCCATTTCACGCATCTGGCGCTCCAGCGACTCATTCTGCAAGAGAATTTAAGTCCAGTGTTGGCTGCAATCTTGTTGTACACCCCCCCCATCCTGACCTTCCCCCCCATTTTACTACCCTCAACACTATAATAATGAACTAGTGGGAGGTGCTCAAAAATTGGCAGATATTAGTCATGTCATTTATTCATTCTTTCATCCTCACCCAGGGCAAATAGTAGGAGCAATGTAGTGTTCAACTACAAGCTAAACAGCATTTATGAAAATGCAAGGTCAAAATGCTCAATGCTTTAAAAATGGAAGTTTGTGAAACATGAGATTGCACTTCAGTTTTGTGGAAGTTCATGCCACAGTCTAAAGGCAACTGCTGAGAAAGTTCATCTGGAAATTGTATGTTGTTCCAATCAGATCAGTAGTTTATTTTCAAAGTGACCTAGATTTGTCACACTGACAGTGTGCACAGTCAATTTTGACTTTGACAAATTATACTCATTGTAAATATTTATACAGGAAAAATGTGTATCCATTCTTTAAATTTGCTTTTTCACAGTGGTACCACTACAATTAGTAGCTCTGAAGCCTTTTGTTTTTAAGAAAGGGTATAGAATTAACAAGGTGTAACCATGGTGTGAAGTACGACTTAATCAAGTGTATTAATCTGTTAGCCATCTTGTGACTGTACATGCACTACTCAATACTTCATCTTTAGTTTAAGTGTGAAAGATGAAGTCAGTCACCTCCTTCAACCCCAGATTTCCATTCCATGATAGCCAGCCAGGCAGCTGCAAGATTCAAATCAATCAAAAGGCCCCTTGAGCTTCTATTTTAAAAGCACACAATATTTATATTTTACTGCCATCTTACTTGATAGGTTGTCCCCATGTTATTTTTGTATTCTAATAATCTGACAAGGCATTACAGCAAGCACTAACAATGGCAGTGTTCTCTCACTTACAGTTCCTTTAAGTGCATCAACTTCGCAGGTGAGAGACTGTATTTGTCTGCGGTACTCATTAGCCTCCTGTTTGGCCTGACGTAGAGCATCGGTGTTCCTACTAGCAGCTTCTGAGAGATCTGCAAACTGTTAGAAAACCCGGATTTTCAGTTAATACAATATTTCAACAAGAGCATGTCATACCATTATCTGGGCCACTGGATTAAGGGGAGTGAAATGGACTGCAACAGCACACAAAAGTCTTAATATTTAAAGCAAAGAAGTGCTAAATTAGTGTCATGCCTTCATCCTTGAATTCAACTGTTAAAAATGGTATCAACATTTTCTCGAATTAGAGTTCTTTACCTAAAATGTTTGTTGCACCATGTTGCCTCACAGACGTAAAAAGTATTAAGGCAAAGCTGTTACTGGGATCTAAAAAGTAGCCTAATATCCTTATTGCCACATGGGCCATTTAGATACAGTTTCACATACCTTGGACTTGTACCATTCTTCAGCTTCCTGAAGATTCTTAGCAGCAACACTTTCATACTGCTGACGGACATCACGCAGGGCAGCAGTGAGATCTGGTTTAGCAACATCCACATCAATTTGGATGTGTTGTTCCTGAATCTGGGCCTGCAGTTCCCGGATTTCCTTAAGCAAAATGGACAGTCAAATACTGTTCTATGGTGAAAGGCACAAATTAACAATCTAATGAAGATTTGGTTTACCTCATCATGAAGTTTCTTCAAGAAGACAATCTCTTCTTGCAAGGACTCAACTTTGCGCTCAAGATCAAGACGTGCCAGAGAGGCATTGTCAACATCCTAATTAAAGAGAAATGTCATTTAGCAAGATCATTATGCTAATAGTAAAAGAAAAAGTGAATCAACGTTAAAAAGCAAGTTTACTGCTCATGCGATCTACAGTCAAGCAGCATAGTGACCTGTCCATAAGTTTGTAGCCAGAAGTCATTTGAAATCTTACACCTAAGACAACCCTTGACAAATGAACCACATGTGTAGGCACCAGCCCAAAGACTGAGGTGTCTGCTTGTATGGTGCCACCCACCACTGAAAAAACCACCACCAGTACAGGGTGCTAAAAAGCTGCATGCAGTGTGAGGCAAAGAGGCATCCTACTGCCATAAAAAGCTGCAGGCTGCTAAACGTGTCTGCAGCTTTTCTTCTTCCTCATGTCATATGGTTGCATTCTGCCCTGAAGGACCATGGTGCAGCTGATCACCACAGAACAGTTCCTGGGTGTGGGTTTGTTGAGCTCTGACCCAAGACTTGCCAGTTGGAGCTGCATATTTTATGCTAGTAAAGACAAGCATACTGCATATGGTGGTTTTAGGAAATAAGCAGTTCTACCATGTGTTACATTCCAAAAGCTCATTTATATAGAGCCCATACTAGGGGCTTTACATTGAGAAATACATTCTTGCAATGAAAAGTTACTAAAGGAAATTATCAGTCATTTCAGAGCCACAATTACTTTATGCTGTTAAGTAGTGGGGAGGAATGAGTGTAGATGTATGGCACAGTTAGCAAGGGGATTCTAGGCATAGCAAACTGCACAGGTGAGGCCAGTGAGAGAAGACAGAATGGTTTGGGTAGCTTGGGCAGCAAGGAATGAGTGGGAGTGAAGACATCTACTTTTCTTTTCACAGCATTTCCATCATTTGATGGAAGTGAACCATTAATCATTGGTTTATGTCCCTTTATTTGTTAGGGGAGGACCTCTACCTCCTGCTGGGCTAAAAATATTAATGACCAAAGACATGCCAAGAATGAACTATCTGACAATTTCAAGTTGCTGAAGTAGAACTATCATTACATAATCTTGTCTCAATTTTAAGTGTGTACATATGAACACTATTGAATCTGTTTGCATATTAGGTATGCTGCATCTCAATTGTAGAGTGTTTGTATGTGCACATCTGTTTAACTCTACCATCTGGATTGTTCTGAATTATGTTTTAGATTCTTGATCAGAGATTTATTAGCAGGAGAGTCAAGATAGTTAGTGTTGAGTGTCTGATGAAGTGGGATTTTTCTCCCATGAAAGCTCATGCAATAAATAAATGTTAGTCTAAGTGCGACAGGACTCCTGGTTTGTTTTACCGAAGTAGACTAACATAGCTGCCCCTTTGGAACTTGTCAATCTGGAGGCAATGATTAATTCTGTCTCAGGCTCATATTCTAGCTGTTGAAGAATTTGGTACATTTTATCCTTCAGAACACCCCCATGTTCTGTTTTTGATGTTACTGCATACTGTCCTCATTATACGCCTAGAAAGTTCTATTAGTGCTCAACTTGGCATCATGTTTTATCTCAGAAGGGAAGAATTTATTGGGCGGTGAATTGTGAATGCTCTAAAGGGCTTTTAAGGTCAAGGCATTCTGGAAAGACAGATAATTTCTCTTGTATAATTATCTTGTGCAGGTTGTCAGGGAGTCTTACAAGTTAAGGGGCTTGTTTCACATAATAAATCTTAAATTGTATGCCAAATGGGCCTTCTCCCCTACCACCCCCTCCAACCCTTTTTAACCATTTCCAGTGGTACCTGATAAGTCGTAAACTGTAAACATACCATAAACATCAAAGCAGACTCAAGAGGTGCATGAAAGTTGTCATACTAGCCTAAGGTAGAGTTGGAACACCAAGTTATTCCCTCTACCGACACATGCTTCCATTAGATGAACAAGGCAATACTGCTAAACCGCATTCAGTTTTACAGCTAGTTTATGCACCAATGAAGTGAATCTTTGCCTGAGTCTGGAGGGCTATGTTAGATTTAATCTAGAAAGCCACATATTTGTATCATCACAGTTACATTTTCAAATTAGTGTATTGGAGCCAAAGATGCAATTACCCAGATCACAAATAGATCTGGATATTTACTTTAAAATACACATAGTGATGAACAAAACTCAAACTGGATAAGCCTTTCATTTTTTTAAATAAAGATTCTTCTCTGAATGAAAGCCAAGAAGTCAGTCTGCAAGTCTTGCCATTATTCCCTGGTGCCAGACTAGCAGAGGCTATACTGTAGTAACTCATTCTGTGTTTCTGGTTGTGCCCCAAAGCAAGCTACTCAAACATTTACCAGAGCACAATGGTTGAACTTTGATGCATCAAGGAGTTTCTCATTCTGAAGCAGTTACCTGTTGTACTATAGAGGAGTCTTGTGGCACTTCAAAGATGAACAAATTTATTTTTCACATGAGTTTTTGTGGGCCAAGTCCCACTTTGTCAGATGCCAGAGCAGAGAAAAAAAAAAACACTTACATAAAAGCTTAACGGGAGTGAAATAAATCCCATGATTACACTTCACTGCATCAGGTCTGATTTGCTTATGTAATCTAACAAGTTGTATAGATTCAAACACAAGAAGCAGCACCACAAGACTCTCTCTTGTTTTGCTGAACTAACAGCTACCCCTTTGGAACTGTTGAACCATTTTAGTGAACTTGTTTGCTCTCAGAACAGCTCTTGCTAGGCAAATGCTATTTGGCTGTTCTGATGCAGAATTTTACTGTCACAGTAAGTGCCCTCCAGTTCTCTTAAACTCTACTTAAAGGTTGAAACAGTGTGAAACTTGTGTGTTCTGGAGCAAGATGCTGGGAAGTCCAAAGCAAGGTGTATTTTTAGTTTTGCATGTCAAACTTTTGCAACTTTATTTACCAGAAGAGAGGAAAAGATGTCATGCCCATTCTTGACTGTTTAGGTTTTTAATTCCTCAAATACATGCATCATTCAAGCTTTCTGCTGTTTTCTCTGCTTAAATTCGTATATAAATCATCCCTAGTTAGACTCAAGACATTGGCACACATACCAAGTGCAATTTAAGTCTTAACAGGTCTCCAGTGACATTTATTGTGGGCACCGGTAGGGCTATTGACCAGTATTGAATACTGAACCCTACACACAGCAGTATTACTCACACTTTACATCTTAAAGGTTCAGCACATGTATCCCATTCTCTTTAGCATTAATGGAGGTGCTGTGCATCTAGTTACAGCAAGGACTGACATATGACAGATTGCTCAAAATCAGCTACTGAGTGGCGTGTTTACTAGAATACAAGGATTATTTGTTATGAGCACATATGGCAACTAAACATTATCCAGCCTATGGAGCATACTGAAGAGCTGAACATCAAGGAATCTGACACAGCAGAGATGCATCTGACACCTCCCAGCTCCAGTCTAAACAGTTAAAACCAGTTCAAGAGAGATCTGTGTCACTTTCAAAACAGTTAAGTGCAAGACTGAACACTTGAGTTTTTAACTACTTTAAAAAAGATTCCTTGCTGCGTTCAGCTCAGTGAAACTAGATCAAGGTTAAGTAGATTTGCCTATGCCAGCCTTTGTGCCAATTTGTCAAGCGTGATTTTGTGCAACATACAATGCATTCTTTAAACAAAGAAGAAGTTTAAAATTTAAGGTGATGCTCAGTTCTTTGTTCTTAAAGAGCTCATGCTATTTTAGTCCCAAGCCTTGCTCAGGAAAATCTTGACAATTCAGCTTGATGGGCAAACTTGTGGCTGTCATATAGACAGACATCCACTAGGGACGCTAGAACGCCAGGCTCTAGACAACTGTGTCCCAGACCACATTTTGAGCCTAACTGTCAGAAAGTAAAGGTAATTTTACTAATGCCTTTCCACATTGGCTCTTGGGGGGAGGGGAGGGGGTCCTTGAGAGGCATGATTTTTATGATACCAAGTAACCAAAACTGATTATCCTCCAAGTTAAAAGTTTTGGTTTTTAAGTAATGAAAAGGAAGGTTGACTTTTCAAGAACAGCCATAATACCCCTTTATATAATGTTATCAGTAGACCTCAGTGTGCTTTACAAAGGAGCTATCATTCCACCCAATCATCTGTGAAATGGGGAAACATCACTGATGGTGATTTGAGTCATCCATCACCACTAGCAGGCTACTAGCCTGCTCCGATAGAACCCAGATCTTCCATGTCACAGTCCAGTGCTGTAAGGCCCCTGAAGGGCCAAAAACCCTATATGCTGATTAAGCCCAGTTTCTTACTAAATATTAAGTAGTTATCTAGTAGGCTTACAATTCACATTAAAGTTTAGATGATTCAGTATTTCCTCATTCTTTGGAAAGGTCTTCTTTTAAAGGAAAAATCCAAGAATACACAACAGCAGTCGAGTTTATGTAAGTAACTTCTGAGGCTGGGACCAGGGACCCCAGAAATCCATTTTCCATAGAAAAACCCACCATTTGCATTTTCACAGGGAATAGTCAGTTTGTTTCACAAAAAATGAAAAACATGTATCCATTTATCCCATCTAGACAGGGACCAGGGCCAGATCAGGACGAAAAAATTCAGATACTTAGAAGAATCGGCCAAAGCACTTTCTATCGGTTATTTTAAGATAGTGGGCCCAGACAGACAGCCTTGGGCACCTGTTGGTTTGGTTAACAAAGAGAGCAGGAGAACCGATGCTTGCATAGAGTGGGTTCAGCTACAGACAGCAAGTATTTGCTATAGCCTATATGTATGTAGTACAAACTGCACTTATTTTATTTTCTTAATGACTGAGGACTCAAGCAGGCTTCAAACTTGTAAACGTATCACTAAAACATTATGCTAAATTTATACCTGTATATGTGGTAGCTAGGGAAACAAGTTCAATATTTCATTTTAATTGGGGGGGGGGGACCAGAGGTTTGATCTTTTTTTTAAAAAAAAAATTATGGAATATTAGGATCCATGGGCATAAGCCCTCCCCTAAAAATCTGGAGGTGTCAGGAAAAGGGGTTGCCTGACCCACAAGTAGGTAGCCTTAACATGAAAATTCTCAGGCAGTTCTTATTTTTTAGAAGAATTTTCGAGCAGCATGGCAAAGTCAATCAATTCATGTAACAAAGTCCTGTACTATGTACTTCAGAACTGAGCCATACCTAAAATAACTGTTATAAAACGCTTCTCTGAAATATGCTTACATCATTACACATTCAACAAGAATGCAGCCTGTAGCAAACCGCTCTTCAATACAAAGAGTTCTATTATTTCAATCTGCTGCCACCACACTCGCCATAATGCCTGTATCTGCATTCCATCGTGAGTCCCATAGAAACCATTAATACCCTTCAGCCAAGGGAACAGATGGCTCCCTTTCACCCTTACTGGATCAGAAAGTGATTCCATGTTGGAGAGCTTTTGAAGAAAAGGCTAGACTTGGATAAAGCAGAATAGCTGTGCCCCTCCCCACTTAAACTGTATCATCAGTTGACGGCAAACAAGTAGTTATTCCATGAGGACCGGTGGAACTCTTGTTAAAAAACAGTGCCTCACAAAACTCTAAAGCCTTATTTCTGCCCTTGTCCTTTCTTTAAGGTTTCACTTCCAATTTATCAGACATTGTACCCAGTCAAGCGAGATAACATTTCTAGTCCCAGTCACTCATTGGAAATAGTCAGTCAAATGAGTGAGATCTGCTAAATGTTCTAGAAGAATCTCCAGTAATACATTAAACACTTAAGTGCTTCCAATTTTGACAGTGTCTAGACTACTGAAGTAATAAGATAAAGAAATGGCAGTGCCCTTGATAAGAAGAGCATCCTGGATGTATAAAGTGAAGTGCTGCACTTCTAAAAGTTGCATTTTACCACTAGATGGCTCTACGTCCAAATTTTTCCACTATGCCAACTTTACACATTTGGATTTATACTTATTATATTTTAGTGCACAGAGATGATTGCAAACCTGTCTGAAAGATTGCAGGGTATTTTCAGCTTCTTCTCGCTGAAGCATCTCTTCTTGCAACCTGAAAATTGTAACATACAGATTAAACCAATAATGAACTAGGGGACAAAAACAAAAAAAAGACAGCACTGTCTCAAATCCTGCTAGTAGCCACACCCAGCCAGCATCCCAATAGGGGGAAGATGGGGCCTCTGACAAAAGGCACTCATTCATTCCTACATTTTTCTGGTCTCTACCCTCCTCATTAAGTTTGCATGACTGGGCTTTGAGGCTTTCTGCTGTTACAGCAGTCTGAAATCCACTGCTAGTCTAACACAAGCCATGCCAAAAACATTACTGCTTATTCAGCTAATGAGGGACAAGAGGCTGACCTAGATCTGTGTCGGTTTTAAATGGTCTTTCGGCAAATTCAGATTCCATTAGGCTGGGACATGCGAGATGTTTTGAAAGCCGCCTCAAGATAGGAGCCTCAGCCTGACAGCGAGTACTAAGCCTGGCTTTCAGAGAGCGGCAAAGTTAACTTTTGTACTTTTTCACTACACTTTCCTCGGTACTCGAGGCCCAGCATGGGAGGCTCCTAAGCCATGGCAGCCACCCTGACGGTTAACATGTTCCTGCATCTTTCATCTGGACTCTGGAAGAGTCTGACCGAGGCTCAGAATTGCTTTGGCTCGGGGCTCTCAAACTCAAACCACCGCGTGAGGATTAGTAGAGGGCCGCACGAGGACTAGTACGTTAGCCTGAGGGCCGCACCACCCAAACCTTTTCATGCCAGGATATTGCAAAATAATCGGTGACGACAGTGTCGTCCTGGGCTGCAGGCAACAGCTTTAGGGGCTGCTGCTTTAGCTGGAGGCTGTTTTCAAGCGCTGGGTCGTGGCGCCAAAAGAGGGGGAAGCATCGCTGAAAGACGCAAGCGTTCAGCCGCTGGGTGTGAAGGGCTTTTTTTAAGCGGGTCCGAGGAAGCGCGGCCCGGGGGCGAGTCCCGCGCCCATCCCCAGCCCCACTCACTTCTCCCGCAGCCGCAGGATGTCGTCGGCCAGGTTGTCCCGCTCCACCTCCACCCGGGCCTTGTCGTTGGTGAGCTGGTCCACCTGCCGGCGCAGCTCCCGCATCTCCTCCTCGTAGAGGTCGCCCAGGCGGGAGGTGCCCTTGCCCTTCAGCTGCTCGAGCTCGGCCACCAGGATCTTGTTCTGCTGCTCGAGGAAGCGCACCTTGTCGATGTAGTTGGCGAAGCGGTCGTTCAGCTCCTGCAGCTCCACCTTCTCGTTGGTGCGGTTGGCCTTGAACTCCGTGTTGATGGCGTCGGCCAGGGAGAAGTCCACCGTGTCGTGCAGCAGCCGCGCGGGGGGCAGGCTGCTCCGCAGCCGCACGGCCGACGACTTGCTGGCGTAGAGGCCGCCGGGCGAGGAGCCCACCAGGCGGCTGGTGCTGGGGCGGAGCGCGCTGCCCAGCGAGTAGCGGCTGGAGGAGACGATGTAGCGGCTGCCCGAGCCGCCGGGCCGCGCGGCGCCGCCGCCGCCCCCGAACATCCTGCGGTACGAGGAGCTCTTGCTGCTGCCGCCGGCGCTGCTCATGGCTGCGGCTGCCGCGAGAGGCGAAGGAGAGCGGCGAGGGCTGCCCGCCCCGCTAGTTATACCCCCGCCACGCCCCGGCCCGCCCCGCCGCGCCGCCGGATGGAGGGGAGCGGCCGAGCGAGAGGAGGGGGCGCGGGGGGCGGGGCAGTGACCAGCAGGCAGAGACTGGGGGGGATGGGGAGGAGGCCGGCTGAGGGGTCCAGGGAAAGAGGGGACGGGATGGGGGCAGGGGAGGAGTCTGGTGAAGCAGCGGCGGGATGAGGGAGGGGTCAGCAGGAGGCAGAGGGGGGACGGGGAGGGGAGAGGGGGCGGGCTGGGCAGGGGAAGGAGGCCGGGGCCGGGCAGGACACCCTTTGCGGCTGGCGGGGCCGGTGGGCGCTGACCCTGCTCCCTGGTGCCCCGGCGGGGCGAGGAGGCCGGTTTGGGGCGGGGGAGCGGAGCGGGGCCGGGGCTGAGGCTGAGGCTGGGCGGCGGACACGTCTCCAGCGCCCGCTGTGCCGGGTCAGCCCCCGCCCCAGGCCCGCTGCTGTCCCGCGGCCGGCTGCTGCCTGCTCCGGGGGAGCTTGTCGGACACGGGTCTCCGCTCTCCCTCCCGTGCCCGAGCTGGGCTCCTTGGGGCGCGGCAGGGCGCGGATTGAAGCTGTCTGTCTGGGCTCTTTGTCCTTAAGCAGGGAGGGAAATCCCTGATTTCTGCGCCCCGAGCTTAAAGTAACAACCTTCTTCTCGCTCCATGGGGTCCCCAAACACTTCTGCGTGGCATCTCTTAAACCCTTTTAGAAAAGCCTCTTGGAGAAAAAAAGCCTCTTGCAGCCCTGACACAGCCCGAAGCAGGAATGTTAATAACATCCTGGGCTAAATAAAAACAATCGCTGACCCTAGCCTTGAGTTGTTTGACACGCAGACGCTATAGTGTAGACATCTGGTCTAGAGGGCCAGTGACACTTTGAATGTTTTGCTACGGATAAGGAAAAAAAAATCCAGTTTCTGATAAAGCACCATTTAATAGTATGTGCTGATTATTTTATAAAAGAAAAATGACATCAGAAGGTTCCCCCTCCCCTCATGGCTATTTATAAGGGGCTCTTCTACATGAAACTGAGCATCAGGGGAAAAAAGTGAAATGAACTATATACAGAGGGCTGCCAAATATATGAAATAAACTTTGCAAAATAGAGATTGCTATTTGGTTAGCTTCTTTCACTCATTGTGATATCGCAGGTATTATTTATTAGGCACCGACCTGTCAGGCCAGAATGAGATCTACCAAGTTCCCTTCGGCTGGGTGAGCTAATGGACTTGGGTTGTTTGGGTCAGTGAAGCTGCTGATTTCTTTTACTGTTTTTTGCTCTTAAAGCTTTACCAATAGGTACTTCCAGTAGTTAAAATTTGAAAATAGATAGAATAGAATGTTACTTAAATAGTCGAATGATACCAGATTAAGATCTTGCTCCTGTTTCTTGGCACAAACCACTATGATTAGGATGAGAGAGCAGCCTCTGGTTTTAATAAGGCAGGTCTGATTAGTTAATGGGAGCCTTGCCATTGTCTTCAACAGGCATAGAATCAGGCCATAAGAGAGCAACTGGCTACATGACAATTACAGTGAGACACATGAACTGACAGTAATTACCTAAAAGGTATATATATTTAGTCTGAAATGCTGTACATTATACTGGGGCAAAACTCCCGCTTTTAATCAATGGTAATTTTGCCTTAGAAGGATGGGACTCTCAGTAGTGAAGAGAAATTACATAGGTAGTACAAGAAGTTAAAACTAGGAATTATGGAATGAAATTAAGAAAAGGAAAAATTGGTTGAACATCAGGGAAAAACTCATAACCAGTGGAAGAGTCTCCATACAGATCCTTTAAGACTAGACAGACTTCAAACAAACAAACAAAAAACTAAGGTAGGGAGGAGGAGTCCTGGCATCAACAGAGCAACTAAGTGACCTTTCAGGTTTTTTCCCATCTTTAATTGCTATGAACAAGTATTTAATCTAGTGTGACTTTTTCTTCTTTTTAAAAGGAAAAAAAACCCTCTCTCTATGTAGCTCACAATCTCCTAAAAACTAATATTAGATATGCTGATTGGCTTGAAGTTACAAATGAATGATGAAGTTGCAAAATTAGAGGGTCTGATTTGCTTGTCACAGAGCATAATCAAGTGAGTGGGAGTTACTCATTTCCCGTGAAGAAAAATCAGTCCCAAATATTTTGTAAATAAATTGTGCCCTGGTTGTGGGTTTCTTTTCTAATTCTGGGTAGTATCTGAAAGCAAAGGAATGTAGTTTGGATCTAAATGAAGTGATTTATTGTGGACCTCTCTGCTATCCTCTTTCAGGTGTTTGTTGCTTGCATTGCAGCTTAGTCAAGCAAGTGAAGCTGACAAGGTTGAGCTACAGAACTGCTTGCAATCCAAGTCCTGTGCTATAGCTCACTTCATCACTTATTCAATAGGAAGCAGGGGTAACACATGTACACAGCATTCCTGGAGCTAACTGTACTGGCATCCTGGCCTACATTCAGATGTTTTGTTCAGCTCCCTGAGAGATCTCTATTTCAGCCATCTAGTTTTGGTTATAAGCCTTTGTGAGTCTTCTTAAAGTCCTGGGGCAAGAATACACCATCCCTCCAGGAGAAAGCAAAAGTAAAGCATCACATAACAAGCAGCCTTATGTGTTTTACTTGGTAAGCACTGATAGGTTAACAGTATTTAAGGAAAAAAAAACAGTATTTAAGGAAAAAAAAAATGGATGCACCACACCCAGTCAGCTCTGTTCTGTTACTAATAGAACACTAATTGTTTATGCCTCACATACTGATAATGAGTTGTCATGTTTTCAGCATTTTTCTGCAAATTCAGGAATGTTTGCTTTAGCAAATAAATATAAAAACTCTAATATTTAAATGTAATTTGGCATATGTTTTTGTCACTTCTGCCAGGTTTTTAGTTGCCAGGTACCAAATGTTTAGGCAGTTCTCAGATTCTCCATGGTCATGGGGCCCAAGCTCCAGACAGCTAGGCAGCAGTCACACCTCTATCTCGGGGTCCTGCCACCTCGCTAACAATGTGGCACATGGGGGAAACTGAGGCACACACATTGTTCATACAGAATATTACAGAAAATTCCCATTTGGTCACAGCCTGACTGCCTATGACTTGTTTCACTGATACTAACACAAAACCAGGATATATTCAGTAATGACTCAAAAATACAATTCCATTCAAAGCTTACTAGCACTGTTTCTTATAATGTCCTAGTTTCTCGTGCTAGTACTGAGCTAGCCAATGTTAAATGGCATTCTGAATGTGAATCTTTAATGCTAAACTGTTAATTATGTATCAAATGTCAATGAATCCTCAAGTTTTCCTAAGGGTCAGTTCTACCCCTTTGCTCAAGCACTACAGCAATGGAATGAAGAAGCAGACTATGCAAGTTTAACAAAAAGTCCTTGCTCTGTTTTCCATGATACACTGTTGTCCTGGTTTACATGTGTATCTTTTGTTGATATTAGTGAATGCTGATTGTGCTACTTTTACCTAGCATCTTGCATTTAAAAATACAGGATTATTTGTATGAGGTCTGCTTGCACAAGAAAGAATTTGTGAGGTCAGGCTATGTATCTGTAACTCTAAAAACATCTGTATATGTAGTGAAATTCATGTGATTTGTAACATCATTGCATCCAGGTAGTGACTAGAATAGTTCAATGCAAACATTAAACAAGCTTTTTATTGAGCATTTTAGTTTACTTGTGCATTTTTACTAAACATATAGCATGCCTGGGACATCTTCTGGTTTCAGATTCAGTACATGTTCACCTACCAATATTAAAAAAAAAAAAAAAAAAAATCCTGACTTCTGATGCTGTGGAAGTGAAAATGTTATTGTCATAAAGTACTCAACACCATGAAGCTATGCAGGACATTGCATATCTTGTTTACTTCGCAGTCTCATGCTATCTTAATGGGTTTTTAATAGTGATTTTTCCCATACTAATTTGTCATATTAGAATTATCTTCAAATCATATTCACTGTTATAATTTCATGTCCAGTGTGAGAACAAAAGCCAAATGGTCTGGTCCAAGTAAATTCAGAATGTTCAGATTGACTTTAAAGGGAATAAGCTTGGGCCCCCACTCCTGAAATTGCAGACAACTTCCATTGAAGCCAATTGTTCAAATTCTGAAATTCTTATCCAGCTTTTACTCAGCTCTTTGGTGTTTTGTCTGAGTAAGAACCACACGACTGAGCTCTAAATTAATAATTTCTTCTATAACGTATCAGAAACCAAATGTGTACGGTTTATGCTAGTTGCCATGTTACCCAACCAAATATACACAATTAGAATGAATAACTGGTTATCTAGTAAAGGAAATGATTAACGGGTTTTCAAAATCAACTCACTCTGTCTGTCACATTCTATTTTACTGTTGTATGAAGTGCATGAAACCAAGGGTGTTTTATTGCTAAGGAAGTGCTCTGAATATGGCTCATGCCACCAGACCATATGACTTATATTTCCAAAATTAACATAGTTGAGAATTTTGTATTCCATTCCTCTATGCTTTCAACTTTGCTAGTTGCCAGAATAGGAGAACATAGCTCCACCGTTTCTCACTGATTTTGTCTCCTCCTTACCCCTTTTGGGTCAATTGAGGTACCATTTTAAAAACTTAAGTGGGACATTGTGTAAGTGGTCTGTGGTTGCCTCAAAGAATGTGCACAGGTTCCGGGATTGGGAAAGAGGAAAGGGAGAGTTCCTCACTGCACTGTAACTGTAGTATGAATACAGTGTAACCCCTTTATTAAAATATTATATGGTCCTCTATCATTCACTTTGTTTATTATTAACATATCTCAACATTAAAGGTTGAACATATACTCAGTGCTGGGTAAGACAACTAAAGATACAGGACAAAATTTTACAGAGCGATTAGTGATTTGTGGGGGCAAGGCTCTATTTTTGGACGTTCAGCTTCACGTATTACTTGACTATGGTCTCTGCTCCATGAAGCTTACATTCGAGAAGCCTGACCCCCCCCCCCCCAAAAAAAAGATAAAATGCTGAGGTGGAAGGTCAGAGAAGAATAAAGATCCATAACATCTTTAAATGGAGATGGAAGATTTGATGGTGTTATGCTGATGTGGTCTAACACTGTAGGGCTCGCAAGAGAAGCAGGTGTTTAGGAGATACTTAAATAGAAGGTGGGTAAGAGTTGTCACACTGAGGCAAGTTATTCCAGAGAGAGAGTGTGGCGTAACAGAAGGCTGGTGAAAAGGGAATTGAAACATTGGCATCATTGGTAAAGTCTAGTAGAGTGAAGAGGAGCTGATAGCAGATAGCTGATATGTCGGCAGGAAAAGTGTTATGCTGAGTCTTGAGTACAAGAAACAAACTTGATTTAATAGAGGAGGCAGAGCCAATGGAGAGATCTGAATAATATACTCAAACGGTGTGAATTTACTTTGTAGTTATCGCAATTAGGACATGATAGAGAGCAGTGATATGGGGAGAAAAGAGGCCATAAAAGAAGAAGTTGCCAGAGCCCCGCTAGGAGATAAGCAAGCCACAGGCAAGTGTTTTATCTGGAGGGCCATTGAGAAAGGGACGTATTTTTGATATGCTGTATAGAAATAAATAGCAGGATTTAAGGACAGGTTGGATGTGTGGGTAAAAGCTGAGAGAGGAGTCAAAAATGACCTAAAGTAATCTAGTGGCAAAGAAGAAAGGAAATATTTAGGGAAGAAAGATGAGCTAGGTTTTTAACAACATGCAATTTGAGGAAACAGAAGACATCCAGGAGAAAATATTGGGAAAACAGGAGATGATTGCTATTCTTATTTATTGACTCACCCTTGGAGATGAATAGAACCAGTGAAATTTCAGACTTCTCAAAAGGAAAATACAGTTCAGCTGACGGACCACTCTAACAATGGCTTTGCCCAATAGAGGGGTCCTCTATCCTTTCACTTCCTCCTCCTCCCTTGGTTGTTTCAGTAGGGCTCAAATTTAATGCCCATTCTGACCTGTTGCAAAACCTGCCTCTTTACTCAGGCTTTTGCTGAGGGGGTGAGGGGTAGAGGAGCTAAGTAAGGAGTAGGAAATGGAGAATGAACTTTTTAAAACCGTTTCTATTTAAGCCATTACACTGATTCTTGAAACATATTTTCAGATCTTTTATTGGGAGTGTTCCTAGACATTTATGATGGGTAGGTGACATAAATGGAATAAATACATATGGTACAATATTTACATATGGATAATTATTGTAGAATACTGCATTTTTAAAAAATAGGGACATTTTCTTCCAATGCAAACAGTTTTACAGTGCATTTTGTGGACTATTATTTTTCAAGGAGCAATCCTAGTATCTTTCTCATTTCACACACTTTTATGTTCCTTATCACTGTAGCATCTGATAAAGGATTTTTAATTCGCAGTCAGGATTGGCTCTAGGTTTAACAAAATCCCTTCTGATTTACAGGCTGTGTCAGGCTCCATCCAGCAACCGCTATCTGCAGCATGTCAGTAACAGCCTACAGTTGCTATGCCTGTATTGTGCCACGAGGACAGGTAGAAACCATTCAGTAGCTGGGTGCACATGCATTCGTCACATTACATAGCAAAGCCATAAGCCTCATTTCCTGGATTATGATTGTTTTACTCCATCTTCCTCATCTAGCCCTTCCCTGGTTCAAAATCTGAGGTTGGCAAACCCTGACAAAAATGAGTCATGCTATACCTCTCTTATTTTCTGCATCTGAATCTTTCTGAAAAAGTCAAATGAAATGATTTTAGCGTGGTATGCACCATTGGTGAGCACTGGCAGCCACACTCTTATTAGTTCATTTTGGACAAGCTTCTGCAAAAGCAAACCATTTAATGGTCATCTAATCAGCAAATGAAAAGATTCATGGGGGGTGATTTAGCCCTCCTTGCTCGACCAGTTTCATCACCTATGCTGAACAAAACAGTACAGTTTTTCATTAGATGATACAGCAGGAAATCCTGATGATGTTTCTGAGGGTGTGGCAGGATACACCAGTGGAATAACTAGTTATCTGCAACAACTGCCTCTTCTTTTGAGATGCTCAGGCCAGGCAGAGCCCCATGCCAAATCTTTGGGTCCAGTGGGACATGTAAAAGGAGGACTGCACACTGTGCTAGATAGCTGGTAGTGTGTTGGGCTAGTAACACACAGGGAGAAGGAAGAGATCCACACATGCCCTGGAGCCGTGCAGAGGGTGGGCAATTCAAGTAATTCAGCTCTATGCCTACCTCACAAACATATATATATATCCATGACCAACTCTCTCTCACTGATGAGACTGAGAGAAGACATTCAAGATGTAGGATGACAGTAAATCCCATGCATCTATAAGGTGAGGCAGAGGGAAGGGGAACTGGGGATGAACATTCCCCAACCCCTCTTTTTTTCTTTTTAAAGGCAAAAATGTCTAGTATCCAGATGGTGTATATCTGCTGGGGAGTAGAGACAGCGGATACATCTCAGTTCAGGAACAGAGACAAATTCTTTGGCAGTGATCTGGCTCATTTCAGAGATAATCTGCGTTCCTTGGCTGGAAAGAAGCCCCCTTTACTTTCTCTAGGACAAGCTCACTTGCTAGCTGGCACCGTCTTCAAAGGTCAAACTCCTGTATATAGCAAGTAGGTGAGAGAGAGTCAATGACTGTAGAAAGACAATGATTGGGCATCCATTTAAGAGCTTTGTGGCTTCCACAGTAAGGCTGGAAAGGGTACAGTTTTGGCCTTTTAAGTGCTAGCCAGTTTCTATTGCTGGGGAGATGAAAAAACACAATGGAAGCTAATGCACCCAGGATTGTGCTTGGACCAGTTCCAGGAGAATTAAACTTCTAGGCAGTAAAGCTGAAGAGAGGTCAGTTGGGGCAGAGACATAGGCCAGGTCTACACAGGTCTACTACCACATCAGTTCGATCTTTCCAGATCAATTGAGTGGCTCAGTGAAGACCTGCCCAGCTGATTGGGAAGTTGATCTGGTAAGTCCACCCACTGAAAAAGTGAAATGCTGATCGAAGGTAGAGTATTTCCTTTTGACTCAGCATGGCGGAGCCACCATGATAAGCAGGCATTAGGAGGTCAAAGGGATATACGCAAGTATAGCTTGAATCTCTCCGCCTGCTGCCGAAAACCATGGGGAGTGTAGAGCAGGCCTTAGCAATGACTGGGATATAGTGCCTTTTGCTCAAGTTCTGACATTTCTGAGTAGGATAGTGATACAATCAAGGCAGCAGTGTTGCTCCCCATATGGCACACTGTGACTAGAGATATTTTCCTCTTAATTTCCAGTTCTTTTCTGACATGATGCTGCTAACTATAGGACAACATTGGTGTATGCACTGAGAATGGAATTTATGTTTCAGGTTAAAATGAATCAGCTGTATTTATTTTGCTTTATGTTTTCTGAGTTTTGAACTTGTTTCTGCTGTTTGCCTCTTGGAGATCAATGCAACATTATTGGGCAATGAAATAATCTCCCACTGATTTTTACAGTTGTGACACAGAGCCCCAATTGACAATTCCTGTGTATTTCATCTAGGGCCTACGTGTGTCCTGTCTACTATTCTTGTGTGACTGAATGTTGGCACTGTCAACACAGTCACATGTTCTCTTGGGCAGAGGTATTATTGCTCTCCCCTCTCCCATTAAGTTATTCTTATTGGGGTTATACATGGATTCACCCTTTCCTAACTACCTCAGAAACACAGCATTAAAATTGATTGCCTTTAAAAAAAATCTTTGGAAAATCCCAAGCTTTAAATTTTCAGTAGATGCAACTGCAAACTTGATAGGGAAAAAATAACTGGAGCCAGAAATGAAAACCTGGACTAATTTTATTTGGGATCTTTCACAAACTATCTTGGATTAGTGCTATTTATACTTACATAATCCCATCTTGCAGTTTCATCTCTCACAGTTTCTCCTGCTCTGGGCTTCTTCAGCAAGTGCTCCCTGAAGTCTTTCCTAGTCCCTAATTTTCTGTTGGAAGCCCCACTTCCATGCTACCATCAAACCATGTGATGTTAGGTCACCTGACCCAAACAGGGAGGAGGGAGACAGGAAGCCCAAACCCAACACCTGGGACTAGATGGCAAGGCAAAGTTGGGGGAAAGCCAAAATCCCTTAAAGGGCCAGTGCGTGCTGGGAAACGAATAGACAAATCACCTCTTTGGGCAATATGATTTGGGCATGTTAGCAAGACACAATCAATAATGAAATATAGCTGCAAAATCGTTCTCAGCCTGTTGTTTGTCTCCTGGTGAACGAAATACAATGGAGGTGTGACTGAAAGCCCACTGAAGTCATTGGGGGTCTTTTGATTGACTTGAGTGGGCTCTGGAGCAGGGCCCCAGAGAGCTCAGAGTCCATTTTGTCTACCCCTGTGAAGGGTTTTAATTTATTTTACTGTTCAGTAGTGATTCTCACCCTTCCTTTTTTTTTTTGTTTTGTTTTGTTTCTGTTTTTGTTTTTTGTTTTAAATTGGAATGTGCAGCTACAACTAAAAAGGTCAAGACAAAAGTGTAAACACATGTTCTTGATCTAGGCTGGGTTGCCACTGCAGAACAGAGGTAATCAATAGCCTCAAATTGCTTATAGAGCAACAAAAGCTCAAGGATAATTAAAGAAGCAACATCATTTTGACATGAATTCCTATTCTCTAGTGAATGCATCGATGCTCCAAGCACCACAAGGTGAAATTTAGTATTCGACTGGGAAGATAAAGCTTTATAAGAGCATTTGAATTTGACTCTTCCTTCAAACGTGCACTATTTACTGTCATCAATCATTTGTAATGTCAGTCACAAAACTTCCTCTTTGCATAGTTCTTAGAAAAGAAGTGGATGAGATTAACAAACCAAGCCTGATGTTGGTTTCATTTCTGTCATGGCAGATTCAAGGTGCAGTATGTTGCACCTTAAGCGTCTGTAGCTATAAAGCAATGGCACACTTGGTTTCCTGGAAATACCACATTAGTGTCTGGAAAGCTAAACTTATTACACTTTTTTTTTTGTAGAAGTTAAATGTGAAACATTCTCTCCTCAAATAGTAAAGCACAGTTCTGATTACCTGCCAAAATTTTTCATTTTTAAAAATCATAGTATTTGGGCCTAGTTTGTGAAAATAATATTTTATCCTAGATTCTGTCCAGAGTGGATGTTAGTATTCTCAAATGATTACACAGCAAGTATATGACATGAGAATACCTAACTTTTTTCACTAGTCACAGTGATATGTATTCTGGGTCATAAGATTAATTTCCAAACTACTGAGATGTCTGCAGGCTTTCGCTGTTCTACATTTTGGCATACAGTAGCTTTTTAGAGCAGCTCCTTCTCTTCAGTCTCCTATATTAACTTTTAGTTTATCTCCAAGTTGCAGACAGTCACTGAAGCTTTCTGCCATTTTATACCGTTTTACAAGCTGTATAGGCTGATATAGTATCTGATTCTCTCATTGACTTTCTATATAACAAGCATCAGCTACAAGCACTTCGTAGTTAAGGGTCTCCTAGAGCTTCCATTATAAGCCTGTGTTTTCTGAGTTTTGTGAGTAATTCAGTTGTGAGCATTTACTCTTGGCAATAAAGCCAGAAGCCTGATCTCTCAACAAAGGATTATAATTCCAGTAAAACTCTGTTACGTGTTGGACTTTACATGACTTGTGTAGCATCTTAACATTTCAATCTCATGAATGTGATGGGAATCAGAAGAGGTGCAAACAGAAGGCCTTACTGGGCCAGTAAAGACAGTCTGGATTAATGTGGAAGGAAATGCAAGGATGATGTGGAGTGAAGCAAAATTAATGCAGCCCCAGAGGTCATGAGGCCCCACCAATAAGGCACTGTGTATATGGTGATGGCTGTTATATATTCTTAATAGCTTGCAGGGAAAGGAGGCATTTGGTGTAGTTGCAGTCTTTAAGCCTTCCCTTCATAGTGAAATGCAGTGTCCTTCTGTTGTTATTTTCACACATTGTTATAGTGATAAAAATGTCCTGCATGGGTAGCTGTAACATTTATAACAACCTTAAAGTATTGTAAAAAATGGAAATGGTATAGTGGTTTTGTTGCATGTTCCCCTTCAGTGTGTATGTCTGTTTCATTGGATGTGTGTGTTGGTTACCAGAAAAACAGCCGCCAGAGTCACTGTAATTAACTGTATTATCAGAATGATTATCAAAGTTGTGGGCAAACTTCTGAACCAGTAGTTGAATTGAGGAAATCCTGCTCCGTTGCTAGGAGGAAAGAGTTTTAAAAAGCTTTTAGATGGAAATGCCTATATCATGTGTTTATACCAACTATTCTTTATTATGCTGTAACTACATAAAGAGAATGAGATACAGGAAAAAAGCAGTCAGTTTGGCTATGTCCACACATGGATAGTTAAATCAATTTAACTTAAATCAATCTAATAAAATTGCCATAAAATCATTAAATTGATTTAAGCTAAATCGATTTAACAGGTCCACACTAGAAAGTCAAATCAGACTAGCATGTCCAGGGATGGGACTTGCTAGTTTGATTTAGGAGAGGGACACCATGGGATGTGTGGCAAGATGGCCCCCTAGAAGGGCCCTGCCCCCACCCAATATATGAATAGAGAAAGGCACCCTGGGAAGGAGAAAGGCAAAACTGTTAAATCGAAACAACCGTTAAATCAAAATAACACGTCTGCATGGCTTTATTTTGATGTAATGGTTGCAATCCAAGTGTTGTTTTGATTTGAAAGTAGGTTTCATTGAATTATTCTAACTTTCCTTGTTTCCAAATGATGGAGCTCATCATTTGGAAACAAGAAAAAGTTGTGTACACCTAGACTTGTTAAATGCAAAATAACTAGCGTTATTTTGATTTAAAAGCTGTGTGTGGACATACCTTTCATGAATAAATCATAATATTTTAGAGATGCATTGATTTAGAATAAGCTAACTGTTTTATAGCAATCCTATCACTCTGTATTGAAAACCATATATGCTGTTAAGGCATAGCTGATTTATGAAATGCTTCATGCCTGTGTTCTCCCTTCCCACAAATGCTACATATTCAGTCTTGCGAAGTACTGACTATGCTCATATTCTATTGGGCAGTCCATATCTCTTTCCTTTAAATCACTGGGAGTTTGATCAGCATCTTCACTTGCAGTAGCATAGAACACGTAAGGTACAGTTTAAGCCTAAAATTTGCATTTAATAATCTAATCAATATACCCTTTCATGGAAAAGATTAGTTTTCAAATGCTCATTCAATCTAGGAACAGAGCAAAGAATGAAAAATCTATTGTTACAGATTCTGATAGGATAGGGGGACTTTTTCCCCTTTGTCAAGTGTTAAACGTGGGTCAAAGTTGATGACTTTTCCTGAAGACATTCAACATGTGGTGTGATACATCCTTCTGGGGAGGAGTGAAATGTGGAAGTGAAGATAGAAATGATATTTCTTGATCAGAAATACTATCACATAGGGCCTGACCCAAATCCCATTGAAATCAATACAAAGACTTCCACTGATGTCAAGGCCATGAAAAAATAAAGGAGAATTGTTTCCAGATTCCCCACTTGCATTTACTCCTTTTTTCTACTATAAGTAACTGAAACCTCTAATGGTAGTTCCAGTGATTTGAATTATAGTACTGATTACTAAGAAGTTACTCAGACATGAGCGATTGGTGAACTTTGGTGTTTTCCACTCATTTCAAGAGGAGGCTAGAAAAGTCCCTCTGTGATTCATAAGTGCCTGCTGTTTGACTTTTATTGCTAAGGTGTATAAACATTATGAGCCAGATTCTCCCTTCCAGTTAGTAGTGTTGAGTGGCCTAGAAGAAGCAAGAACAGAGCCGTGGACAATTTTCCACAGACATAATCTGGCAAAAGCATATCTGCCATCTCCTATTCCAGACTCTACCCTTGGTGTGAGGGGAAGGAGTGGGTCTTCTGGGTCCAGGGTTTGGGCAGAAAATAGAGGGGAAAAAAGAGCCTTAACCTGCCTGGTGGTTGCGTGGTTCTGGATGAGTGAGCCACAGCTGGCACTTGGCAGTCAGCATTCTCACTATGTCCAGCTGTGTGCAATAATGCTAGTGTAACCCTTCTGCCAGGACAGGCTGGCAGGACAAGGGCCAGGTTCTATATCTAGGGGTTTCCCAATGACATGACACCACCACTGGATCGAGCCCCCACCCAGATTTTTGGGAATCCTGCACTTTTCCCTGGGCACCCCAAAGGGGTAAGGCTTCCCCACACGCAAGTACAAGTCTGAGTGTAGTAAATGGAACTTTTAATAATAGTAAAACAAAAATGCAAAAGGCCAAATAACAGAGATTAGCACTAATCTAGGAAACTTAGTATAGAGCAAAGTTCCCAATAACCCACACCGCATAACAGAACATACAAACTTAATGGCAAAACTGGCACTGATCTGGAGAATCAGTACTAACTAGGCTCCCAACCAAGCCTAGGGTACATAGGAAGTGTCTTTGATGTCAGCTGTCCACTGATACTATCTACCGGTCACTCACTCCATCCTCTAGAACAGGTTTCTCAGCTCTGCCCGCTAGCCACTGGCACTGCTATCTGGTCCCTCGTATCACCCAGCTTGCCACTCTCACTATCTGCTGGCTCCACCTGCTGTCTGCCTCATGTTGCCCAGCTCACTGCTGGTTGCTGTCACCATCCACCAGCTCATCACCCCATCACTGCTCCTCTTCACCTCAGAGAGAAAGAACTCTCCCCTGAGCTTACTGATTCTCAGCACTCTTAGGCTATGTTCACACAGGGAGGGCTTGTTTCGAAACAAGAGGTTTCGAAACAAGCTGTTTCGAAATAACTCTTTATTTCGAAACACCTTATTTCAAAGGACAAAAACTTTGTCCTTGAAATAAGGGAGCGAAATA
>ML681964.1:38609614-38697911 GCA_007922195.1 Podocnemis expansa | reverse complement strand
GCCCGGGTATCCCCTGGCTCCACCCCCGGCAGGAGCGGCTGCGCTGGGGAATCCGGGGGACCGGCGCTCACTCTGGCCCTGCAGCGGTGGGCTCCAGCGGGCACCCGGGACCCCGCCGCCAGGTTTGGGGGCAGCCGGGGCTTTAAAGCCTGGGGTGAGGCGCCTCGCTGCGCCTCACCTGGCGGGTGCCTGCAGAGAGCTGCAGGCACCCGCGGGGTATGGCGCAGCCGGGCGCTGCACCCTACGGGTGCCTGCAGCCCTGTGCAGGCACCCACGGGCTAAGGCGCAGCCCTGCGCCGCACCCCGCGGCTGCCTGCAGTCCCCTCTGCCGGCCAGCGGACACCCCTCAGTACCCTGGCCAGGGTGCTGAGGGGGCAGCCCTTCCTCCCAGGGTGCTTAGCACCCTAGGAGGAAGATCAAATGTTGTTTCGGAACACTTTGTTCCAAAACAACATGTCCGCACAGGACTGTTTCGAAACTAAACGAGGTTTTAGCCATTCCGAAAGAATGGCAGCCATTTCAAAACAAGCAGTTTGGTTGTTTCAAAATGGCCATGTGTCGTGTGGCCATGGCAGTTCTTATTTCTAAACAACCTCTGTTGTTTCAAAATAAGAAGCGTGTGTGAACATACCCTTAGTCTTTAGTACCTGTTAATCAGCTACTGCCGTAACAAAGAAGAGGAAAAGCAATAGGAAAGACAACAACAGCCTCAAGTATTGAAACAACACACACCTGTTTTTACTCTTTCAGGCTGAAATGTGCAGTCGCCTTTCCTACAAGCGTCTTTTTAACTGAAGGTAGTTTTTACCCCTTAATTAACCCAGACAGATTTGAAAGAAACAGAGAGTAGCAGTTTACACAAGGATAGTAATTCATATTTCCCTTTAGTAGAATTGCAGACATCAATAGACTTGTGAGCAAACTAACCTCAAATACCATTACCCACTATGCTTCTGCACCGAGTACGCTAATCACCTAATTGTGCTCTTTGTATCCATGTTAATACAGGACCCGTCCAGATTAGTTGCCCCTCACCTTCAGAAGCTTTTAACACAACTTCTAAGCCTGCTGAGATGAATAGAATCATAGAGTTGGAAGGGACCTCATGAGATCATCAAGTCCAACCCCCTGGGAATTGAACCCAGGACCTTCAACTGATCTCTAGTATAATTTCAGCAAGAAAAATACATCGGGATGAATTTGCTCCAAGAACTCATGACTGACATATGAAAATATTAGAGAAATGTTTGAAAATATATAGAGATACATATAGTTTGTTCCCTGAAACTTCCTTAAGACCTATTTTTGCAAACACACATGCCTGCAAAGGACTGTACTCCCACAAGTTTGGCAGTCTCATTGAACTATTGTGCACACATGTGCTGGATCAAGAAATTCAGCATATGCACACTGCTATTTGACAGTCTATGCTGAAAACTTGTTCTACTGAATGGTGAACATCTGAGAATCACCTTTTTATTCCTAATGTTAGGTTAAAGTAGTTTAGGTGTACTAAGAAAAAAATTAGAAGAGTTTTGTCACTATTTCCTTCCTTCCTGCTCTGCCAGTGGTCTGTGATCTGAAATGACCCTTTTAAAAAATGCCATTGCCCAATAAATGCACACCTGCAATGAAATCCTAGGTACTACAGAGTGCCCTAATGTCACTGGCCTGGATTACCCCTTGAGAAATGGGTCAGCTCATTATTTGCTTTGACAATCCCACCTTGATATTACCTCTTCTCAGTTCAAAAGATGCATCATCTTTTCTCATATACCCGACTCACGGTTCTGGAAACAGCTGTGCTCCTGTTGCTGGGACCATGGCTCTGATGCAGGGTGACACAGGAGCCTAGAACTGAAGCAGAGGCCTCCTGCAAAACCTCACGGTTCTCACAGAGCCCCATGAATCTGCTAAATTTCACAGCCCTTTGTTCTGTGCCCCTTTTTTACAATTAGTTGGAGACTAAGGCCCAGATTGGCCAAGGTGCTTCAGGTGTGTGCTGGGCTCTGCCTGTGCAGAGCCCTTATGAAATCAGTGGGGCTTTATGGAAATACAGGGATCTTTGTGAACAGAGCTTCTTGCAGGATCAGGACTATAGTTACAATTCAGTGTGAGTAGAATTTAGCTGCTTAGCACATAATTGTGATCATCTGTCTGAGGGCATTTGACCTGAAAGCAGCAGCTTCTCCAGGACTTGAAATTAGGGGGGTGTAGGAGAGGTGCTCACTAAATTGATATAACACTATGGCTATGATCGAAATAACTTTTTATTTCAAAACACCTTATTTCGAGGACAAAAACTTTGTCCTCGAAATAAGGGAGCGAAATAGCAGGTCCACAGTGTGGACCTGCTATTTCGCTTGGGGAGGGGATTGCAGGCACCCGCAGGGTGCAGCGCAGAGGGGCGCTGCACCCCGTGGGTGCCTGCAGAGGGCTGCAGGCACCCGCGGGGGGAGGCGCAGCGGGGTGCCTCACCCCGGGGGCTTTAAAGCCCCGGCTGCCCCCAAACCTGGTGGAGGGTCCCGGGCGCCCGCTGGAGCCTGCTACTGCAGGGGCCGGAGTGAGCACCAGCCCCCGGGATCCCCAGCGCCCACGATCCTGCCAGGGGCGTGGCCGGGGATACCTGGGTATCCCCGGCTACACCCCTGGCAGGAGCGGCGGTGGATACCTGGGTGTCCCCGGCCACGCCCCCGGCAGGAGTGGCGGCGGCGGGAATCCCGGGGGCCGGCACTCACTCCGGCCCCTGTAGCAGCGGCCTCCAGCGGGCGCCCGGGACCTGCCGCCAGGTTTGGGGGCAGCCGGGGCTTTAAAGCCCCCGGGGTGAGGCACCCCGCTGCGCCTCACTCCGCAGGTGCTTGCAGCCCCCTCCGCCGGCCAGCGGACACCCCTCAGCACCCTGACCAGGGTGCTGAGGGTTCCCTGGCCAGGGTGCTGAGGGGGAAGCCCTTCCTCCCAGGGTGCTTAGCACTTTGTTCCGAAACAACATGTCCGCACAGGGCTGTTTCGAAACCAAAGGAGGTTTTAGCCGTTCCGAAACAACCACGGCCATTTCGAAACAAGCGGTTTGCTTGTTTTGAAATGGCCGTGCGTCATGTGGCCATGGCAGTTCTTATTTCGAAACAACCCCTGTTGTTTCGAAATAAGAAGTGTGTGTGAACATACCCTATTAGTAGCTGACAACTGTGGGAGTGTTGGGAAATCCAGGGGGAGGGTATGGGGGGGTTAGGGAAATCCCTGTCTGAAGGTATGAGCCTGTCTTTGTAGTGATATGCTTGTAGAAGGTTGTGAATTTGGAGACTCCCTAACATGGGCCATTGTTGTGTAAATTGGGAGACGTGCCCCAGAGTAGATTTAACATGGCTGCTCCCAGGTACACACCTGGATACCTCTCTGTATGATTAAAGTTCTATTCCTTACTCATTCTGTAGTATCATCTTTAATGAACCCTCAGGATCATTACATGGTGTCAGAAGATGGGGAATGAGTTTGGAAACTAAAAAGACTTGGAGGAAAATTCCTGCATTTGCACCTGAAAACAGCAAAACATCAGGAATCTCTGAAAACAAAGAAAGCCTTCAGCAAGTAAGTGTAAGCTCTAACAATGGATATTTTACAGGCTCCTTCACCTCTCCAAATGTCTGGTAATGTTGCAGAAAACTGGCTAAAGTTTAAGCAGCGATTTCTGTTGTATTTGTCTGCCATCAGATCTCAGAACAAAGATGAAAACCAGAAATCATCTATATTTTTGCATGTTGTTGGGGAGGAGGCACTGGATGTATATAATAACTTTGAATTTCAAGATGGTGAAAACATGAATTTAAACACTATACTGACTAAGTTTGAGGAATATTGCTTGCCAAAAATGAATGTGACTTTTGAGAGGCATAGATTTTTTACATGCATGCAAAAACCGGATAATACCATAGACCAATATGTTACAGAATTAAGGAAACTCAGTAAAAGCTGTAACTTTGGTGGCTTGGCAGAGTCTCTGATCAAAGATAGACTCATTTGTGGCATTACAAACAATGGATTAAGAGAAAGACTGCTCAGAGAGGGAGAGATCTCTTTGAATGAAACCCTTCAAATATGTAGGGCCACTGAAATGGTAAAAACACAAGTAAAAGAGCTGAATTCACCAGAAGGGACAGTGCATGCCCTTAGACAAACAGCATGTAGCCAGAGTGGTTCAAATCACAATGTGGAACCAAACTCTGCTATCAGGAAGACTGAGTCCAGACGGTCTTGTGGCAAGTGTGGATCACGGCATGGTCCCAAACAGTGTTTTGCCTATGGGAAACTCTGTCATAACGGTGAGAACTTAATCATTTTGCAAACTGCTGCAGATCCCAAAAGTGCAAAAATCAAGTGCATTTAGTTACTGACAGTGAGACTGAGGAGTGCTTTGTAGACGTACTGGGATCAAGCAAACCTAGTGAGAGGGACTGGATACTGCCTCTGTCAGTGAATGGAACAATCATTCCACTGAAACTAGACACAGGAGCTCAGGTTAACATTCTGTCTACACGAGATTATGAGAGACTGAGAATAAGACCCAAGCTGGGACCAACAAACATAAAAGTGACTCGGTATTCTGGAACAAATATACCTGTGCAGGGATGCTGCTTCGCTAGCATTAACCATAAGAACACCATGTACAGGCTGCCTTTCATTGTAGTGCCACAGGAGGTGACACCAATTTTGGGCTTGGCCGCCTGTGAGAAACTGAATCTGGTAAAAAGGGTGCTCTCACTACAAGATAGGCCTGCATCTGGCTATGAGGCACTCCTTGAAGAATATCAGGACCTGTTTCGGGGATTGGGTTGCTTGCAAGGTGAACATACAATCCGCATAAACAAGCAGATCCCTCCAGTCATTCATCCATGTAGAAAGGTGCCATTTGCACTCCGTGATAAACTCAAGGCTGAGCTTGAAAGGATGGAAGCAATGAAAGTAATACAAAAAATAGAGGAGCCAACGGAATGGGTGAGCTCCCTAGTTATAGTGCAAAAAAGTAATGGCCAGCTACGCATATGCTTAGATCCCAGAGACCTCAACAGAGCTATACAAAGAGAACATTTCAAACTACCAGCTAGAGAAGAGATTATGGCTCAGTTTGCAAATGCTCAATACTTCAGTAAATTGGATGCATCCTCTGGATTTTGGCAGCTAAAATTAACAGAGGAAAGCTCAAAATTATGCACATTTAATACTCCTTTCGGAAGATATAGATTTTTACGCTTACCTTTCGGCATAGCTTCAGCACCAGAGGTGTATCACAAAACTGTACACATGATATATGAACATATTAGCGGTGTGGACACCTCCATGGTTGACATCATTATCTGAGGCTCTACAAAAGAGGAGCATGATCGTCGGCTTCGGCAAGTGTTAGATACAACTAGAGCCGCAAACCTCAAACTAAATAAGGACAAATGTCTGTTAGGAGTTAGAGAACTGACTTTTATAGCGGACATTGTTTCTCATGAAGGTGTAAAACTGGATAAGAGGAAGATTTCAGCCATTGAAATGATGCCATGTCCCCAGTCAAAGAAAGATGTCCAACGGTTCCTGGGAATGGTTAACTATCTTGGAAAATTCATACCCAATCTTTCTGCCAAGTCGGCACCATTGAGACAACTCCTACAGGACAAAAATGAATGGTGCTGGGATGCTGCACAGGAGGAATCATGGAGAAGTTTAAAACAAGACTTGATACAGGAACCAGTATTGAAATTTTTTGCTCCAGAGAAGCCCATTAAAATTTCAGTGGATGCATCATAGTCAGGGTTGGGTGCCGTGATTTTACAAAAACATGAAGATTGCTGGCAACCTGTGGCATATGCATCCAAATCACTGACTGATGCAGAGATTAGATATGCACAGATTGAGAAGGAGCTTTTAGGAATCTTGTTTGCCTGTGAGAGATTCAATCAGTATATTTATGGACAGAGAGTGGAAGTTGAAACAGATCACAAGCCCTTGATTGCATTATTTAACAAACCACTAAATGACTGTACCTTAAGGATTCAAAGTAGGATGATCAAATTGCAGAAATACAATTTACTGGTGACCTACACACCAGGCAAATTTATGTTCACTGCAGATGCACTTTCCAGAGCAGTACCAACTATGGTACCCGAGAAGACACTGGAAACAGAAGTGCAAGCCTATGTAGATATGATTGTGAGTGCAAATCCCATAACTAACAGAAGACTGCAACGCATAAGAGAAGAGACTGAGAAAGATGAATCATTGGGACTCCTCAAAGAGGTGATAATTAAAGGATGGCCTGAAATAATAAGCAGTTGCTCTCTAAGTATAAGAGACTATTGGAACTGCAGGCATGAACTGACTGTGGTAGATGGGGTGATTTTCAAAGGTGGTAAGGTTGTAATACCACTGAGCCTCTGAAAAGAAATGTTACAGAAGATTCATGAAGGTCACTTAGGAATTGAGAAGTGCAAAGAACGAGCATGAGAGGTCATGTACTGGCCGCGGATCAATCATGACATTACCAATGTGGTAAAAAACTGCTTTTTGTGCTTGAAATACAGGCCATGTCAACAGGCAGAGACACTGAGACCCCATCCTGTTCCACAGAGACCTTATGAGAAGGTAGGTGTGGATTTATTTACCTGGCGTTCCAAGGATTACTTAATAGTCACTGATTATTACTCTTTATATCCAGAAATTTGCACACTGAACAGTACTAATAGTAATTCAGTGATCACTGGCATGAAAGGAATTTTCTCCAGACATGGAATTCCTGACGAGGTCTTCAGCGACAATGGGCCACAATTTTCAAGTGCAGAATTCAGGCAGTTTGCCTTAGATTGGGATTTTCATCATGAAACTTCCAGTCCCAATTATCCCCAATCAAACGGACTGGTGGAAAGGTCTATACAGACAGTAAAGAACCTGATAAAAAAGACTTTTGAAAGAGGAGGCGATCTGTATACAGCATTGCTGGTCTACTGAAGTACACCCCTGGAGAATGGCTTTTCTCCAGCTCAGCTGTTAATGGGAAGAAGGATCAGATCTAATTTACCTATTACTGATAAATTGCTGCAATCTAAGAACAATGCTAACATTCGGAAGATGAAAGAAAACCAGAAGTGGAAGCAGAAATATTATTTTGATAGACGGGCTTGTGATCTTCCATCCCTTAACCCAGGTGATAGAGTGTGCCTGAGGAATCACTCTTCTAATACCTGGGGACAAAGAGGTACTATTAAAAAACAGCTGCATCCACGGTCCACACAGATCAAGGGGACACATTTCGACGTAATCGACGGGATCTACGACTTATTCCAGAAAGTTCCAACACCGTGGAAGTTGAGGTAGATTCTGGCATGCCTCCCCTTACTAATCTGATATCTTCAACACATGGTAATGAAACCATCAGGGAACAAGAGAATTCAGACCTGAACGAAGGACCAGTACTGAGAAGATCTAATCGAGTCATCAAACGTCCAGAAAGACTCATAGACACTTGCTAGGATATGTAAGGGAAGTGGGTGGTAAAGACTCACTTGAGAGTGATGTGCTAGTAACCTCTCCTCTCTAGGTAGTTCAGATTCTGGATTTATGGACTGTCCTTCTGCATGTTTTTTTTTTAGATAGCTGTTATGTGTTGTTAGATGTTAGTGCATGTATTATTAGCTAGCTTTTATATGTATCTAACTGTTTGCTTCTTTTCCTTAGGGGGGAAGATGTAGTGATATGCTTGTAGAAGGTTGTGAATTTAGAGACTCCCTAGCATGGGCCATTGTTGTGTAAATTGGGAGACGTGCCCCAGAGTAGATTTAACATGGCTGCTCCCAGGTACACACCTGGATACCTCTCTGTATGATTAAAGTTCTATTCCTTACTCGTTCTGTAGTATCATCTTTAATGAACCCTCAAGATCATTACAGTCTTCACAAAGACACTAATACAATGTAGGAGCTGGATCATGCAAACTTCACTCATAGGAATGATTTACATGGTTTCAGCAGGACTATACCAGGGAACCTGGGCTTGCAGAATGGGGCTCATATCTTTTTCACAGGGCTATGCGACCAGTTGGGTGATTCTACTGATAAATTTGTTTTACTGAATATGCATAGCCCTGTGTGCAAGCACATATTAGTTCCTAATAGCAGGAGTACTTGAAATGCCTATTCACTACACTGTAATTTATGAAGTCTGGGACTGTCTGTGCAAGGATATACTGGACTCAGCACTAAAGCAGCCTCTAGAAATACCAGGCTGCTCCCCTTAAGCAGAGAAAGGTGACAGCAGTGAGCCTGCAAGGAATACACAAGTCTGGTCGAAACCAGAGTGTGATTGGTGTGTTGCTGACAGACTGGGCTCACTCTGTAAGTTCCCCCATCTTTAAAGAGTCTGATGAAGTGGGATTTTCTCCCACGAAAGCTCATGCGATAAATAAATCTGTTAGTTTTTAAGTGCCACAGGATTCCTTGCTTCTTGGGCCAGGGCTGCAGGTGTACACAAACACTCAGTGCGTCATGCACGGTGGTAGACTGTTTGTGAGTGGCCCAGGTTGGGAGCTACAAATACCAGGACATTGCAAGGCACCCAGTGTCACCAGACAAGCAGCAGCGACCCAACCTCTCACTGGTCTGGACTGCACACCAGCACGTGAGACACATGCTTTTAAATACTCTCATATAGTAATAGAATTAGGTCAACTCAAAGAAATAGTTTTTTGTATAAAAAAATGCTTAATGATTTTGCCAGAACAAACTGTAAACTCATCACAAAGAATATCAACACTGAAATATACCATAATCAGAACTTTTTGGTGTATCACATGTGATTACATTTAATTCTTATGAATAATTTAGCTGTGTTTGGTGAAAATTACAACAGCAGTTTTGTCTTTGGAGCGATCTCATATGAGATGGTTCAGTGTCCTTAATGAATATATGAGAAGTTCTATGCACAAGTGAAAACAAAGGGCAAAATAACAGGCAATCCTCACTGGAGGATCAAATGAAATTTTAAAAAGCATACATTTGTGGTAAAAGAGGGGGGAAAACTGTAGACATAAAAGTTATAAATTACGATCAGAACAAAGTGCTGTTATTACAAAAATGCTGATGTGGCTGCTTAAAAGCTATTAGCCTCATTATTTTAAATGATTGCTTCCCATTAAAAACATAAGTGTAACCCCTTAGGGGTCTTAAAGAGTGTGGTTCCTTTAAATCTTTGCCCTGTGGGGAAGAGACTTATTGGTATGGAAGGAGGGTGTGGAGCTGAGGGGTGAGTGGGCTGCAGCCAGAGAGAAGCAGCAGAGAGAGAGAGAGGGACCCTGCCTGATACCAGGGAGGACAGAGCAGCTGACCTGGGAGCCCAGGACGGTACCCACAGGAGGACATTGTGCTGGGGAGAGTCGTGGAAGGACAGAGCTGGACCCATGTGACTGGCCACCGAAGCTGTGGGGCTGTGAGTACAGGCCTGGGACTTGGTCTGGGACTAAGGGGGAGGCTGTAGTTAGTTAAGTGGGGAGGGCGTCGCTCTGTGGTTGCAGAAGGCCGCAGAAGAGGCATCAGAGGGTTTTTGCTGGGAAAGTTGCTGGCGCCGAAGACGACCAGGAGCTGCTGGACTGAACACTGAACTGGAGCTGTGCTGGGACTCCTGAACTCAGGGTGCAGACACAGAGCTCGCTGTCTGCTTTCAGCCTGCTGCACTGCTGGGCCTGCAGGGCCCTGTGTTAGCTGTTACTCTATGCTACTGCTGCTCCATCTCTCCTATTGGTTTCTCCTTTGCTCCTCTGTAAATAAACCTTCCCCATTCCCATAATCCCTGTGTTATCCCAATGTGTGTGTGCTCATTCTGGGGAGTTTGGAACAGGTGCCCCTGAGGTAAAGGGGACCTCCTCCTTGCTGCATCCCTGCACACACCCTTCCTTGGCCAGAGCTGCCTGCAGGGCAGACTTTATCTTGGTCACAGGGGTGTTACACTTGGTGGCCCATACAGGGAGCTTGTAGTACACAAACCTCTATGGCACACACCCTGGGGGCTCGCTCCTTCAGAGTGAAAAGAGACCATCTGCTGAGTCAAGTAAAGTAAAATAATAATTGGAAAAAAAAAGGGAATGGAGAGAGAATTACTGGAAGATCTTTGCTGAGGGGCACAGATCTCAGTAGCCCAGGCTGTGCTGGTGGCAGGGTTCCCAGAAGAGATGGAACCCAATGAAATTGAGGAGAGCTTAGATGCAGTGGGAATACTGGGGAGAGTGAAGGTCTATGCTTGTATTTACAACCGTGAATTGAAGGGCATGATAGCACTATGTACTCACTCCAAAGAAGCAGATCCTGATAAAGTACCTAAAGAAGTGCAAGTGAGAGGTATCCCCTGGACAATTCTGGGGCCAAAACAGTCCTCTGCTAGCGCACCCTTGTTACTGGATGTGGATTCATTAGCTCAGAAGCTACAAAGTCTGATGGCAAATGAGAAGCAAACATGAGAGGAATTAATATTGGCATTAGGAGGGACTCCAACACCTGCAGCACCCAACCCAGTGGAGTGGGCAACAGAGCTGGGGAATGCCCTCAGAGATGTGTTGAAGCCAGTACCTGAAAATGCACCATACAAGCAGTTACGTTGTTTCTCTGGAGTCACACCTATACCCTCAGGGGAAGATGATTATGAGACCTGGAGGGAATTTGCAGTGCCCATTGTCCAAGAGTGGGAATGCTCTGATGCTGAAAAGCAGAAACGGGCGCTCGAAAGTCTGAGGGGACCTGCTATGTGGATTGTCCGAGCCCTGAAAGACTCCCAACCAGCTGCCACAGTGCATGACTATTTAGCTGCTCTTGAGAGTGTCTATGGCACAACAGATAGTGGCGAAGACCTGTATTATCAGTTCCATCACACCTATCAAGGGTCTCATGAGAGGTTGTCAGATTTTGTCAGGAGACTGGAGGATTTACTGCAGCAAGTACTGCAGAAGGGAGGAATTCCCATTAAGCACATTGATTCTGCTAGGTTAGATCAGATCCTTCGGGGCACCCGACAAGATGGGTTGATGTTGTGATGACTGCAGCTGAAGAAGCAGGCCCAAAACCCACCTCCATTCCACTATCTCATTCAAGAGATAAGTGAAGAAGAAGAGCAATTTATGCAGGCACATACAGTGGCACTGCCAAAGAAGGCAGGGAGTTACACCACCGTGGTGCTTGGAGTAAGAGAGGAGGTCCCATCGGTAGCAGCAGCCCTGAGGGATTTGACCCAAGAAGTGGCCATGCTGAAGGCTTATACTGTACCATCTGGAAAAAGGGAAAGTAACCAGAGGGGTGATAGCCAGAAAAAGGGGTTCTGTTACAACAGTGGGAGAGATGGACACTATGCACTGGAGTGCCAAAACAGGACAGACCATGGGAGGGTAGCTCGGAGACTGCAGGAAACCCATAGGGAGCTTCAGAGAAATGCCAAAGAGGCCCGAGAGAAGGAGCAGTCCAAGACCCTGAAATTCCAAGGCTCTCCAGGAAAAAACACAGATTGGGTTTACCATGATGGACTAATAGGCCCCCAAGCTGTCATACCCATCCATATAGAGGGACGTTTGTGTGAGGCATTGCTGGATAGTGGATCACAGGTTACCATACTTTATGAATCTTACTATCTGGAACACCTGCAACATTTGCCCTTGCACCCTCTGTCTGGCCTAAAAGTCTGGGGAATTGGTTGTGACTCATTCCCTTAATCTGCGGTATATCCTGTTAAAGGTCCAATTTCCGAAGGATGTTGCCAGGACAGTCCAGGAAATAGAAACCTTGGCATTGATCTGCCCAGATCCAAAGGGAAGAGAATATGCACCTTTAATCCTAGGGACAAATGCAAACCTGTTCCAAAAATTAGCACAGAAGTTTCAAGAGATGGCAGGGAATAACTATGCAGGAGCTACCAATGCACACTTTATGTAAAGGTGCATACCAGCGAGTAGGGTTCCATACATCCCAAGAGGAGACCAAGGCTAAACCCTTTGGGAAGGATAGTTTCCAGTTTGGGGATTCCCCTTTTCCTGCTGAGTGGAAGGACCATCAGTGTGAGAAGTTAGTCAAAAGGAAGACAGTTTTCTCTATGCATGAGTGAGATGTTGGGTGTGCTCACGGTGTGGAGCACCATAAACGATTGCAGGATGGTCGGCCTTTTTGAGAGAGATCAAGATGATTAGCCCCTGCTGATACTGAAGATGTGAGGCAGCACCTACAGGAACTGGCCCAAGCAGGTATCATTGAGGAATCCAGGAGCCCTTACGCGTCACCAATTGTTGTAGTACAAAAGAAAAATGGAAAGGTGCACGTGTGTTGATTATCACACTCTGAACAGGAGAACGATCCCAACCAATACACAATGTGCCGGGTGGATGATGCTTTGGATAGCCTGAATGGTAGTTGCTGGTTCTCTGTACTTGATCTCCACAATGGATACTATCAGGTACCCATCGCACCAGAGGACCGAGAGAAGACAGCATTCATCTGCCCCTTGGGATTTTACCAATTTAATCGTATGTCCCAAGGAGTATCTGGGGCTCCAGCCACATTTCAGCTACTCATGAAGCAGGTTGTAGGGGATATGCACCTATTAGAGTGCCTGGTGTACCTGGATGACATTGTGGTGTTTGGGCGCACTTTAGAAGAACATGAAACTCGACTGTGCAAGGTCCTGGATCGGTTGGAAGAGGCTGGTCTTAAGTTATCCTTAGACAAGTGCATCTTCTGCCAGACATCTGTACGATATGTAGGACAGCTTGTATCTGCAGATGCTATAGTGACAGACCCAGAGAAGGTGAAGGCAGTTACCACCTGGCCAGGCCCACAACTCTCAAGGAATTACAATCGCTTGTGGGATTCTGTGGCTATTATCGCAGGTTCATAAAGAATTATTCTCATATTGTGCATGCCCTCACAGAACTCACCAAGGGATACCCTCTCACAAATAAGAAGAAGGGAAGCTGCCCCATCTTTGATATTAAAATGTGAGAACACCGTTCAGAAAACGCTGGACTTCTGAATGTGAAAAAGCTTTCTATAACATCATTCAACAGCTTACCCAAGTGCCTGTTTTGGTGTATGCTGATCCCACCCAGCCATATGAGCTCCATGTTGATGCAAGCTACACTGGCTTAGGAGCTGTCCTTTATCAAGAGTGTGAAGGCAAACTTCGACCAGTAGCTTTTGCAAGTCGAGGCCTCACCTCATCAGAGAGAAGCTACCCTGCTCATGAGGTGGAGTTCCTGGCATTAAAGTGAGCTGTGACAGAGAGGTTTCATGATTACCTGTATGGTGTAAAGTTTATCATAAAGACTCATAATAACCCTTTGACATATATAAAGACAACAGCAAAATTATCTGTAGCAGGACTTCAGTGGTTAGCGGCACTCTCTGCTTATGCTTTCACCCTTCAGTATCTCCCTGGTCGAACAAACATAGATGCAGATGCCTTGTATCGTCAGCCTTACATTAAAGACTTGTCACCCAATGATTGGATGAATGTGGGTACCCCTGAATTGAGAGCTTTATGTCAATGAGTATCTGTTCTGGAGGAACATTCGATAGCCAATGGAGAACGAGCAATTGACTGCCTCGGGGTGCCCCCACAAGCCATACCCATAGCCTACTCAAGTTTTACTAGAGTACAGGATCCTCAGCTGCCCAGATTAAAGGATCAGGAGGTGGAACATGTCCAGAGACTTGATCCATGAATGAAGGATGTCCTTTACGGATTGGAAAGCAGAAAGGATCCCAAGAGTATTCGACTGACTCACCCAGAGGAAGTCCTTTTGCTGAAGGAGTGGGGTCGCTTATTGGTTCAAGGTCAACAACTTTATTGAGGGAAGAAGCATTCCCCAAGACCCCACCCAAAGCAGTTGCTACTACTGCAAAAGTATCAACAACATGTTTTGGAGGCCTGCCATGATCAAATGGGTCACCTGGGAGTAGAACAGTTAGAGGCCTTAGTTAAAGCAAGATTTTATTGGCCCCAGATGGGGCATGACATTGCCCACCATGTACACACCTGTACAAGATGCATCTGACAAAAGACTTTGCCTAAGCAGGCAGCTTCTCTTGTCAATATCACAAGTTCAGCACCCATGGAGCTTGTCTGCATGGACTTTCTGTCATTAGAGCCTGATCGCCGGGGTACAATACATATCCTGGTGGTAACTGACCATTTTACTCATTATGCTCAGGCTTATCCCACAAAAAATCAAAAAGCTTCCACAGTTGCCAAGATCCTGTGGGAAAAGTTCTTCATTCGCTATGGGTTGCCTGCGAGACTACACGCAGAGCAGGGACGGGATTTCGAGAGTCGATGAATAAAAGAACTTTGCAAAATCATGGGGATCAAAAAATCACACACCACCCCTTATCATCCACAAGGGGATCCACTGCCTGAACAATTCAACTGCTTGCTGCTCAACATGCTGGGAACCCTAGAGCCTCACCAGAAAAGATCCTGGAGCCAATATGTGGAGCACTTAGCACATGCCTATAACTGCACTCGGCATGATGCAACTGGATATACACCTTACCCGTTGATGTTTGGTCAAGAGGCACGGCTGCCAGTTGACCTCTGTTTTGGAGTGTCTTCAGATGGGGCACTCCCTGAAACATATTTGGAGTACGTGGCTCACCTAAAAGATCAATTGAAGGAGGCATATCGCATAGCAACACAAGCCTCTGGCCAACAGAATCAAAAGAACAGATTGCAATATGATCAGCAAGTGAGGCAACAGCAATTTCAGATTGGTGACCAAGTGCTGTCCCAAAATCTGGGATTACAGAGAAAACACAAAATTGCTGATCGCTGGGAGTCACACCTGTATGTCAGTGAGGAGAAACTGGGAGATCTGCTAGTGTATCAGATACACCTGGAGGGCAATCATGGCCCCACCAAAACTCTCCACAGGAATCACCTGTTACCTGTAGGACAGATAGTGTTCCCCAATGAGGATGTTTCCACAGTTTCTGAGCCCTCTGGCCCTGCAAGTCAGACACGATCCCAGTGACGGAGATATAATAGGACTTTGCAAACACCCAGCTCCTTGGAGAGTGAGGATGAACTAGTGTTCAGCCAATGGCCTCTTGGAGAAGCTTCAACCACACCAGATCTTTCCAGCATTGGACAAAGAGATGGGAAGGGGGAAGAACCCACAGAAAGTGTCCCAAAGGGTTCTGTGGCCAAATCTGTGAGGACCTACCAACAGCCTGATGAGGCCCCATACAGCCACTTTAAATCCAGATGCCCTTGCTTTTACACCTCAAGGATCTGTCACCATGCCCCATGTTCAGAAGTGCCACCTTAATCAATGCCTGACAGCCAACTTAGATGTTCCTCTAGGGTAGGAAAGCCCAGGTGTGTGCTGAGATATGATTGGTTGGGGGAGCCCAGTGAAGTAAAAATCTCTGGAGTACCGCGGGGGTGGGGGGGGGTGAGTTGCCTCATGTGAAACCTGTTCCACCCCTCAGTGTCCAGTGGGTTGGACGATTGTGATGCTCCTGACCAAAGGGGCCCCTGGGTCTCCTGCTGGGAATCCACGTTGTTGGGGACACCAAGGATACTGTCTTTTGGAGGGGGGCAGAGTATAACCTCTGGGGTCTTAAAGAGCATGGTTCATTTAAATTTTTGCCCTGTGGGAGAGACTGATTGGTCTGGAAGAAGGGTGTGGAGCTGAGGGGGGAGGGGGCTGTAGCCAAAGAGCCAGAGAGAAGCAGCAGAGAGAGAGAGGGAGAGAGAGAGAGAGAGAGAGAGGGAGGGACCCTGCCTGAAGCCAGGGAGGACAAAGGGGCTGACCTGGGAGCCCAGGACAGTACCCACAGGAGGACACTGTGCTGGGGAGAGTCGTGGAAGGACAGAGCTGGACCCACGTGACTGGCCACCGGAGCTGTGGGGCTGTGAGTACAGGGCCTGGGACTTGGCCTGGGACTAAGGGGGAGGCTGTAGTTAGTTAAGTGGGGAGGGCGTCGCTCTGTGGTTGCAGAAAGCCGCAGAAGAGGCATCAGAGGGTTTTTGCTGGGAAAGTTGCTGGCGCTGAAGACAACCAGGAGCTGCTGGACTGAACACTGGACTGGAGCTGTGCTGGTGTAACCCATGTGCTTAAAAAGGTGCAATCTCTTTCAGGGCTCCCTTATGGCTGGGTTACGTTGCTGGGCAGATTGTGCAGCCCAGAAACCAGAACCTTCTGGTAAGAAGGTGTGGGAACACATTGAGCATGCTCCACAAATTTTATTGTCATGCTCCAGTTACATAC
Organism: Podocnemis expansa; assembly: GCA_007922195.1. Lineage (NCBI taxonomy): Eukaryota > Metazoa > Chordata > Testudines > Podocnemididae > Podocnemis > Podocnemis expansa. The sequence goes on along the minus strand of ML681964.1, from coordinate 38,681,641 downwards.
CCAGGGAGAAGCCTGATAAGACCATCCTGGAAAGGAGCAAACAGAACACTGCAGAGTATATCTGCTAAGGGACTCAGTGAAAGGAGCTGAGCAGGAGTGGACTGCAGGATGTTTTCTCCCTGCTTTGGAGAGTTTTGCAGGGGAGTTGTCTGCAGCAGAACTGAGAGTTGGGTGGTCAGTGACCTGATTGCATGGTGCTGGCTACACAGGAGGAAGAAAGGACTGCATGGTATTTGACTGAAGATTCCTGCAGCTAGAGAGGATGAGGATTGCTTTCCTCCTGCGTTTAAGCCTCAAGGACTTAAGAGACTGCAATTGAAATAAAGGTGACTCCACCTGAACATTGGGACCACTGTTCTCTCTAAGCTGTGTGCGTGTGTGCACGCACACAGGTCATGGAACCTGAGCACACACCAAAAAAAGTGTGCACAAAAAAATTCAATAATGCTAATATTGGTGCTCACAAAAATGTTTTTGCGCACACAAAGAAATTGTTTGCGCACACAGTCTACGAGTAATTAGAGGGAACATTGATTTGGGACTCCTTGGTTTCTTACAATTTTGTTTACATTTATTAGTGTGCTCTTGCTGCCAAAAAGGCCAATGGCATACTGGGCTGCATCAGAAGAAGTGTTACCAGCAGATCGAGGGATGTGATCATTCCCCTCTATTCTGCACTAGTGAGGCCACATCTGGAATACTGTGTCCAGTTTTGGGCTCCCCACTACAAAAAGGACATGGACAAATTAGAGAGAGTCCAGAGGAGGGCAACCAAAATGATCAAAGGGCTGGAGCACAAGCCCTATGAAGAAAGACTGAAGGAACTAGGCTTATTTAGCCTGCAGAAGAGAAGACTGAGGGGGGATTTGATAGCAACCTTCAACTACTTGAAGGGTTGCTCCAAGGAGGAGGGAGCTCGACTGTTCTCGGTAGTAACAGAGGGCAGAACGAGAAGCAATGGTTTCAAGTTACAGCTGGGGCGGTCCAGGCTGGATATTAGGAAAAACTTCCTTACTAGGCGAGTGGTGAAGCAGTGGAATAAGTTGCCTAGGGAGGTGGTGGAATCTCCATCTCTGGAGGTGTTCAAGTCCCAGCTGGACAAAACCCTGACTGGGATGATCTAATGGGAGTGGTCCTGCTTTTTTTGGCAGGGGGTTGGACTAGATGACCTTGTGGGGTCCCTTCCAACCCTATGATTCTATGATTCTATTATGTTTTCTTAGGATAAGGTCTGTTTAGTTAGTTAATAAAGTTCATTGTTACGTTTCTGCTGAGTAGCAGTTTATTGTGGGATGCGAACTCTGAGCAGTCTTCGCTGTGAGTCCTTTTAACAACTGGATCCTGGCTCTCCAATTGCTTTCTGCAGGGGTTTTCACTGTGAGGCACTGGAGAGGGGCAAGTAGATGCATTTGAGCCCACCCTAGCAGGTTACACTGGGTGCAGACACAGAGCTCACTCACTGCTTTCAGCCTGCTGCACTGTGGGGCTTGCAGGGCCCTGTGTTAGCCGTTACTCTGTGTTACTGCTGCCCCATCTCCCCTGTTTGTTTCTCTTTCCCTCCTCTGTAAATCAACCTTCCCCATTCCCATAATCCCTGTGTTATCCCAATGTGTGTGTGTGCTCATTCTGGGGAGTTTGGAACAGGTGGTAAAGGGGCTCTCCTTCCTCCATCCCTGTGCATCCCCTTTCTTGGCCAGAGCTGCCTGCAGGACACACTCTATCTTGGCCACAGGAGTGTTAAATAAATTAAATAGCACCACACCATGGACTTGCACACTGTTATCCAAGATCAAAGACAGTGTGCTCACAACAATGAAAGATAAAATGTGATTAAAATAAATAGAGGAAGGAAACTACTTCTGCAGCGGCTGACAGGAACAGAAGCCTAGTACGAGGAAAAGGAAGAAAAGACAGATTTGTGTCACGCTATAGAGCTATGTGCAGGCAGACTTCAGCGGTGGAAAGTGGAAAGAAATTCTTTGCAAGGTTCAGCAGGCCGGAGCAGGGGAACAGGAGCCAACACTTCGACCTGGGCGGGAGAGTGGGATGGGGATGTGTGTGTCCATAAATCACCCTGTGGCAGGGAGTCGAGTCTCCTGGTGCCCAGATGCTGAGGGGTAGAGTGCAGTGTTCTCCCCAGAACTTGAATTGGGGGGGTGTTGGGTGCTCACTAAGTTGGCACAACACTTTTACTAGCTGACAACGGGGGGGAGGGGCGCTCGGAGGCCCAGCTCGGGGCAGCCATGCGCCTTTGGCACCTCAGTGTGGAGGAGAAGGGCGCACAGGCCCGCCCGCGCTTTTCACTGCCTGGCGCCGCCCCGCCTCAGCCCGCGCGCGGCGGATGCCCCGCGCGCCGCAGGGAGCGGAGTCTGGGCACGCCGGCCACGAAACTCCGGGCGGAAGTGACTTCAGCAGGCATTACCGCGCATGCTCCGCAGCGCCAGCCGCGGCGGGAGGAGGATGGGGCCGGTGCGCGTGCTGGAGCTGTACAGCGGCATCGGGGGCATGCACCAGGCGCTGAGAGGTACCGGCCCCTCCCGCCGCGCCGCTCCGCCCTGGGCCCGGCCGGGAAACCCCCGGCGGGCCGGGGCTGGGCCAGCTTGCGCGCGTCCCCAGCGCTGTCCTGGGGGCTGCTCCGCACATTGCGGGGGCGGGGGGAGTTGCCGTTCAGGCTGTTCCGCTGCGGCCCAGCTCTGTTCGTCTGCCTCTTGGCACGGTGGTTGGTAGGTTCCTTCCTGGAAGTGTGTGGCTGGGATCTTCTGTGAAAGCAGGACTCAGTCGAGACTATGGGTTCTTTTCCCATTACAAAGGGTAATTTGACTTCAGGCTTCCCATTCTTTGAGCCTGTAAACTGCTCTGATTTGCGGTTACTTTATGACCTGATCCTATGTTTTACACCCCCTTGCCTTTAGTTTCATTCCTTTCTGTAAGTTCACCCATCTTTGAAGCATCTGAGGAAGTGGGATCTTCTCCCACGAAAGCTCATGCGAAAAATAAATCTGTTAGTCTTAAAGTGCCACGCAACTGCTTGTTGTTTTTTTACTGGACTAGACTAACACGGCTATCCCTTTGGAAACTGATAGGATCTTCTTGTCTGGTCAAAAACTCCACCCGCACAAACAGTGATGGCCCAGGGCTGCAGGCAAGTAAATTCTGCAAGGGGGCCTCAAAACAAATCCCTTCAGCTAATACGCAGGTTGTATTGTGTGAAAGCAGAGCTCAATCGTGGCTGGAGATTCTCTTCACTCTCCCCCGGTGCTGTTGCCTGGAGGTTCAGTCCCTACAAATGCTGTGATTTGTTGTTGCAGGATGACCTGATCCCATGTCTTACTCACCCTTGCATTTATTTTCTTCTCATTCTGTCACTTCCCTCTCTTCAAAGCATCTGACAAAGTGGGATTTTCTCCCATGAACAGGGGCGTGGCTGCCCTGGGGAATGACCCCTGCCCACAGGCCACACCCCCAGCCAGGGACAGGGAGGGGAGCGGCAGCCACGGCCAAGGGGTCGACCGGCCTTTGAAGGGGCCGGAAGCAGCCGCTGCTGCCCAGGCCACTGGGCTCCGGATCTCCAGCCCGATCCAGCCAGAGACCAGGAGAGGTGGGGCCCTGCCAGGACCCGGGGCACTGGCACCAGCATTCGGGGCACAGGCCCCATGTGCCAGGCACCAGCAACGCCGCTGCCCAGGAAAGCTTATGCAATAAATAAATCCGTTAGTCTTTAAGTGCCACAGGATTCCTTGTTTTTTTCTTTTTCCCCGAAGTAACAGTGTACTTAGCCTAAATGAGTAAAACCTTTGGAGTTTTAGCCTGTGTGTATAGTTCGCATACACTTCACTGAAAAAGCCATCACTGAATTTAGGCTTGAGGGTCTCAGTATTTCTGGTTTTTATGAAGGCTGAACTGTTTGTAGCGATTTTAGTTAATTCTTTCCCAGTCATAGATAAAAATGGATTATGTTGAAACTGAACTAGAATTTCAGGGAGAACACTAGTTGGGTTTTGTTCCAAGGCTGTTGTGTTTTAATAAATTAATACATTTAATATAATTAATTAACAATTTAATTAATATAATTTAATAAATAGCCTATATAGCAGATGTGGCCAAACTGCAGCTCGGGAGCCAGATGTGGCTCTTGAGTGAAAAAGCGTGGCTCTCAGAAAATCAATTTAGTAGGTAAAAGTGTATGGCTGTATGCCTCAGTGCGGCTCTTGAAGGTTTAATAATCAACTTGTGTGGTTCTTGAGTTCCGTAAGTTTGGCCACCCCTGATATATAGACATACGGGCTTTTTTCATGACAGTAATTTTAACTGTTAAAGGTCTAACAAGGGGGACCAATTTAAATGGTCTGGCCAGGTATTGCCAAGATCTTTTCAAGACATTAATAAGTGTTTTAAATTATTTTATAAGGTACACCAGCTCAGGTAATTTCCAGGCTACTAAGGTGATTTTCTTGGACTTGCTGTCACTTGCTTTTCCTATGTCAGACAAAGAGATCTTCCTTTTGACTGAACAACCAGCCTTATCTTTACTTCCATGGTCTTTGGATATTGTGAGTAACTCTGCTTATTCTAAGTGTAAAATGGTAGATTTTTCTTTTTTCCCATTCAAGTAATGTCTATGTTCTTCATTTCGTTAGTAAGTTATGTAGAAAGTCAGAAAGCTTCATCTCTCTTTTGTCATGTATCTGTCTGTTAAAGTTCCCATAACAGGAGGTGGAAAATGAAAGGGACATTGTTTTAAACACAGTCTCTTGGACATATAAACACAGTTGACTGTAGTGCAGATTAAAAGCTTTCAATAAGGGTTTTAGAACACAACTACAGGAGCATGTCAGCAAAATAAAAAGCAAGAGAAAATCCAGATATTTAAAATGCCTTGGCCAATACACACAGTGTTGGTTGTAGTTTTTTTAAAATATTTTTGTGTGTGTATGTGTGTTACAGTTATCAAAAGGCATGACAATAAAATATGCAAACATGCAAAAGAGTAGGAATAGTTTAAAGATACAACTAAACCTTATAACTATATTAGGTACCAAACCTCTCTTTCGTTCCCTAAAGGTGTCTGTCTTGAAGCGAGGATGGCTGACAGGTATCTTTGCTGATAATTCTAGAAATTCTGAAGTCTTACTTGAAAGAAAAAGACACAAACTTTGCATTTTGTATTCCTTTCTAACGTAGTCTAAATTCTAAAAGAATAACTGAACATTTTATCTTGGTTTTCATTAGACTCCATAAAAAATTGACTGAATCGTAACAATTAGTCTACACAATTATCCAACTGCTTGTTGTATGTTGGTGTTTGTATGTATGGGGAGAATCATCCCCAGATGTTATTTGCTCTGTTCTTAACATCATAATACACACACTGTGAAAGCTCAGTAATATTTGCCAGTGATTAACAAATGCTGGTGCCAAGGTATTAAAAGTTGACGACTGAAATGTATTTGTTACAGCATAAAAGCAACAAATTAGTTACGGGAGATGAGATATAGCTTAGGGATATACGAGAGTACTACAAATAGGTTTGCAAAAAAGTATGCTGATTGTATAAGACTGCACTATATATTTGTGCTTGAGAATAGTGCAGGTGTGACCAAATCATCTAGGTCAGGGGTCTCAAACTCAAATCACCACAAGGACAGCATGAGGACTAGTGCATTAGCCTGAGGGCCGCACTACTGAAACCTTTTAGTACAATGATATTGCAAATATTGGTAACAATAGGGTCATCGTGAGCCACAGGGAATTAGCTTTAGGGGCCGCATGTGCCCTGTGGGCTGCATAGATGAGACCCCTGATCTAGGCCATGTTTATTGTGGGGGAGGATGAGCAGAAAGGGAGCTAAATCACTTGTGTTGGTTTGATTTATTTCCAAAACATTCAGTTATTGCTCAGAAACACAGATGGAGTTTCTGACCAATTTCAGCAGTGTCAGTGTAGATTGTTTCTTTTGGACTTACTTTTGAATGAAGAAATTGCAATAAATACAAATAGCATGTCTAAGATTCTTTTGCAGTAGTATCAGTCAGCAGTGGTGTCGCTGGCGCTGGGCATAGGGTGCTCAGGCCCTGAGTCCCAGTGCCAGTGCCCCAGGTCTGGACCACAGTGGCAGCTGTCTTCCCTGGCCCCATCCCCAGCCGGGGGTCTGGGGCCGGGTCGCCCATGGTAGGAGCCCAATCTGAGCCCTGGGGCAGGATCAAGCCTGGGCCCCAAATCAGGACAGAGCCCCCCTGGGACCTGGGCCCCGGGTCTTTTCCTGGTCCTGCGTTGCTCCTGTCAGTCAGAGCAGATGAGGCGACTTACATCTTTAGTTCCAAAGAGGTAACCATGTTAGTCTAGTTCAGCAAAACAAACAAGGATTCCTGTGACACTTTTAAAGACTAACAAATTTATTTATTGCATGAGCTTTTGCGGGAGAAAATCCCACTTTGTCAGATGCTTTGAAGATGGGGTACTTTCACAAAGGGAGAAAAATAAGTGCAGGGGAGTGTACGTCATAGGACCAGGTCACATTGTAACAGCAAATCAGATGAAGAAAGTAAAAATATCCTTGCGGCTATTTTTTCACATGTAGCCGAAAGAACTCGTATACTTCAGACTTGTGCATTTGTATCTATAAATAGTGTGGTATTGTGTCATAAATTTCTGTAATAGAATTCTTCTGCTGTTACTTGATGGGGACAGTGGAATTCTCAGTAGTGGAGTGTTGTGGGGGTTTCCTCTCAATGTATGGGATGAAATTAAATGCTGCAGTCACCTGTGCTGTGGGGTATCAGCAGCAGGATGTCCAAGAAGTCAAAACTAAGTGGCTACAGTTAGTAATGATTGTAGTAAATGTGTACATCCAGGAAAAATAGGAGCAGAAAAGAAGCTGTTTGTTGTTTTAAGAAGGGAAGATCGAGTGTAAAAATTTACTAAGTCTGCAGCGAGACTGGTTCTGCAAATGGAAATATTTCTACAGTGCTGCCAAGATAAGTGTCAGTTATGGTTCCCTACCATATTAACATCTAATTTAAAGGTAGTCTGACTTGTGTTTTTCTGCTAAATTATCAGTGTTTGTAATTGGTGAATAGGTATTTTCCACGATCAAACTGAGGCAATCTTCACTATCACATCTATTCCCAAGGCCACCCTCCAATATCTTTGTATCCTATGATGTGGCAAACATTTATACCTCTATTTAACTTCAGTAAAATTACTGGTTTGTTCATCTTGAAGTGCATGTGTAAAAGTTTGCAAGATCTGGGCTTTATTTGATATGGTGGTTGCCATTAGAAAACAAAATCTGGCAACAGTTAGATACTTCACAGAAGTTTCTGGGATAACCGCAGATTTCCACCCATTGTAGGAGATGCCTGTGGCCTGGTGGTGACTTATACAGACCAGGCTTTTTTCCCAGTATTTTCATGTCACTAGCATACAGGGAGCAGTACGTTTTTTGTTAGTGAAGAAACAAGGGTTGGTTCGACTTTCTGTTACTAAATTTAGGTTTCAGTCCTGAAACCCTTAATGAAAAATCTTGTACTTTATGTACAGATATTTCCATACACGCATTTGCAATATGTTGTTTTAGAGCTTTAAAACTTCATAAGGCAATTTTTGATCTTGAGTAACATGAAATACGCAAACAGCACAATTTTGACTGAGGTCCCAAAGGGAATCAGTGACAGAGCTAGGATTAGAACACAGGAGTCGCTGCTCTCAGTCCTGTGCTTGGTTTGATTAGTCTGTTGAAGCCAATGGAGTACTCTGGATTTAGGCTCTGATTCTGGAGACCTTTATGCCCACATCTAGTTCTTTTAAAGTTAAAGGGATTGCACGAATGGCTAAGGCTTGCAGGTTTGGGGCCTTACTCTGGGTTATCTCAAAGCTGGATTTAATTCTTTAAATCTGTTGTATGTGATCTCAGTATAAGTAAAGTTTGCTGCTCCAAGCTGTTAAGAAATAAATTTTGACAGTTGGATGACAAAACACCAAAACTTGCCATTTATATATACATTTGTTTTCCCACAGAACATCTTCAATGCAAATTATAATGGTTTATTTGTTAGAAAAGTCATCTTTCCTTTCCTTCCACTTCCATAGGAACCCTTCTCCAAACAAGCAAAAAACCAACCAATACCCCCCCATAAAACAAATTTTACATAGCTTATTAATTTAGGCAGTTTTCCAAAGAATAATTAAGTCCAAGTCTGTGCCCTGAAAACTTATAGATAGATCACACATGTTTAGAATTTGTTCGCTCATGAAATATGAGAAGAACTTTAAAAAAAAAAAATCATTTCTGGGTTACAAATTCAATTGTTTTTCCTCCCAGTGAGTATAACTTAAGTTTTACAAAGGAAAGGTTTAAATGTATTTGCAGTCTCTTTCTTTCTTTCTTGTATGGGTACCATTTTTTCTTACTATCTCAATAGCTGTAAATGATCTTCACTAAAGTCACTCTAAACAACATCTGCCTGTTGTTTATGCCTGTAGAATGTGATCTGTGTTATATCACTGAGAACATTTACATTTAAATAGAATAAAAGCTAGCAGTTCTATCACTATAAAACTATATTGGATATATAGTTTAATAAAACCCCATGTGAAACCATATTGTCAATCTGGGCAGTCTCTTGCTTATTAGTTTCTAAAATGTAGCTTATTCCACAGAAGAGTAGTGCTGATTGTTCAAAAATGATAAAAATCTACACTGGGTTATACTGTGGATGTACAGATATGGAGTTGTGTGGTAAGGGAGGAAGAAACTGATTATTTTGCAGGAAGCAAGCATCATGATGACTGATGATCCAGCACAATCTCTGTTCTTAAAAGCTATATAACCAAAAGATAAATATTTAATGTTTATTCTAGAAGGAAATTGAATTGGCATAAAATGCGACCATTCTTTCTTACCCTGTTTCCATATATATGTAGCTAGTTATTTTGGCTCTGTCTGTTTTCCTGTCTGCCAGACCCTGCCCTTGGCGGTATGCTATATATTCCACGTGCTGTGCTGCCATTGATTCTGGTGCCTAAGTGCAGCAGTAAATATAAATGGATCTATGTTAATTTTAAGGTCTGTTAGAAACACATGGCATGGGAATCAATGTTTTTCAAGTGTAAAAGGACATATTTGGTAGCTTCTGTAATTTTATTTGGAAATTTTTACAAAGATCTGTAAACTGTGTATGGCTTTTTCCAAGTCTGAAGCTAATCAAATCAAATCATAGGGCTGGAAGGGACCTCATGAGATCATCAAGTCCAACCCCCTGGGAATTGAACCCAGGACCTTCTGCATGTTAAGCAGCGGTGCTAGCCACTACACTATAATGCAGCTCCCTCCTTTACTTCCATCTGTTTGAATTTTTAAATCTTTTGATTATGAGGCCTCCCACCCTCCAGTAGCATTAGGTCGACAGGAATACTCTAAAATACAGATATTTAAGGCCAGACTTAGGATCTTCTGAGACCTCTTGCTTAGCCCAGATCATAGTAGCTCACTGAGTAATTTCTGCATTAAGCCAATAACTGCAGTTTGAGCTACGGGGTCAGCAACACCTGGCATGCATGTCAAAGCTGGCTCATGCACCTATTCTCAGCGGCACAGAGGGTTCCCAGCCTTGCAGCACCGCAGTTGCTCCCCCTGCTGGCTCTGCCCCAAGCGAGGTCTGCTGCAAGAGCTGTGCACATGCCACAGTTCCTGTCTTCTGCTGTTCCTTCTCCCCAACTGGGGGTGGGGAAGCAGGGAAAAGGTGCTGCCGCGTGCATGCAGCACCTGTCCTCTGCTGGCCCTGACCCAGGCACCTGCTGAGGGTTGGGAGGTGGGGCTGGCTTGGGGGCTGGCCAAGGTTGCCGACTCCTGAGCCTACAGCATGTCTTTGGGGAGGTTATCTAGTCTTGATCTGAAGACTTCAGTGTCACTAAGCAAATTGTTTCAATGGTTAATTATCCTCATCATTAAAAATATATACCTTTATTTCTTGTCTTCCTAACCTTAAGTTGTTTTATGCAGACATAGCTGTAGTTTAATTACATTGCTAGTGGTTGCCATTTGGCACTCAGGGTGTTCTTTTAAGAGATATCTCAAAGGTAGTGTGTGGTTTTTTATTAGTATTGTGCTGTGCTTTCTTGGAAATTCAGTTAACTGGTTGTAACTAAGTCAGAAATGTGTAAGCATGCATGTTTTTAGACAGATAATAGATTTTGTGCCCATTGCTGGATAATTAAATAAAACGTGTAATTTAATTAAATAAAAATAAAGCTTGAGTCCGTTCTTTTGGTTTTATCATTCAATGCTTTTTTTATTGTAGAAGAAGGAAAATGTAAGACAGAAAAATACAGAAATATGGTGGCTACTGAGTTATTCACATCAAAATTTAGCATCATATCAAAATGATTTTAATAGAATCTCACAAAAGATATTTTTTCTTGTGAGGTCTTGAGAACACAGACTTTTCTTTACTAGATAGAGTGGGTCAGATAATTTTGTCCATTGCAGCTGCTTTGTGCACACCATCGGAAAGCTGCCTTCTGAAGAATCCATGTGTGTAAGAGGAACTCCCAAAGAATGCTAAATTGGTGTAGCGCCTTTGTGTGCTGTGCCCTGATACACCATTGTGCTGAATCCATGGAATAAAACAAGCAAGGAATCCTGTGGCACTTGCAGACTGGCTAACTTATTTATCTCATGAGCTTTTGTGGGAGAAAATCCCACTTCATCAGATGCTTGAAGATGGGGGAACTTACAGAATGGAAGGAAGATAAGTTGAGGGAAGTGTAAGTCGTGGGATGAGGTCAGATTGTAAAAGCAGTTGTTAAGATTCAAACACTAGAAAGTGGCATATAGAGGAAGGTGAGGTCAAATCACCTGTTGTAATGGGAAAAGAAACCAGTCACGATTTAATTCTTCTTTCACAACAGGGGTTAAAGCATAATTTGGAGGGCCCCAGAGCCCTCCTAAATTGCAGGCCCCCTCGTGCCAGTGTGGGCCCCCTCATGCATCTCAGCTCCTGTCCCGTCCACACCTAACCACCTCACCTGGCTGCCATGGGGAGAGGCCCCGGCCTGGGCTGAAGCTTCAGCTGAGAGCAAGGGTTGGCAACCTTTGCTGGCTGCCGTTCCAGCCCCGCCCACTGCATCCTTAGTGCAGCAGGGCCAGGCTTCAGGCAGCAGTTTAAGAGAGTTTGTAAATTGACACACTTTGCTATTCTTTTATGTACTGTTAAAGAGCAGCATAAAAACAGACATTAGTACTTTAAGTTGCTTGTAGGGCATATATAAGTATACCAGGGGTGTCCAACCTTTTTCAGTGAGGGGCCACATTACAATCTTTCTTAATCAGGGGGCCAGTGAGAAAATTTTTGGTAGATAAGACATACAAATTCATCTTTATTAATAACCTTTAGTAAAATAATGATTAGTGTGATATTTGGCATTGCTTTTGCTTGCACAAATTATCAATGTCTGCCCACACACCTGATGTAGCAATTTGGGGTATTCCAGATAACCCTGGCCAGCCCTAGCTCCCAGGCTCTTGCAGCAGCACTTTGCGGGCTGGTTAAAAGCCATTGGCAGGCTGGATTGTGCAGGCCGCATTTTGGACCGGCCTGAACTAAACTATGCTGAAGTGTCTACACAGAAAAACCTGAGACAGATAGGTAAGATATGCTGTTCCTTTAAGCCCAGAGAAGAACATGACAGGTAGATAAATGTGTCTTGTAAAATTGTTTTTGACAAAATTCTATATGTAGCGCTACAGGTTTAGTGGGAACTGTGCTAACGTACCTTACTAAGGATACCACGCTATCTATGCTCTGTATTCAGGAACATTGGAGTCATGCCATGTTGAGCTCCTCATCAAAAAACTAATCTAAAAAAGAAAATAGTGCTTCCGTTATATTACTCATCTCTGAATGTTGGAATCTGAAGACAGAATGAGTCTTATTAATATTTTTTAATGTTAATGCTATATCAGCTCAATATGAGGAGAGTAAAGAAAGGTTCATCCTTTGCACTGAAAGGAGGTCATATAAGATCTCAGCATTATGGAGCTGGAGAAATAGATACTTGACAGGTAGAATTAAGAACAGTTTCTATACCTTTTCCTTCCTTAGCCTTTAGGGTTTGACTTAAAAGTGCATTCTGTGAGGTTTCCTGAAAATCTTCAGTTACTTACAATTGAAATACGTTACATGATGACCACCATGAGCCAGCCTTTAAGTCTTACAAAGGCCTTGAGTGAAGACCCTGATTTTTTTTTTTTTTTTTTTAAGTTAAGGGGAAAGGAGTGGAAATGGTGGCCATCTGACCAAAGAGTGGCTGTGAGCCTCCAGCTTCTGCCATTTTTATTATTTGTTTGATGTGGTAATGATTTGGGATTGTTAATTTTCATTCCTATCAGGGTGCCTGCAGAACAGACTTCTGTTAATTAGGACAATATATGTTAAAAAAGGGAATCTCTTTTGCTGTATTGGAAATCTGCATCCCGTAACAATTGCTGTTGCACTGTCAAAGCCAAGATATCAGATTTTAAATATACTTTTACATTTAATGGTTGATCTGTTAAACTTGCATTTTTTTCACACTAGATTTCAGTGTTACAGAGGTGATCACCTTTCTCAGGTGTAGTCATTTCTGTTGCTCTCCTATGAGCATATCTGTGCTTAATACATCTGTAACCATTCAGAATATTGAGAAGGAAAATAAGAGATGCTGTAAAAGTGGGCCTTAACAGGCAGTCACAAAGTTCACATTTGTCTTTGTCATTGGTTAAATTGAGTAAACAAGTCAGAAAATGCTATTGTTGCCTGAATGAAAATTGTTGTGTACCCTGTTCCATACTGTGACCTTTCAGAGCCCTCTAGCAAGCGGTGTGAGCCCTCTAGCAATCAGGTATAGTAGATAAGTCTTTAATTTTCAGTTGTCTAGTTATCACTGCTGGGTTTCTGTATTTGGCTTTTCTGCTCTGAAATGGCTGGGCATGGAAAGTGTTTTACTCTGTTTTGTAAAGTACCGTGGACATTAACAGCCCCAAACAGATGATTAGTAATCATATACATGATATATTCAGGTCAACAATTAACATGTAATTTGAAAAGTTATGTTATATATTTAAAAAAGCTTATCTTTTGTGTTTTTTCTTAGAAAAAGAGATAAAAATTTTAATTCTAAAGTTGGGGTAACATGGCAAGCAGATTGTGGAGCTGCTGCTGTTTAATTGATATAGTTTACAGTAGAAAATGAATTTGTGGTTTCCTGCTGTGCTTATATTAATGAAAATATAGCTCTTTTTATGTCAAATGGCTCCATGTAGAGTATACAATCACTGCCAGGAAGCCCTGTGCTATGATCAGAGGTAGACTGAACAGCATCTTCTATGGTCTGAGTTTCAGTAGAAATGGCTTATTCTGTTGCTCTATAAACTAAAAATTGTTTACTCTGTTTCTGTTTTCTGCATTTTTCCTTGACAGTAATTATTGCTAGGTTTATACTTCAGTCTTCTGCTTTCTCATTATTATATTTTAAAAAGTCAATCATTTCTCATTCCTCTAAGGCCCAGTCTACACTGCCACACTGGGTCGACATATCTTGTGTTGAGGTACCTGTAGCATCAGGGGCATTGCTAGCACTGGGCACACGGGGCTCGTGCCCCAAATCCCAGCACCAGTGCCCCGAGTCCTGGCCCTCAGCCTCTTCCGGTCTCCAGCAGGAGATCCGGTGCACGGCTGCCCGCCGCGGCTGTGTCCTAGTCCGGGCCACCCGTCGCGGTGGGTGATGCTCCCAGCCCTGTCCCCGGCCAGGGATCCAGGGCCAGGCTGGCAGCAGCAGGCACCCAAGGCCGGGTCGGTCCAAGCGCAGAATCGGGGCCAGGGGCGTCGCCGGGGCCAGGGCCCATGCCCCAGGTCCCCTGTGTAGCGTGGCATCTTTACAGCACTATTTTCTGCCTTTCAGGGAGCTAGACTAATTCAGTAATGGGAGAGCAGACTCCCATTGACCTACTCAATCAATGCTGCTGCATCAATGCCCATCACCGCTGCAATGTAACATGCCTTAAGCAACAATATGTTTCCGTGATCTTAAAAATTCCACTTCTGAATGCAGCAGTGCAGCAACATAGCTGAACTTCCAGTAAGTTCAAGGACAATTTTACTGACCTGGTTTCCCAAACTAATAAACAATATGCTTCAAAAGTGACAAAAGTGGTTTCTAGGTAGTAAAATCTGCCAGTGGTAGGTAGGATATCTCATTCAATTGCTGCATGATATGACATTTTGATCTGCAAGGACCTGTGTCCCCACCATTCTTACCTAGGGCTGCAGCATGTCTGATGAAGACACTCTATGCCAGTGGTGTCCATCCTTTTTGGGTGAGGGGCCACAATGCAAGTCTTTTCTCAGTAGGGGGCCAGTGAGAAAATTTTTGATAGATAAGATATACAAATTGATCTGTATTGATAAACTTTAGTAAAATAATGATTAGTGTGATATTTGGCATTGCATTTGCTTGCACAAATTGTCAGTATCCTCCCACGCACTTGATGTAGCAATACAGAGTATTCCAGATAGCCCTGGCCGGCCACAACTCCCAGGCTCTTGCAGTAGCACTGAGCAGGCTGGACAAAAGCCCTTGGGCAGGATTCTGGCCCCCGGGCTGCATGTTGGACAAGCCTGCTCTATGCCAATGGGAGTGAGCTCTCTTGTCAGCATAGTATGGCCAGCTCCTCAAGATGTGGTAGCTGTGTCTCCCACTGCCATAGTGCTATGCACACTGGCATTTAGGTCAATGTCATTTATGTTGCTCGGGGATGTGTGGTTTATTCACACCCCTGAGTCACAAGTTATGTTGGCTTAACCTATAGTATAGACAGGCCCTTAGAAAAAAATGTAGCTACAACAACCAAGAAGAGGGTGGGGTGCGGGTTCGGGGGGAGAGGGAGAGTGTGTGTGTGTGTGTGTGTGTGTTACAGTGATTATAAAACACTTTTTTTAGAGTGCATAGTTTGGAGAAAGATAGCTTTAGTTATAAAATCGTTTGCTAAACAGTGTGTGTAAGGTTTGTCAGAACAGCAGTTCTGAGCACATTATTTCTCTTTTCCTTTATCTTTGAAACCATTTGTACATTAGACTTTGGTAACATAATGGCATCATTATGCCTCTACTTACAAATATGATGTATTTTAAAGCAAAGCTGTAGTTTTGCAAATTCCTTTTTTAATTCTAGAAAGCTGTATACCTGCAGAAGTCATTGTGGCCATTGATGTGAATACTATTGCTAATGAAGTGTACAAACACAACTTTCCCAGCACGCCATTATGGGCAAAGACAATCGAGGTGAGTAATGGACATGTTTCTTTTCACTCTAGCCAATTTAGTGAACATTCAGTGCCCACATTTAGTAGGGCATGTAGAATCAAAATACTTGAAACTGAGAGCCAGTAATATAAGAAGAATTGCTTTACTGGATTATGTCTAGTGATGACTTTGGTCCATTCCTGAGGTGTAACTGCTACTGAAGGGAGAGACACACATGCAGATAGACTGATTTCATATGGGTTCCAGGTTAGCTCAGAGAGATTTTGTTTTTCCTGCAAAACTGCTGTATAAGAATTCTTGATTCCGGTGCCAGTAAAGGGTATGTGGCTAAGCAATTAGAAAAGTCCTGGAGTGCCTACCAGCTCCCAAAATAAAAAGATTTTTAAAAGAACTTTGTAAATTAGGAAGAGTCATTCATTTCTTCTACATTTAAAATGGGCTTGGAAAAAAGCAGTTTCAAATGCACTGTGGGCTAGGGGAACAACCCTGCATTGCTAGAGGGATGGCTTGACTAGGTGTTCAAGTAAGTGTCTTCCCTCTCTCTAATTTCCTTGAAAAAAAGCTTTGTAAATTAATTTCAGTGTTTTATAAAAAGATTTGATGCTTTTGTTGGTATATGCCACAAATTGTAATTGATATATTTTTGTTTTTGTATGTTTAATATGGCAGGAGAATTATAAAACTAGCCATGTGGATTTGTGTAATTTTCTGTCCATTTCAGAGTTGATAGAAATAACTGAATACCTTTTAATCTCCTGTCCAAGTTTTTAGCTTAATAGTAAAAGGTTCTAAGCTTGTTTTAATAGACTGTTTAAGTAGAACCAAAGTGAAGAGTGAGTTGGTTGTTCTGTGCTTGGTAGTTATGGACTAATGTCAGCTAAGAATGGTGGCTTACTTACCGGTAACTGTCCTCCTTTGAGATAGGCTGCTCGGATTCATTCTGTATCAGGTGTCCACGAGCCACAGCAAACGATTGGCCTGAAACTCTTTAGCCTTAGCCTGTCGTGACAGGGCTGGCGGCCACCACCTCTTGGCCACCCTGTGGCTGTATATATGGCTGCAGCCCTGCTCCTCCCCATTTCCTCCTGATAGCTAACTCTGAGTAGCCAGGAAGGTGGGAGGGTCCTAAATGAATCCGAGCAGCCCATCTCAAAGAAGTACAGTTACTGATAAGTAACCCACCATTCTTCTTCAAGCGCTGCTTGGATATATTCAGTATCAGGTGACTGCTAGCTATACTGTGGAAGGTGGGCAGAGTTAGAACCTTATTCGCCATCAGCACGGCTACCCACAAACGGCACAGCACCCAAAACTGAGTGAAGAAGCAGTGGGCTGCCAGGCAAACACCTATGGACACACTACCAAATGCAAGATCTTCAAGAGAAGACATGCATGAGAGTGCTGAGGGGTCATTGCCCACTCTGTCAGGAGACTAGAACTCCAACACAGGCAATACCCAGTTCATTATCGGGGAATTTGCTATATCATAATAGCAAAAGAACATGCTTGTCACCAGCAAAACCGTCTAGTGTAGGAGGGTTGCCCTTTCCTAGTAGAATCAACTCCTGAGAGAGGCAGTCATGATCCAGGGCAACAGGCTCCTCCAGCAGCAGGCAAAGAGCAAGGGTGGAGTAATTGCCTCCCTTGCTGCCTCAGCCCCTCCAAAAAGGGGAGGTGTCTATTGGGTTAAGTTACTAACCAAGACTGGAGGTGGGGAATGCTCATCCCCTGACCAAACAGGGAATAGGCAAAAGGCCTTTCCCCATTGGCATACCGGCAGGAGATGCCATGGGTAAGATTGATAAGGGGCACCCTAAACGAAGGTGTCCCGCCTCCATATAGAAGCTAACGTAGGAAGAAGGATAACAAGGAAGGAGTGGCTGGGGACCCCTGCCCCTCCATCCATTGACACATGGGAATGGAGGGCCTGGAGGGAGGGCCCCCGAAAAAGGCCTAAATGCTTGGTAGACCCATCTCTGGGCCCAAAGTGTCAGAGACACTCCGTCAAGGAGGTTGTCATAAAGAGAGGAGTGGACATCAAAGAAGGGCCACTCTTTAGAGGTGACCCTTGAGCAGGTTATAGTAGGAAAAAGGGGGAACCCTTAGGTACACCCATCCTAGCATCAAGAGAGAAACTGGGAGATTGAATTTCCATGGTAGGTTGTCCCCGACCAAAGGGGTGGGGGAATGACCTGAGACAGGGGTGGTGAGAAACCATTGCAGGGTTCCAGGATGGGGCTGGTGCAACTTCAAGGCTACATGCGCTTTTTCTCTCCCCTGCCCCTTTACTCTATTCTACCAGTATGCGGACTTGCATAGGGAGAGGTGTGCTGAATCGAGGGAAGGGGTATCCAGTCATCTCTGTAGACAGGTCAGGTCTACCTCGAGGGTCGTGCCCCCAGGTTCCAGAATCGGAGTATCTGGGGGAGGGGGTGGGCACGTGGCTCACAATTCCTTCACATGATAGTCTCACTCTCACTTCTATGGAGAGGCAGTCAATCTTCATAACACAGCTGATTGACTCATCTCTAGTGGCAGGTGTAGGTGTTGGGTCCTGGCTACAATGGGCCAGCCAAGAGGGATCTTGTATAGCTCCTGATGAGGAGAGAAGACGATGCCTTAGGCAAGATGCAAGTTGGATGTGGTCTATAACACCTGCTCTGAGGGGAAGGGGTGTTATTGGTGAGCCTTCCCATGTATTGGAAGGGGTAAGGCTTGGGCAGGTCCGGGTGGAAGGAGGGAAGAGAGAGACCCACAGGAAGAGGAGAGGAGAGCATAAGGCAACCCCTACTTAGGGAAAACACAGAAAATCCGCTGTGTCCTTAAGGAACACGGAGGAGGGCAAGAAGGGGTGTTACGAAATCGTCACCCATAAGGCATCAGGCTTTTCAGCCTGTTAAGGATTTGTAAGTTTCTCTGGGAGCCAGAGTTCTGCAGGGGAACTACCCGGAGCTAAGGACCATGGGTTCTCAAATGGCTCACTCAGTTGTATGAGTACCGATGGTGGTTAGGAGTTCTATCCCGTACTATCTCCCTTCGTTGCAGTTCTAGGGAGGAGAGGGATGCCGTAGAAAGATCAAGGCAGCTCCTAGACGGCTGTCTAGGGTTTTCAGAAGAAAGTGACCCTTGCCTGGTTAGAGGGAGGCACCAGAGCAGAGGACGTTCCAGTTGAGGGCTAAACTTGAGGTTTGCCATGGACAGAAGGACCAATGTGATGTGATGAAGGGCCTTGGGGAGGAGAGCTAGGAGCTGAAGAGGCAAAACCCCTACACTGAGGCTCAACAGTCCCTCAGGCAAAAGCCTAATGCGAATCTGAAGAGCATGGCCCTGATATTAAAAGGGGAGCACTGCCTGGGTAGACGAGGAAGGAGAAGCTAGAGGACAAGGAGGACATGCTTTTGCCCTCTTACCTGTCAGCTAGGGGGCAGGGTGCATCATCCCGCGATAGTTTCCCCAAAATCCGTTGCAGGCTGACACGGATAAGGAGCGTTTTCGGGATAGCGGCACAAGAGCATACCCTTTTTAGTGTACCTGACTGGGAAGGAGTTGGCAGAGGTGTTGGTATCCTCCCTTTGTCCCAGAGCAGTATAGTGTTTTTTTTTTTTTTGGCAGGGGGCATCATGTGCCCTCTTCTCATACTTCTATGACCTCCGCATTTCCACCAAGGTTCCAAGGGCTTATGTGACTTGCATGTGAGGAGAGTTCTCCAGTTGCCAGGCTCTCACCTGCCCGAAGGGTATGGTAAGGTAAGAGGGTGACGCATCATTACCGGAGTGGGGGAAGAGGTATACCGAGGCTTATTGTGAGGGGGTGTTTAACAAAAGCATTTAGGGTACCGCCCTGATGTTCAAGGATTTGATGGAGGGAGAAGTGACCCTGTTGGGGTTGATCACCTATAATGAGGGAAAGGGACCATCATGCCATGGTCCAAAGGCTCCTAAAAGGTAGCCCTTTCAGTTGTGTGTGTGTGTTGGGGGGACAACGAGGACCCCTCCCCCATAAATTCGAGGGGTCGCGGTAGGCTGGGAAAACATTGAACCACCCGGGGAGTAAGCATACCCAGGGCTCTGAGGGCTGACCTATGGGAACAGTTGCCATGGGTCTGGGAGTCAGTGGGCGGGTAAAGAAAGACTGTCCCTCTAAAGAGAGGTCTAATATGGACTGCTGTAAGTCCTGGGAGAGGTCAAAATCCCAAAGCCAGGCTGCTCAGCACATAACCACGGCTATAGCAGTGCCACAGCTGGCCATGTTTGAGGCATCCCACGCCATTCTAAGGGCATCACGTGAGGCCAAGGCACCTTCCTTGACAAAGGCATCCAGATCCTGCAAATGTTCTTGTGGGAGGAAGCTGCTGAAACACTATATAGCATCCCACAGGTCTAGGGAATATCTTTTAACTAGGGCCTGATGGCTAGCAACCCTCAGCTGAAAAGCTGAAGGTGAGGGTAGCCTTTATCTACTCAGGAGGTAAAACTTTCCGAGACTCCTAGGTGACCCGGGGGTGAATCAGAGCAGCTTGGGCCAATGTGTCCCAGCAATGTCAAGGACACAAGTAGGAAGGGGGAAGATCGTAATGGCGACTGGAGAAGTTTCGAACCCCAAGTCTAATAAGGGGTCCTGGTCTCCCTTGAGGGGTGTGACCCTGACCAAGGTAGGCAGTGATGCAGTGAAGGGGTTAAAGTGTGGTAGGATCTTCTCTATAAGACCCTGGCCCTTGTTCATGGCTGTAGTCGGGAGAAGGGACAACCCCGGTCCTGGGGTGCCCTCACTCGGGGCAGTGGCACCAAGTTGGGCCTCAGTAGGAGGTAGCCAGCTTTGAGTGCAGTACCCAGAAAGAACCTGGTGCCACGGACCCTTCAGTAAGAGGCCGGGCCTGAGAAATGCACTCTCAGATCTCTTGCGGTGCCAAGGCAAGGGTGTCGGTGACATAGGGTTTAGAGCCCACAGTTTCACAGTGGCGCGGGGCCCAAGTAGTGAGTGGCTCCCCTTGGTGCTGGGTAAAGTGGAGGAAGGAAGGTGGACTTAACGTTTGCTTCAGGAGCCTGGCAGTGTGTTCAGGAGCCAAAGGGCCTCTACTGCTTCAAAGGCTTCTGGTGAGGGTGGCATAATGATAGGCTCCAGGTGCTCACCCCGGAGGGAAGGGCCAGAAATGGCTCTGGCACTTTGTTGCCAAAGTTCACCCTGAGTATGCTTAGCTGAGCTCTGCTTGGGAGCGGTGCCAAGAGAGCCTTGGTGATGACTGTCATGTGGAACTGCTGCCAAAACACGGCGCTCAGATGCTCCAGCTCTTTCTTTGCAGAGGAGGTGCCAGCGATAAGATCACATGGCATGAGAGGGTGCAGAGCATGATGCCGATCGCAGGTCTTTATTCACAGCTGGAGAGCGGTGTTGAGAGGGCTACAGTGCCACATTAGAAGCCAATTGTGGCTTTTATTCATAGCCAGAGAGCGGCAATGAAAAGGCTCTGGTGCCAACCAAGCACAAGGTGTCAAATTAGAGGCTGATCACAGCTTTTATTCATAGGCAGAGAGTGGCCCTGAGAGGGATCCGGTACCAACCGAGCACATGGTGCTGAGTGAGAGGCCGATTGCGGCTTTTATTCGTAGCTGTAGAGCGGCACCGAGAGGGCTCCGGTACCAACTGAGCACGTGGTGCCAAGTTAGAGGCTGATCACGGCTTTCATTCATAGCTGGAGAGAGGTGCTGAGAGGGCTCCGGTGCCTGTCCAGGCTGGTGAATCCTTGGGTGCAAGAGACGTACCTGGTGTTGGCTTTAGGGCCTATGCCTGGGTGATGTTATGCAGCCTTTGCTCTCTGTCTTCCTGAGTCCCTCTTTTAAAAGACCTGCAAATAGAGCATAATCCACCCAGTGAAGCTCACACAGGCATTAAAATACTTCCCATGGGGGTTGTTCCCCGGGTTCAGGTTTCTGTTGGAAGGGCTCAGTAGGAGCACTGGTGATGTCTGCAAACAGATGTTCCAGCAAAAAATACATGAAAAACAGCAGAGACAGGCACTTGCATAAAGCAAGAACAGGCTGTTCCGTAACTGTTACTCCGGGCGCAAAAAAATGGAACTGGGGAGGAGCAGGGTTGCGGCCGTATATATAGCCACAGGGTGGCCAGGGGGTAGTGGCTGCCAGCCCTGTCCCGACAGGCTAAGGCTAAAGAGTTTCTGACCAGTCGTGCACTGTGGCACATAGACAGCTGATACTGAATCTATCTGAGTTGCACTTGAAGAAGAATTTTTTTTATGGGGGAAGAATAAGAATTCTGTTCTACATCCTGAGTAGATTTTAAGATCAGATTCAAGTCAGTAAGGCCTTCCTTAAGCTTTGTGGGAAAACAGTAAAACTTCTTGAACCATCATATGAAATTTTAGTAACTTTTAATGAGGCTAATACACAAAAATACATAGAAAGCACCAGTTCTTTTTCACAGCCATTGTCAGATTAACTTTCTTGCTTCTTTTTCTCTGGGCATGATGTTGCAGCCTGGCTGATTATTACGCTATTTTAAAAGAAACACACACACACGCTCATTTGAACCGTCTGGTGCAGCTTTAATACTAACAGTAATGAACTTTTAGTAATTCTATAACATAGGTCTAATTCTTTCTTCTTTAAACAAAAGTCTTTTTGTATTGAATGACTACAAGCCATAAAACTAGCTTTGTGGAAATTTACACAAAAAGGACCAGAATAGAATACATTTTTCACACAGTGTACCTCTAAAGAAAAAAAAAAGCATTCGTACCACTAATGAGATCTAAGTTAAAACCTTTCTTATTATGGTTACCCAACAGTTAAGCTGTAACACATGACATAATAAGCAACAGCATATGACATAGTATGAAATATTCTGTTTATAATAGTATTCCTGGGAGAAATGTGAGTTATGGATTAGAGTCTAAACATTTCTGGAACCTTAGACCTGTCAGTTAAATATATAAGTTGCAGTCTGTTATTACTGTTCTTAAAAAAAAAAAAAAAACAAAACAAAAAAAAAAAACACACCTTTGTACTAAGTAAAAATAAGTCTAAAAAATTCAACTTTAAAATTATGCCTTTCGGTTTGTTTGTTTCTTTTTTACAATATCAGTCTATGTAAGAATTTGTCTATATTATTTAGCATATTATGGTGTATCATGTCCTGACACCAAAAGCTAAAAGCCAGAGCAGAAAGCAGATGGACCATGGGAGTAAACCACATGGGGACAATTCATGCCTGTCATCCTTGTCAGTATGGGGGGGGAGAGGCGGGATTTGGTAGGATGCCATGGTGAGTACGGTAGCCTGGTTATTTGGTTCTGCTGCCAAAAGCATCCACTTAGGGAGAGAGGGTTGACAGTTTGGCAGAAAAAATAGTTTTGGGGGGGCATTGGTAAATACTGGTTTAAACTAGGAAAAACTAAAATTATTATGAGAATAGATTCACGAATATTACTGAAAAATATTTAGGAATATGATAATAGTTTTGCAATAATATGGTCTTTTTAATTTTAAATAGAACAAAAATAGCCTCGGTGTAATGCTGGGTGCTGTTGCCTTTGCTAATTAAAACAGAAACTACTGAATTTGGGAATTTCCCTTCTTTGATTAGCAATGGAAATTGGATATTTGTTTAGTAAAGAAGGGGAATCCCCAGATTTAGAAGGTTTAGTCTTTGAGACAAATTTCTGAACTAATTGTGCAGGCTGATCCTTTGGTCTCACTGACCATAGTGCAATTGCTGTAACTGAACTCTGAGTACAGGGGCTCAAGTCAAAATATTTCAACATGCACCATGCTGGAAGACCACGTGGTTCAATTCATGGTTATTTTGAGAACGTTCATAAGAATGGCAAAGAGTATTTTCATGCAAAAAATATGAAGAAAAAGCGAGTGAGAAGGCAGATCATATGAGGAAATACTTTGAGAAATGCATCAGAAGGACCAAAGAGATAGTGGAATCATCTCCTTGGGGTAACATATGTGAATATTAGAATCAGAATTGAAGCTGAAGCTGTTATTAAAACTGCAGTGTCATTATGAAGTGCATCTAAAGAAAGCCAGATCTGGTGACAATGAGGAGGAAGTATGACAGTTTTTCAACCAGATGTGGATACGTTTGTAATAAAAACAAGTCCAGAATGGAAACAAAAATAGACTTGAAATCACAGAATTTTTTTTATAGCTGCATTATTCCCATTTTTGGTTTTTAGCATCCAACTTTTCAAGCTGCCTAAGGCCAGGCTTCAGAGCACCCAATCAGAAGCAAGTAGTAGGTGCACAGTTATTGATGGATTAAGGGAGGAAGTGTGCAATGAATTACATTGAAAAGCAGTGATAAGGAACAACATATCACCACTTTGGTTATATATCAGGCATGGCCAAACTGCTGCTCGGGAGCCACATGTGGGTCTTGAATGAAAAACTGTGGCTCCCAGAAGAACATCAGCAAATCAGTTTAGGAAAGCAGCCCCAACCTAGGAATTCAGCAGGTAGTCGGGACGGTGGGGAGAAGTGCGGCATGGTCAGGGATGGTGGGGACAATTGCAGCATGGTCAGGATTTTAAAAAAAACTCGCAACTAGCCTGCAGTCCTCTACATCAAGCAGCAGCTAAATTTTTACTGTATAGATCTAATTTTCATGGTCACCTTAAGTAATTATTAGAATCTGACATTAGTAGGATTGATATTTGTCCACTTTTTACGATCAAATTAAAGTGTGCAGTGAATTTTAAATCTAGTAATTTTGGAGTAGGTAAAAGTATATGGCTGTAGGCCTCAGTGCGGCTCTCGAAGGTTTAATAATCAACTTGTGTGGCTCTTGAGTTCCATAAGTTTGGCCACCCCTGTTACATATAGATGTGTGTCGCATTTGCTATTTATACTCAGACAAGGCCTTTTACCAAATGCTCTGATATAACAGATTTTCAGAAGTACTGTATTCTCATAATCACCATCAGATCAGAGCCTGATTAAAAGAGCACCAGGAATCTGTAAAACACCAAATTCCTGGTGACATATGGCAGAATAGTCAAATAATGTGCCTGGAAACCTATGTAAAAAATTGGCTGTGTGATCTCAGCATTGTGAGTGATCTTGAAGCAGAACTTGAAGATAGTGGTCAGTACAATTTATAAGCAAGGGATTTTCTGAGGAAAAAAAAAAAAAACTTGGTCAGTCAGTTGAAAGCAGTTGCTATGGCACCTGATGCATTCCAAAGGGACACATCAGCAATTGCTGTACATGCAAAGTGTGACTGGACCTAATGATAAATGAAGAACTTCTAGCATGCAAAACAGAAATGCAAAATAGGCTTATTATGAGATAGTTTCTCCTGTACACACATGAACCAACTTTCTTCATCCAGAATATTCAGGAAAGAAATTGTCTGCTGAACAAGGAAAATTTCAGGGCACTGGATGCTCAGCAAAAATCTTAAATTTATCCCACATTTACTTGCATTTAAAGTAAAAGAAGCTCCATAGCGAAAAATCAGCATTTTTCATCTGCTTTCCAGCAAATATATTTCTCCTGTGACATGGTAGCAAAATCTGAAGAGTTCTGATTTTCCATCTGATTTAATAGAACTGGTGGTGCAGTTGCAGTGTCCAGCAAGTTCAGCAAGCATAGAAAGAATCTTTTCAAACTTTGGATACATTAATTCAAAACTGAGGAATAGGCTTCGTCTCTTCACTACGCAAGAGTTGGTCGTCTGCTACAGAATGCTGCGTGCCAAATGGCTGTGAACCAGTTGTCTGCAGCTGCTTATGTGGTTCTGATTCCTTCATGCTTGAAACCTTCAACTCTGCATCACTGTTGTTTTTATATAATTGAATATTTTCAGTTTTTGTTTATATAATAAAAACTGAAATAAGTCAACATGTATAATCTTAAAGTAAACAATTAACAAAAAGGTATACAGACGTTCTGCTCTTTGGTATTATTGTTACACCTGATAGTATTATGTGCACTGCAATTTTACTTTGTATTTGTACAGTCCTGTATTAATCTCTGAATCTACTGCCTCACGTAACCGTCATTTGAATATGTAACTAAAATTGAGAGTAATGTGATATATGCATTAATTAAACAGTTTTAAAAATAAAAAATACCTTAAATTCAGACCAACTAGTTTTTCCCAGGGTGGTAAAACCAGGATTTTATCTGGTAAAATCAGTTTTTGTAGGTACCATGCCATCCCCGTAGGGAGAATACCAGGGCAACATCAAGTGTTCGAGCCCACCAGACAGGGAGTTCTTTGGCACTTAAAAACTAACAAATTTATTTATTGCATGAGCTTTTGTTAAATTTGTTAGTCTTTAAAAGTGCCACAGGACTCTGTTGTTCTGCTGAACTAGACTAACACGGCTCTCCTTAGGAATTTGTTATAGCCCATGCATTGCAATAATGGTTGCAGAAAATCTGCATTTTTTTGTTTGATGTTTGTACAGCACCAAGCACCCTGGGGTCCTGGTACGTGACTAGAACTCCTAAGTGGTGTAGAAATACTAACACCACCACTCTTACTAATGCTTCATGGCTGAGTCAAAAAGTCTGTTTCCCCCAAATTTCCATAAAGATTGTCTCTGTAAAGGTGGAAGCATTTGTTTGTGCATAAGGAATTTGCCAACTTTTCAGAAAGACATAATGTTTGAGAGATTATTACAGACAGGTGACCACAGAGAGGAGAATGAATTTTCAAAAACTGATTTGGTTCCCCTGTTGAGTTTTGATCCTTCAAAAATATTTTTTTTCTGACCAACAAAGTATTACATACCTGAACAAAGGTGTCTTCTATCTGAAGAAAAATATGGGCATCATTTTTGACATGACTGACTGGAAGAAATCTGAGCTCTCCCTGTTACTCTGAAAGAGTGGTTGATAAACCCAGGATTGTGCATGTGTTCTAGTGTCCTGTCAGAGAAGTAAATACAAATCTGTGCTTCGTAATACTTGTCAAGCATTAGAGAAGACAACGTTATTAGGGCAAGTTGCTTATTTAGAAGCTTTTCCCTAGGATTCTGCTAACAGTAGAAGTAAGCAGAAAGTTTAGTATCTGGAAAGCAGTAATTGACAGTAAAAGGAAAAACACCCAATCCCAAAAGCATATTTATGTTTCTTCCTTTTTCAGGGCATAACACTGGCGGAATTCAACAGATTGTCTTTTGATATGATTTTGATGAGCCCTCCATGTCAGCCATTTACAAGGTGTGTATAACATGTTTCAAGTCCAGACAAAAGTAAAGTAACTATGAAGTGACCCTTAGTTAAAAAAAACAAAAACCTCAGATCCATACATTGCATGGTTTGTATCTGTCTGTATTTTCCCATCTATCTTCTTGTTTTCAGATAGCCCAGATATGATAATACTTAGCTTGATGTTTCCCAGGTTATAAGCACTTATACAATAAAAGTGGTGTTGGGTTACTCATACTTTTGTAGTTCAGTAAAAAATTAATGAAGCTTGATTTATCACTTATTTTCCACCCTGCACATCACCTCTAAAAGTGAACCTTTGTTATTTTTGCTTTTTAAGAGACCTCCCTTTGTTTGTTAAATGGTTAGAATCTGATCTATTTCAGTCCAGAATAACTCCAGACAGATTACTGGAATTAACTCCAGGGTTACAACAAAGTGGCCAAGAGTACAGTCTTCCTATTATAAAGGGATCAGAATCAGGGTCTACATAGTCAATTTATATGCTAGTCATGAGGATTTTGAAACCAATTTCTTTGTTGGTATTGAGGATGACATCTTTATTGGATGAGAAGTAGGTCTCCTAGGATAATAAACGAGGAGCACCTGATGAAGTGGGATGTTCTCCCCCCAAAAGCTCATGCGATAAATGCATTTGTTAGCCTTTAAGGGCCACAGGACTCCTTGCTTATTTTGCTGAACTAGACTAACACGGCTGCCCTTTGGAACTTGTCTCTCGTGATGTACATTCATTTGATTACTACCCATCTATCGAAATCTGATGGTTACTTGGAATTAACTACTTTAACTCTAACAAATCACATGGCTAGATTTTAATAATCTTAATCTTGTTGAGCTGTCCCTTACTTCAGGAACAGTCCATTTGATGTTGATGTAACTGCTTATGAAGTAACATGCAACTCAAAGTGATAAAGGGTATCAGAACCTTGTCCTCTGAGATTAAAGACAAATCATGCCAAATACTTAAATTGCAAAAAGATGATGATCTTTAAGAATGTGTTTTGATTTTAAGAAAAGTGTGGACAGGTTTTTTTTGGTTTTGTTTTTTTTTCAGACCTACTGTTTTGATTTCTAGAGAAGTAGCCATGTTTAGTCTGTGGACAGCAAAAACAATGAGAGTCCTGTGGCACTTAAAGACTCACAAATTTCTTTGGGCATAAGGTTTTGTGAGCCCCAAACACCTGCACCCAGTTGCATCTGAAGAAGAGGGTTGGAGCCCATGAAAGCATATGTCCATAGAAGTTTGTTAGTCTTTAAGGTGCCACAGGACTCTGTTGTTTTAACTGTTTTGATTATGTGCTGATCTAGACAACCCTGTGTAAGATTAATTTGGAGAAGAAAAATTCCCAAGCACCTGCACCTAAATATTGCTGTTTTTCTTTTTAAATAAGTGAATAATAATACAAGCTATGGACCTGGGCCCGGAATCACTTAGTCATGTGAGTAGTTCCATGTAAATCAATGGATTTACTCACATGGGGTTTGATCCTGGAAGTTGCAGAGCACTTCAGCATGTGCGTAATCCTATTGAGTTCAGTGGGGCTTCTCACGTGTTTAAAGTTAAGCATATTTATGCGCTTTGATGGATGGGGCCAGAGCACTTAGCACCTCACAGGATACAGCCCATGGCTATATTTTGGGAGATTTGGATCCAAAATGTTCTTAGTGCCTAATCACTTTGTTCCTGAGTTTGGGAGTCAATGTTCACTTCCTGGAGCACCAAAAAAGGCACTGTTCCTGAAAGTGGGTCCATATGTGCAGGTACTGGTGCCTGTGCAGAGCCCCTTATTTGAGCAGGACCTAGTGAAGAGTTTTAATGTTTTGTTTTAAAAACAAATATCTAAAGTTACAAGCTGATAATTTTGTTTTCTTTATCCTCCCTTAGAATTGGCCTGCAAGGTGATTTATCTGATCCAAGAACAAAGAGTTTCCTTTACATCCTTGATATTCTCCCAAGGTATAAATTAATCTTCTAACACAACCA
Organism: Podocnemis expansa; assembly: GCA_007922195.1. Taxonomy (NCBI): domain Eukaryota; kingdom Metazoa; phylum Chordata; order Testudines; family Podocnemididae; genus Podocnemis; species Podocnemis expansa. The sequence continues at coordinate 38,653,154 of ML681964.1, read as the reverse complement.
TTTAAACTTCTGATGTCACTAGCCAGGTATTAATATTGGATCAAGGCAAACTGTCTATTTTGAATTACAGAGATGATAGGATGTTGGCACTGTGTTCATTTGCTTGTTTTCATATAATCTTGAGTTGTTCATCACTTCTTATTTTGCAAGTATCAGCTTATAGTTTTTAATTTCCATCTTTGTTTTTCATGCCTTTCACAAATCTGTAGATGCATCATAAAGAATGGAGGCTGACTATTCTTTTGAATCAAATGACAAAACTGACTTTACTTAGAAGTGGGGTTAGGTGCTATGATACCTGTTGGTGGATGTTGCATGAACGCAAGCATCTGAAATGTCCAGTTGGAAAAGATTCTGGTCCAACCTTTAGCATTCAGTATAGCTAAAACAGTTTTTGATACTTGTTGGCATCACTGATTTATATCTTGGAGCAGAGATTGCACATTCTCTGCTTGGAATGAAACTATCTTATTGTGTTTTGTAACATTAATAAGTCATCCTCTGATATTCAGTTACCTGAGCCCTGCTTCTTTGTTAGTGTTCATCCAACATCTCTACAGAGTTGCTGGGTCGCAGCCTATCAATGATATCAACAGTTACTAGTATTATTCATTCACACATGAAATTTTGAAACTGCATATAACAAATATGTTCACTGCTCATATAAAGTGCATATTAATTCAGAATAACTGCTCATAGTCTGTTTTGGTCAAAGATGAATATTTCTTTGAGATCCTTGTGCAATGGAAAAAGAGGAGCTGGGTCTGTGTTTTGCTACTGGAGGTGTCCCTGCTTCTGGAATAGAGGTGTGGATAGGGAACCAGTTGGCATCTATCTGAGCATTTGGGTTTTGCTGCTGTGGGGTATCAGATAATCACCAATCATTCCTTGGAGATGCTACTTATACTTGAAATTAAGGTCAGACTGCCATCTTCCTGCTCTTCACTGGCAGGTGTTCTTATACTGAGAGGATCAAAGAGGATCTGGCCACCTTCTGCTTTTCTTCACATTTTTGTTGTACAAAGTGGGAATTTGGGTCATCAGCAACCTTCCTCTAAAAATCTTGTTGCCGTTGGAAGATCAGACATCTTCATCTTTCTTCCTGACGTACTTCTGGCAAAGGGATGGAGGTGGTACCAAGGTTCCTGGCTCTAGTCAACTATCTCTTATATCTAATATGTTATTTGCACGTGTAATTTGGTGCAGAACTCTGCAGTAGTGTCTAAATAAGGTATGTACTGATGAAAACATTTTTAATTTTTTTCTCACACAGTGACATTGGATCACTTTGCTAGGGCTGAGGGTCACATGCCTTGCCATGCATATGCCATGCTGCATCAGCTTTTGATGGAAGGTAGCACAATGTGCTATTGTCAGTTAAAGCTCCAAGTGACACTTATGTAAATTGATCCATCTGACTTTTAGGGTCACCGTAATTTTAATATCTGAGCACCTAGCAATCCCTAGTGAGATTCTTAGATTATACTTTCTTCTGACAGTATGCTTGTGACACAGTGTAGTGATATTGTCCCCGTGTTACAGATGGGGAGTGTTATACCAGATGAGTACCTGAGATCTTTTCGGGGGAAAAGGCAATATGCCACATTTATTACAAATAAAGACAAAACTGATAGCTAATTTATACCTATGCCCACACACGCACATTTATCCATGCACCCAAGCATACCAGACAATGTTCTGCAGTATGTGTTATTACCAGTCCTGATGGTGCTGTTGCTGGAATCAGTGCTAGTGTCCATCGCTGGGGTTCATGGCAGCTGCCTGGCCAGGGAAGCTGGACACGAGGAGCAGCAGGGTCTTTGTCAGGAGTGCACCAATGTTCCTTTCTCCCAGGTGGTGTGCAGAACAGTTCCCACGTTTGCGTTTGGATCTCACCCAGTCTTTATAGCTTTGTCATGCCACTCCAGGTGTCTGTGTGACGATTAGTCACCAGGCAGTTGTGGAGGTGACCTCTAGCTTGTGTTCTTGGGTGTCTTGATTAATTCTATTCTGCTCCTGGGGTGGATCCTTCATTCCTTTTACTTTCAGGGTTGTATTCACATTCTCCAGTGGTTGAGATGGGCTTCTTGCTTCATCTGGACGAGCTGGCAGCTTGGGGCTGGTTCACACACACATCCACCCTCCATTTACACCTTATTGCCTATTGAGACTTACACAAGATGGGGTACATTGGTTAAAGATGGAGTTCTATATTTGCAATATGGAGTATGTTGAGGGGAGGGTTATTTTAATGTAATGTTACAGAGACTGGGGAAAAAGTGTTGTTACAGTCTAAGGGTAGATAGGCACAAATTTATAGGGTAGTACAAGCAAGGACTTAGTGGCTCAGAGGAAAAAGGTGCCTCTCCTGCAGTCAAGCAAACCCTGAAGGGCAGTGGTTCCAGTCCATGTGCGACAACTGGCATAGAGGATGATACTTATTACAACTGTAAGCGATTCACTAAAACTAAGTAGAGATTGACAGGAAAAATGTAACAAAGTTGCAAATACTGAGATAACACTAATGTGAGGTAATTAAAATGAAATAGAGATCGGCAGAAACAATATAACAATGTTACAATTATTGGGATAACATTACAAATGGGAAATAATTAATTAAAACTAAATAGAAATTGGCAGAAGCAACATTACCAATAAGAAACAATGTTACCAGTAGGAGACAACCAGTCAAGACTATATGAAGATTGACAGGAATAAGAAACAATCAGTTAAAGCTCATGGAGATCAACTCAAGGCTATGAGTGAAGTTACACATCAGTGAAAGTCATACAAGAGTGGATTAGCACCATAAACCAGCAAACCCAGTAAAGTTATAAGTGAAGCCAAGGGTGTTATGAATGGACCCAATGAAATTATGAATGGATCGACAAAGCTACAGATAAAATGATCGGCATATCCCCATAGGAGCTGAGGCCCAGAATCACTCAAGAAGTCTGTGGCAGCGTAAGGAATAGAACTTAAGTCTCCCAAGGCCAAATCTGTAATCATAACCACTGAATCATCCTTTTTCTCTACAAAAAAGGTGGTAGAAGACGTATTTTCATCATTCTGGTAAGAAGCAGCAAGCCTAGACTCCCCGCTCTCAGCTCTACCCTTTCTGTGAAGGCATAAATATAGCATGAAACTCCATAACTGCACTAAGGTTCACTAGCTATTTGAATTATAGTGGGTAGGATCAGCACCAAGATACTGTGTTCTTGGAATCCAATACCAGAACATTAATGTAATTCTTAGACAATTCTGATACTGTCACAAGTCTAGCATGCTGAGTATGTTAAAAATATGTAACTATTAAATTACAGTTATGCTTAAAGACCTCACATGAGCAGAGTAAGAACTATAGAGACATAGTAAGCGATTTCCTGCTCCAAAGAGCATTAATCTGTTCATTATTAATTTATCTATGATTAAAGTAACTCAGACACGTATCAAGTAAAAAGAATTTTATTATTTTTTCCCTTTCTATGAATAAGGAAAAGAAGAATTGGGAGATTCAGTGACTTGCCCAAAATCACAAGGGAAACAGTATGATTGAGCCAGGACCTAACCCAAAGTTCTTGAAGCCCTGTCCTGTACCTTAACTGAAAAGCCACCCTTCCATGGTGTTGAATTTTTTTTCTCTTTTTCTTTAAATAAAAGCTCTGTGAGCTAATAATTTGTAAAACTACTACTAAGCTCATTTATAGATTTCAGCACGTTTCACAAGTTAAGGTACCCTATTTTAAGGGGGAAACTGAAGCACAAAAAGGGCAGCTCTTCTTTGGAGACAGTTTTTTGCTTTCAGTGTGGAAATGGTGCATTCTGGTTTGTGTGTGGTTAGTGTAAGAAGAAAAACACTTTATTTTTCTCAGATACAAAACATAAGACTGCAGAACATGTGACCCTTATCATGATGAGGCAAAGGAACAGGGTTTGGCTGGGAGAATTTATCTTGCTGTCCCAGCCGATGCTGTTAATCTCCTTGGGCAGATTGTCAAAGTGAAGCTGGAATTACTGTAGAGAGACCACATAAAGGCCAGGTAGCCATTGGTGCAGAGATCCCCAGCGGATCGTGTTTTGCTGAGATAGCGTGCGTATATTTTTTGGAAATGACACCTTTGCCAAAAACCAAACATGAAGAATTCCTGCCCAAATGGGAAGATGTTCAGGTTTTTTGAGTGGGTAAAAAGCAGGAGTTACTGTTTTGCATCCTTAATTGTAATATCCTGCACAAATTTCATGCTCAGTATTATTAAGTAATTGCACTTTCCTCTCCTGTTGCTACCTTTTCCCAATCTTTTATAGAAGATTTCAAATGAAAAGTGGGCCTGGAGGGAAGTCTGGGATGGCTAACACATGAAGTCATGGAAAGGGAGAACTGGGGAGATGTTCTAGACCTGAGGAGGCCCTTGAGTCTTCAGCCAGTGGGTGTGGAGGCTGGATAAAGAGGGCATGTCTACAATGCAATAGACCCACAGTCGCCTGGCCCAGGTGAGCTCACTAGGGCTTGTGAGGGCTCTGGGTTATAAAGCTGCAGTACAGATGTTTTGGCTTGGGCTGGAACCTGGGCTCTGACATCCTAGGTGAACGTCTCAGAGAGTCCAGGGTCCAACCCAGTCATGAGTGCAATGTTCCCTCTAAGGCCGGACCACAGCTGAGCAATATGTGTTGCTTGCTGTGTGCCTCCCCCCCCCCCATGTGCAGGCCCAATCCTGCCCCCCAGTGGCCTGATCCCGCCCCCCTCCCACTCTTCCTGCTATGGTGGGAGCAGGGGCTGCCTGCCCAGCCTCCTAGCAGCAGGGCGGACCAGCCAGACCACCCTACCCCAGCTGTCCGCGCCTCCCCGAGGGCTGGAAGGGGCCAGCGCTGAGCTCCAACCTGCAGGGTTGGGGCCATGGAGTGGCCCTCCCAAAGAGTTTGGGCTGCTTCACCCCCAGGCCTCCCAGACCATGTATCAGGCCCATTCAGGCTGGGGGGAGGGGCCGGGTGAAGCAGCCCATACTCTTTGGGAGGGCCACTCTGGGGCCCCAACCCTGCAGGCTGGAGCTCAGCACCAGCCCGTTCCGTTCCCCAGGGAGGCACAGCCGACTAGGTGTAGGCCGAGCTGGCTGCTCCACCCTGCTGTGGTGAGGCTGGGTGGGCAGGTGGGCGGAGCAGCCTCGAGCCCCGACACCCCCCCCCCCCGCCCCAGGAGTTGGAAGGAGGGGAGGTTAGGGCCCCCTTACCTGGCCACTGGAGTGGCGCAGCCAGACTCCTGGCTGCTCGTCTGGCCGGAGGAGTGCTCACTGAGCAGGCATAGAGAGTCTGTGCCTGCTCAGTGAATGAAAACTTACTCTGAGCGGGGAGTTTTAAGAACTCCCCGCTCAGAGGAGCTCTCAGCCAGCTGGAAGACTTTTTCTTCTGGCCAGGCAGGGACTGCAGCTGCCAGCTGTGTGTGGCCGGTAGCATTCCCTGTGCCAGGCAGTGCTGGGGGCCATGCGGCCACACAGCTTGGGGGGACCATTGGTGTCCACTGCCATTTTTAGCCTTGCTGCTTGAGCCCTGCAAGCTTGAGTCAGCTGATTGGACTCTGCAGCTCAGTGCCCATCAAACTTTGAATTTTCTTCCACAAGGAAGAATAGTGCAGCACATTCTGCAGATGTGCCAGGAGTGGTAAAACCTGGCAGGTGTTTCACCCTTCTCTATATACCAATCATCTGTGTCTTGACTCCATGGCATCTGCATCAACTCTCCTTTCCTGTGCTACACTCTGGGCTTATGCCTTACATTTGTGTTCAGGGGTGGGAGATGGTCATGTAGACTGGGAGTAAACATATGCATGGATATCGTTCATCTCAGCCTTTTTCTCCTTGCCTGGTTTTCTATGGTATCTTGCATTCTGCCCAATAGATATTGATAGGCGTTTATTACCTTTGTTTGAGTCAGAGTTTGTTGGGATTCATTTAATTCTCATTTATACCAGTGTGACTCCCCTGACCTCAGGGCATCTGGATCCAGATTCAGAGGCACTTACACTGGCATAAAATCTGGTTCTGCAAAGGTGACCCATGTTCCATTCCCTGATCTCCTGAGCCATTTGGTGTGCCTTGCCCTGGGGCAGGCAGTAACCAGTGTTCTATACGCCAGTCTTCATCCTTTAAACTTTCAACTTAAAAAATAAAATAAAATGATACTAAATAATTAATTGCACCCCAGGACTTTGCAGTGCCAACTGACCAAGGATTCAGAGCCCTGAGTAGATTGGGTGTCGGGGAGGTAATGTTCAGGAACCACCAGCAAGTTGCTTTCTTGCCAAGGCAGGGGGTAACAAGGTAACTCCATTTCTGGATACCTGAAGAAAGTATCACCCCCTCCACTCATTGGCTATGTCTACACTTCAGGGGGGTGGGGTGGGGCCGGGCCTGGAAGTCAACTTGTTAAGTCAACTTCAGGGTATGTCTGTACAGACAGAGAACAGACATACCCAGGGTGCCCCTCCTCCTACCCCACCCACTAGTCTGGATTGGGTACCCTGAGCCCAATGGGCTCCAGGGCCCGATCCTGATGGGGGCTGATCCGGCTCCTGCCCTCTAAGGAGGAGCTGGCAGCTGGGTCCTGCTCCCAGCCCCTCTCTGCCGGGGCCAGCAAAGAGGGGCTAGGAGCCTGACCTGTCTCCCACCCTCTGTTTACTGGCAGTTGCGGGGGTTCTGGCTCCTGTCAGCCCTGACAAGTGAGGAGTGGCTGGACTCTGCAGCCTGGTCAATTTCACTTCCAGGTTGTGGAGCTGCCTGCCAGGGGCGGCACGGTCCCGACATCGACAGCAGCCAGGGGCATGGGATCTGACAGTGCTCCTGGCTGCCTGCAGCCAGCCAGGGGTGATGTCAGGATCCGCATCCAGGCAGCCAGGAGTGATGTTGGGTCCCATGCCCCTAGCTACTTGCAGTGAGGGGCTGGCAGCCAATCCAGCCCCAGCTCCTCACTGCAGGGCTGGAGCCAGATCGGGCCCAAAACCCCATCACACAGCCATTTTGTTACAAGTTTTCCACACAGAGGATGAGTGGTGGTTCCCCCCACCCCCATGATGTACCTAAGAATGATGCTTTAGCAAATGATAGAGATCAGCATTTTCAGTGTTTAGGTGCCTAAATCCATACCTTGCACCTAAGCAAATGGGCTCTGATTTTTCAGACGTGCAAAGGATCTGCAATTTTTACTAACTTCAGAGAATTACATGTGTTCAGCACCTTTGAAAATGTGATGATCTTTGTGTAAAAGTTAGCCACCTAAAATTGGTAAACTTCACCTAAATCTTTCCTGTTGCTAAAGAAGTTTGTACTACTTCTGTAAGATGGTGATTTGCATCTTACTACACTACTTTGACGTTTCTTGTAGGCTCCAGAGGCTGCCAAAATACATACTTATAGAAAATGTCAAAGGATTTGAAGCTTCTTCTACCAGGTATGGTATGATCATTTTTGGTTGGGAACAGTATTAGATAAAGGGGAGGGGCAGGTCAGTTATGTTTTTTGGAAGGTAAATTAAAGATAGAATGGAGTGACATGGTGCAGTAGCAGTTTCAGGTTAAAATCACTGTTTTAATTTTACAGTGAAATTTTTAGGGCTTGGGGGAATGTAGGGCATCAGGCTGTCCTTCCCTGTCTGTCAGGGAGGGAGGCCACATGTTGTCATTGCAGAATGCCTGTGGGAGCAGAGTAGAAAAAGGGGGAATTAGCACAGATTGGTGTCCCAATCCCTCCTGCCCCTCACCAGCCCAGCTGGAGTCTTTCTCCTCATTGTCTTATCAGGCAAGCACGCAATGGGGCTCTAGTTCCAGGCCCACTGGCCTGGTGGGGTGAGCCCACTAATTGCTAATCCTGACCCTACTAGTCTTTGATCCAAGCCCAGAAGCAGGGCAGAGAAGACACTGTGATTATTAGCCCAGACCTTCAAGCAAGGCAGGCCAAAGACAGTAGTCTTTGGTCTAGGCAGTTTCTCAGGCAGGGCAGTCTACTGTCCCTGGCAGGGGAAATCACTCCAGGGTTGCAGTGGCAAAGGGAAGGGGAACTCAGGCCCACCTGACTCTACTGTGTCCCAGCTCAGGAGCTGTCAGTGGGAGAGTGTTCTGCCACTGGGTCAGCAGTAGTTCTACTGAAACTCAATGATGCAGGCTACAAAATAACCAGACTGAAATCTGGTCCCCCTGGTCTGCTTCCTCCTCCAGTCCTGGAGTACCTGGCCTTCATGATCAACTTCCACCTCCTCAGGGTAGTTGGCCGTTGGCAGGTTACACAGTACCTCTGCGTTATCAGCAGATGGCAGCTCCTCCAAGTTGCACTTGGGCAGGAATTCTTACAAATTGTAGGTGGCTAGCATCTCACCAACGCACCGGTCAGGCCGACGCTCCAGAATGAGAGAAGATAAGTCCTTCCCTTCTGGCAGCTTGTCCCAAACTGAGCTCTAGGGCTCTCCCTTTATATCTGCCCTGCACTCCTGCTTCTGGTATGATGGACTGTGGGCTGGAGAGCTGCTGCCTCCATCATAATGAGCACCATGTGCAGGGGCCTAAGTAGGTAAGTCCAGTGGAGAGCCCTCTCCTGTCAGCTTTTAGTGACTGAACAGCCATCTTACAGCCTAACTGTACCTGCTCCCCTCATACAAAGCTGTGTTTGTGCATTCTAGTATGTCTAAAGACAGTCCTAGTAATGGCATATTGCATTTAATGGATCTTTATTCAGGAAAAGAAAAGATGTGAACAGAGAGCATATTGCATTCTGTGTCTTATTGCTATGGGCAGTAATGGGCTTTATTTTTTCATTATCAGGGACAAACTTCTAGAAACACTAGAGAAGTGTGGATTTAAATACCAAGAATTTCTTTTGTCTCCAACATGTGTGAGTAGTAAGATTATTATAACTCATCAAACTGTACCCAAGAGTTAATGGAGTATTTGGAGGGAATTTCATATACTTGAAGAAAGGTTGATGTCCAGTTTTCTGGGCATTCCTCTGTATTAGTGATACTGTTTGACTTAGCTTTGGATTGGGTCAGGATATTTACATATTTGTCCAGAATATCTTTATTCAGGGACAACATCCACACTTCTTGAGGTGCCACTGGATACTTTTAATTGCTTGTCCAAGATGTACAGGATCAGGACACTACTATGTTACATGTAGATCTCTGTATCTTTGAGATACAGGGACATTCTTCATTGTGACATGGCTTATCTAATTTTCTTGTTCATCTGATTGTTTCCTTTTGCTTCATCATTCATTACTATAGATAATGAGCATTATGTTTGCCCGAAAAACTGTAGTTCAAGATACTTCAGTTTCTGTCTCACTTCCCACCTTATTTCAAAAGTTTAAGTTCTCTATTAATTTGCAGACAAGTCAGAAACCTGAGGAAAAATCAAGTATTTCTCTTGCTTGGGGGGAAATTAGGTAGGGAAAGAGTGGTTAGGGGTACAATGAATCTGTGGGATTTGAGGGTGCTCAACATTCTGTAAATGGGTGGAAAGATGTGAGTTGTACAATGTATGGAAATTACTTTTACTCCAGATCTACAAACTGATCATGTAACAACTCCTTTATAGGCACATTTTAAAACACTTTTTATGCCAGTTGCAAATAGCATTAGCTTCGGGTAATGTTGGTTAATGTTAGCAGTTTTAGAGTGGTAAACATTTTAGGTGCTCAAAATTTCATTTCTATAAAAAGTGATAACTTGCTTTTTTTGTCAGAACACAGATTGCTCTGAGTCTCTGTACCAGGTGAACTGATGGCTTTATGTGGTTTTGCTTACAGCTTGGCATTCCCAATTCTAGACTGCGATATTTTCTGATTGCAAAGTTTCAGTCAGAGCTGTTTTCCTTTCAAGCTCCTGGTCAGGTGAGACTCATCTCTATTCCTTGACTATTCTTTGTTTCATGGAGACTAAGGACTAGATTTTCATTTGTGCAAAGTTTATACTCAACTACAGTGAGTGTGAGTGAGAGTGTACATTTTTCTTGATTCTGGCCTTGTCTAGGACTGAAATGGTTCTCACTGGCTTAGATAGCTTAAAGTAGACCTTAGGAATAGCTTGCAGATTTAGAAGAGATCAATATGCTTGGCACTCTGGCATAGCCCTCTCTGCTCACCAGAACCTTTTCTTAGAAGGGTGGACGGTGCTGCCATGCCTGGTGTGACCCTTAGAGCAGAGACGATAGAAAACAGAGATAGAAAATGTGAAATCTCTTAGTGCCCTTCAAACATCTCTATAGAGGAGGGAGTGGCCAACAAACCCTGTGATTTCTGAAGGAGATGTACTGCTACCCAGTGCCCAGAAGATGTTGAAAAGTAATGATGAATTTGCTGCCTGTTGAGGGGGGACATAGGCATGTGGGGAAGGAGGTGTGAAACTCTCTGAAGGTTCACAAACATTGCCATAAATCTGGTCTGAGTCTCACCATACCAAACAACTTTCACCTGGTTCTAGCTTTCTTTATGATAGTCTCACACAATCCTTTCTTTCCTGTTTATAGAAAATGGTAAGATCCCTGTTCCTTAAACTGCCTGCATACCTCTACAAAAGATGTAAAATTTAGCACTTTGCAATGCCAGAATCTTTTCAAAGTCTTCACAAAAAAAAAAGAGAATCAAATTTTATTTTATACTAGACAACTCTCTATGACTTCCCAAACATTGCTACATGGGTTTCTCTTAGTGGATGACTATTACAGTTTAAAGTACAGTATTTTAATCATTTGCATATTTTGTTCCATGCTAGATATTGGAAAATTTCCCAGATCAGGAGCCAAAAGCTTCAATGAAGCACACAGTGACTGCAGGCTTGGAAAAAAACAGCTCCTTCACATCTACCAAAAAGGAGAACCTTGAGACAAACTCTGGTTCTGATGATGGCAGTGAACAGTGTTCACAGAAGGAAGCTTACCTTTTTAAATGTGAAACGGTGAAAGAAATGGAAAGAAAGTGGAACTGGGACAGTGATCTCTCTATTCAAATGTTAAGAGACTTCCTTGAAGAGGATGGAGAAGAAATGAGTCAGTACTTCTTGCCACCTAAGGCCTTGCTGCGCTATGCTTTCCTGTTAGACGTTGTGACACCCACCTGCAGGAGATCTACATGCTTTACAAAAGGGTAAGTCAGTCGCCAGGGGAGTCTAGTAGTGGACTTATCCAGACATTTTAAATGCAAATCTTTCTTTGCAGTCATCTTAAAAGCCAAAAGCACTGTTCTGTCAAAAAGCCAGACACTACTGTAAGAAATTTCTCTTTATTGCCTCCTTTCTGATTCAACAGAACATGAACATGGGAACTGCTCTGGCAGGACATCATGTGCCCAGCCCACAGAACAGACTCAAAAGAGACAGTGACATTTGTGTAGTGACTTTCAGAGAAGCTTAATTACCCTGGGTGGAAACATTGCTCCAGTAGATTAGAAGAGAACTAATGCACTAATTAATTTCTTTACATTACTCACTGAAGTGACAAAGCATTGTGTGTCACAGTTCTTTTTTTCATTAAAACTGTCATACTGTACACTGATATTGTAAATAGTGGGGCAAATGCTCCACTGATGCAAGTGGCCCCTCTGAACTCAATGGAGCTGTGCCCATTCACATAATCTGGGATCTGGCCATACACTCCTTATTTACAACAATCAATTATATTTTAATGCAGAATTACACAAATGATTTCTCATTCAGTTAAATATCTATCTGTTGTTTGCTTTTCTAGGAGCTTTCTGATTTGTTTGCTGCATTTCTAAGGCTTTATCTTGCAAAGCTTCAAGTGTTTTCCGCTCCTGTTAACACTAGAGCTAGCTGGGAATTTTTTTGATGAAAAACGTTTCTTGTCAAACACAATGATTGACAGAAACTGAACCTTTTCATGGGAAAGGGCCTGTTTTGGTTAATTTATTAATGTAAATATTTGTTTCAAGTTTGAAAATTGTCACAATGTTTGACTTTTCTAAAATAAACATGTCTGGTTCTCTACTTTGACACAACTTTTTGTAAGCTAATTTTATAGAGCACAAACATTTTTAAATAAAAAATGGTTAGTCAAAAGTGAATGTTTTGAAATTATCAAACCAAAACGTTTGTTTATCCAAACCACTCCCTGCGCCCCAGTTTTCAGTTTCTGAACATTTTTAAAGGTTGACTTGACATTTTTGCTCCTACTCAGGGTGGGAGTTTTTTCTTCCTGAAATAGTAAAAATTTTCATGAGACAGGGAGATCATTTTCTTTTTGCTGCAATTGACATCAGCACCAGTAAAAATTAAGGATAATTCAGTGTCTCACCAGATTGGGCCCATAACCAGTATACTTAATTAAAAACTTTGGGCCAAACTGATTGCTGGGGTAACTCTAGATATGTCACTCCAGTATCAACAGGCATAAACTTGGCTTTTTGTGCTTTAGTTCTAAATTAAATATGCTTTTATGTTAAAGGAGGGCCTATAACCACTGAAGTCCATTAATATAGTTCTGGAACAGCTGTATTTGGATACATATATGGTTTTAGAAATAAAGAGAGCACCCAAGCACTCTTAATACTCCTCACTCTTGATCTGGATTGAGGATGAGGAACAAAATGTTTATCTTGTTGACTGAACATGCAGGTACACAGCATTTCAAGCTGTGGTTCGCGCAGTGAGGAGGTATGGACATTTTGAAGAAAAAAGCAAATTAAATCCACTATTTGAGACGTAACCATGAGGGATTGCTCTATAAATCCATGTAGATTTGACAAGGATATGCTGTTGCCAAACGAATCAATGGTCTGAACACTCATATAAAGCAAGTTACAGGAAGTCCTACATTGTGTTGAGGTAATTGATTTTTTTTATTAGAGTCACAAGGGAACACACTATCCTAGACAAAGAATATGCTGTTTGGATCAAACTAAGAAATTTTAGGAAGCTTGCATGCCTAAAGAGAAGAACAAAATAAGAAAACTTCAGTAAAGTAAAAAAGTTAGAACATGTTTTACTAATCTTGCATTTGCTTTCCATTTGAGTACTAAAAAGTAGCCAGCTGCCCAAGTACTAATGTATTATTTTTTTCCATGCAAAAATTTCCCAAATTTCATGAAGTACTCAGTCAGGGTTAGGATTATAGACTTTCTCTATTCAGCAGCAATAATAAGAAATATGAACAGCTAATAACAAAAGGGGTAATTCTGCCCACATTTCTAAATAAAGATTAGGTGAAATTTCAGAGTATTCACTTGGAATTACATTACATTGTCTTTCTACAGAAACCAAGATCTTATAATTCTGGGGCAAAGTATGAATCTTTTTACAATATTGTTCACAATTCCCTCAGCATGAATGATTCGGAATAGGACTTTTTTGTATATTAGAAATGAATGAAAAAGATCACCTGCCAAAATAAGGATTTGAAAAACCAGTTTAGGAGCTACTTGTAATTATTTTAACTGTTTTGTCCGAAATACAGATTTGTATTATTTATTTATTTATTTTAAATAAATGCAGGTGGTTTGTATATACCAGTGGTTTCCAACCTGTGGCCCAAGGGCCAAAAGTGGCCTGTAGGGACTTTAAGAGTAGCCCTCAGCTCCCCTCCTGCTGTCTGCAGGAGAGAGATCCTTCCTAAGGATGAAGGCAAAGGGTGTTTCCATGGGGCTAAAAGAGTGGTGCAGGCTCCTTGCTATAGCCAAAGACTTAGTGTTCCCCTCCCACTGACTGTAGCGGGGAGCACAGGCCTCCAACTAGTTCCATAGGCATTGGGGTCCCTGCTTGAGCAAGAAGGAGAGGATATCAGTGTTTTCCTCCTGCAGCTCTGGAAGAGAGGATAGTGCTGTGCCTTGGTCCCTAGGTGCTGGGATCACTGCTGGAGCTGGATGAAGGGAAGCACTGATCTTCTGTCCCTCTGGCTGCAGAAGGAAGCCACTGTCTGGGGACCCAATTGGAGTGCACAGCGCTACAGGATGTGTGAGGGGAAAAAAAAGTGCCTTTGGCACTTAAAGACTAACAGATTTATTTATCGCATGAGCTTTCATGGGAGAATATCCCACTTTGTGAGGTTTCCCTTCTGCAGTCAGAGGATCAGGAGGTCAGCGAGGTGCCAGCCTCTTTGCTGAATTCCTTCTCTCTGGCTGCAGTGGTGGTGGTGCTGGTGAGCCTGCTGGTAGAGACTGCTGGTTCTTGATGGTTGTAAAAATACTTATGGCCTTCAAACCAAAGAGGCTGGGAACCAGTGATATGTGCAATATGTCAGAATTCCCTTCTGCCCTATGTGTTACCTTTTGAAATCAAATATTTGTTAAAAGTGGAATAAAAAAATGGACAACTTAAAGAGTATGCATTTAGAAGATGATTAAATTACTTGCACTATAATCCATAACTGTTTTTATAGCCCTGATCCAGCAAAGTATTTACATGCAAATTTAACTTTTAGTCATGGGACTAGTCATGCTGACTTTAGTAAGACTACTGCTAGTCATGTGCTGAAGTACTTTGCCAGATCAGTGCAGGAGTGCTCAGTTTCATCTAGGATTGAGTCCTAACTAGACTATTACATGTGTGGGAAAAGTCGCCCACTCCAAAGCATTTTCCCTTTGTGGGGTTTGAAAAGCCCAAAACAAAAGGCAGCCATGACAGTTTCAGTACATCTGGAAGGGGTGAGTTAAGCTTCAAAGGAGTTGTGGAGTGGACTCTATAACAACTGTCCTTACATTGGTGAGAAGTAGCAAAGTAGCATAAGGTTGAGGGGATGGCTAGTGGTTTTACAGAATAAGTGTCTTTACAGGGGTGAAGCGGTTGGGAGGCTGTTCCTTAGATGTTCATTGTGCAAAGCCTATTTATTTCACTTTCTAAATCCCTGTCTATTGAGGACTTTCTTGCTCAATTGCTTTCATGCAAACTGTGTCAGCAAACAGTTTCTGACAGTCTGGCAAACCTATAATTATATTTAAATGATAGCCCATGAAAGACTGTAGAGTAAACGTATATTTACAGAATAAACCACCAAGGCTCCAGAAGAGCCAGAATATAGCTTATAATGTGAACTCCCTTACTGTTGTATGCTGGATATTTTTTAAGTGCTGTAAACAAACAAACAAACAAACAAACAAAAAAAGAAGTAAAAGGATACTCTGCTAATACTAAAATCTAACTGAATTGCTTTGCTCTTCATGAGTGAAAATGAATTTTTTAGATTCTCGCTAATAGTCCTGTCCTCCTTTGAGTGCAAAAAGTCCAATTTTTAAAAGTTGCTGTCTTCATTTTCATGAAAATACATGAAGAGTTGAACAAGAGCCTATTTTTTTTCCAAAAGCATATTTGCATTTATACATGCATAATTTTGTGCATGCTACTTAGGTGGCCATTTCTGAAGGCAGGCCTGAAATGCTTGACTGGTTGCACAGTAGATTGTTACTGTGGAAAAATCTCCTGAGCACTGATGTGAGAATAATCCCCAAAGATTATTTTCAGAGGCTGGTCTTGCAGTTTTTGGGTTAGTTTTGTTAATAAGAAGGCCTTTGTGTAATTTTTCCAGAAGGCTCTTTGTTAGTGCCAGCAAATTAACCTCAGTGTTTTCCTATACTCATCAGTATTGTAAAAGCCTAATAGGACTTTTCAAGTATGATTTTTTTTGTTGTTTGGTTTTGTTTTGTTTTTAAGGTATGGTCACTATGTAGAAGGAACAGGCTCAGTGCTGCAGATGGCAGAGGATGTGCAGGTACCGGATGCATTGTAAATCATATCGGCATGGTTTATTGTTAATTATTTCTAAAGACAAGAAATTAGTTTGGATTTATTATAACCAAAAATGTCTTCAGGACTAAATCTTACAGTACAGACCAACTGAGTTTCTGGTTCTTCAGGTATTTTCAATTAATTTACTATGAATACCCAGGTGGAGTGTATTGAAGTCAGTTTTATGTGGGGAGAGTATGGGTTGTTACTGTTTTATTCTATTACTATGCAAAAACATTCACAATAAAATGTGAAAACTTTGATGTGGGCTGGGTATGTGGATGATTTATAATACAACAGATTTTTGACTTCAGGGCCATAAATGGGTCTGTTTTTTGCAGATGACCCTGTTCTTCAGCAAAAATATCCATTAATTAAAACTCAGTTTTTTTATTTCAAAGGTATTAACTTCTGCATTGAAATACATGACATTTAGAAATGGTCCACTTTTGATGCAACATTTATGTAAAAGTGATATTTTAACATAAGAAAAGTCAAAAAGGAAATGGCAGGCTTTTTGATGAAACACTGTGGAAAAAATGAACTGTTTTTCAGAAAACATATCATACATACATGGGGGAAAAAAAAAACCCTTTACCTTTTCACTTTATCCATGATTTAAATAACATTCTTTCGTGTACAAAGAACGCAGAATTGGAACATAGTGGAATATCAACGCTGCCATATTTTATAAAGTATCTAAAGCATAATTTTAGTATTGGATGTTCCTGCTCATTGAATCATACTACTTCTCCAGCATTTGTCCTTTTATTATCCTGTGGTTGCATATTTGAATATTTGTGTGGCCTCTGACTTGAGAAAAAATATTATGATTGTATGATAATATGATTGTTTTGCTTGTAAACTTTAACTACTGACTGGAAAAATATATCAATCTTATACTTTTAAACCAAACACACAACTGTACTGTTGTCTTCAGTAATGCAATAATCTTAAACATTTCATATGTTATGGTGTAATTTTATGTACTTATTATCCATCATCTGTATCTGTTGTATACTTTCTTTACAGCTAGAGTTGGTGTTTAAATCCATTGAGATGCTATCAGAAGAGGAGAAGCTTATGAAATTGTCAACACTAAAACTTCGATACTTTACTCCTAAAGAAATAGCAAATCTCCATGGATTCCCTCCAGCATTTGGTATGTGCCTCTAAATTTCCCACCTCTAGTCTAGTCTTCAGAATTGCCAGACAGGCATTTTGAAGAAGAATGTTTCACTTTTTGAGTGTATTACTACAATATCACTTTGTTTTAGTGATGGATTATTATTATTTAGTGACCATTTCTCTAAGCTTTTTCCCAGTTTATAAGAACAGATATATCTGTTATATACCTTAATAGGCTTGTTTATGTAAACTGGGTAAAGCAGTGAGTTTTGGAATGGAAATGTAGCTTCATTATTACAAAACAGTGAAGAGAAGCATCCATTTGGCTTAAAGTTTTATTTCTTCTGGTTTCAAGGGTTGTTTTGGTTTTTTGTTTCCAACACCTGAGATACATAAAGCTGTCTGTTACCATAATTCATGTTATCTTCTGACTTTAAAAATAGATTTATTTGTGTTTTTAGTTTTCAGCTGTTGGAAAAAGTAATTACAATGTGGAACAATAAAAGACTAATCATTTTATCATGGTCAATATTATAGGTCCCATAAGGTTAACACAGCAACGTTATCAAAACCATTTCCCTCGTTCTGGCACCTGAGACTTGCTTTCAGGAGGATGACATCAGCTTAGACATAATGTTTTTCTCTTTCCTCTTCTCTCTTGTTATGATAGAGAGAGAGGTAGGCAGATGACCTAAAAATAAGGCAAAAACACGTGTGGCCTAATCCTCATTTATACTAAAAAAAACCTTTATGTAGTAAATTTTTGCCAGCGCAGCATAAAGGGGTGTAATAAAGGGGCCGTGGTATAACGAGAATCAGGCCTTCAGTGTTTTACAGGAAAACAAAAGGCAAGTAGATTCTGCACTCTATGGCAGCAAGTGTCACATGCCTAAAAAGCACGTGACTTAAATTATCTGAGACAGAGCCCAGACTTGGGTAGCGTGGCCCCCAGACTTTATTAGGAACTAACTCTTTTTCTGGTGATGTTGCTTAGACTTACACCAGGGAAGTAGGAGGTATGAGACAGTTTATCCAGGTGAGGGAGTGAGCAGGGGCTGGGAAAATGTCTCCAGTGTGTTCTGCACAGACCATGATAAAGGAAACTCAAGAACATGATTGTTTTAGCTGGCTTATAGGTATCTATTTTATATGTACTGTTTAAAACCTGTGTAAATGCTGGGCCTAACACAGTGGATTGAGTGGGGAATGTGGCTGGGGATTCCAGGGAGGAATTCAGTCGCAAATGATTTAGCCAAGGGAGAGGAGTGACTGCCCAAGTCTAGCTGCCAGGAAGCTGGGCAGAATGGCTGGAGCTGGCAAAGGATGTACTGGAACGTACAGTAGTTTACATTCAGGGCCTCTGTAACTGGCAGAGAAAGCTGGAACAGCTCCATCTAGCCACCTCCTCACGTGTATCCCTCCTTTGGCTGAGCCTCTCCCCAGCTAAGAAACCTGGAAATGCACATTCTGGCTACTTTGAGTCCACATCCCCCTTCCAGCCAGAATTGCCACCTTTCAGGACTCCACTGCTATTCTCCATCAGGGAGGCTAGCCCCCAGCCCCTTTGCCCCTCTCCCCATGGCTCTGCGAGTGAAGCTGAATTAGAATAGAATAGAATCATAGGGACCTCATGAGATCATCTAGAATTAGAACAGAGTGGAGAGAAAGCTATGCTTCACAGCCATTTGTAAAACCTTAGGAATGTGTGTATTGCTCCCAGTATGCCTGATGCAAAGCTCATTGAACAGGGTGGGAGTTTTTCCAACAGGCTGTGGCACAGACACAGGGTGGAGAACACGTATGTGTATTGCAACTCTCAGTGACTGTATCAGGAAATGTTTGTGCAAATTCCAGTAGATCAGAAGAGCAGGAACAGACCCAGACTAATTTGGTCTTTGTATTGTGTGTTGTTTTTGTGTTAGGCTTTCCTGACAAGATAACAATGAAGCAACGCTACCGTCTCCTGGGAAACAGCCTCAATGTACATGTGGTGGCTAAACTGATCTCAGTTCTGACTGGATGATTTTGAACCTGAACTTGATGCATACTGACTGGTATCAGTTCTGCTAGCTCAGAATATAGTTCCCTTCTGTGAGAAATTCAGTCAAAGTTCAGCAGCTTTACATCACTAACTTTTAAAAGTCCATGTAAAGTATCTATCTGGAATAGATTGATTCTGTTGAATAGCTGGTATATTTTGAATACCTTTGTTTACAGAGGATAGGAACTGCTGGAGCGAACAGTTACAGTGTTAAAAATGGAAGTCACTGATACTTTAATTGTCCTATTTCAATTTTATTTTTAGCTTGTAAAATACAAAGTGCAACATTTTTTAATGAAAACAGGTAAAACTGTCATTTCTTCATAAAGCAAAGCTGTTGTTTAGAATAAAAAGCATATGTGACAGTTATTTTAATAAAGTTCAGATAATGTATTCTGCGTGTAGAATGTCTTTAGCTAAAAATATTAACCTATTCTACTCTTGAAAGAAAAAGCTTTTATAATCTTCCAAAAACTTATCTTACTTTTGGTATATTTTTACAAGAAATGTAACTTCTGTCAGACTGCTGAGTTCAGAGTGCATGTGTATTTACTTTTTAAATAGACGTGGTGCCAAACTCCATATACAAGTATCCGTCAGATCTTTCTAAGTATTTATGACCCCAGGTCTTAATCGTGGCTGAGTCAAGTGTGACTTGTTTAATTGTAACCGAAGTAAAATACTTTGAGATTATTACAACCTTGACTATGACCTCACTGATCTTGTGCTATCTTCGTCTCCCTTTTATTATCTTTGTCAGCACAAATTGCATTGGTATTATCAAAATAAATATCTGACACAGAGTGGGATCTTCACCTCTGGTCTAGCCTTACACTAGGGAAAAGGGCCTGAATGGTAGAAAGAGGACCTGAAATACCCAGCCGCAGGAGGATTCTTATGGTATAAGAACTGTGAAACTTGTTTTCTAAGGGCTCCTCACAAGCCCTGGCATATCTGGTAAGGTTGAGGATGGGAAGGGTGTGCCAGAGGGGAGGAGACAGCATGTATTGTTCTACGGATTCTAGGCAGCTGGGGACAGTCTGCCATTACTTAGCCTGGCCCTCAGAGTCAGGCTATCCCTGAACTGGGAGGGCACAAAAGATGACTTAAAGGCAACATAGCCTATCACCACCACCCCCTGGGAATTGAGTTTTATACCATGCCTCTTAAAATTGTGGCACAGTCTCTCTCCTGAAGTGCCAAACTACACGTAATTTCCTGTGTCTGTGCTGAATGGGCCATTCACATCACAACATTCAGTTGTGTCACTGATATCACTGAACATGTGTGTATGGTTGCTGGGAAAACAGCAAAGCTCTCAATGTGCCACAGAGGTGCAGCTCTAGGTTTGAGCTTTCTGAACGGAGGATGCTGTCCTGATGTCAGGAGGAATGCAGGGGCTGGATGAAAGGCAGAGGGCTCACTCAAACTAAAACCGTGAAAGATGCAAAGTGAAATTAGTTGGAAAACAAAACCCCACTGAAGAGCTGGTATGCGCTCTAGATTTGTCATTTCCCCGGGGGCATTTGTTCATGACAATTCAGATTCAAGGACATTAGATTTACCATTGTGTTGGGGCACGAAAATAGCAAGAGTCACCAAAAACACCTACTCTCAAAATGATTCTGACATTTCTCCTTCACTGAGAACTTGGCACGCAGCAGCTCAGTGAGTCAGTGCTAACCCTTCCATTGTCTCCTGACCACCGAGCTGCAAACACATCAGCAGAGCCTTCTGTGTTTGCAATGGAGACTGAATAAAAGAAGCTTTTTGTGGAGCCTGCTGCTTCATGGTCATGGGAGCAAACTGAGATTTGGGGGTATCTCTGGTACAAAGCCAGCAAAACTGTGCCCTTTAATACAAATACTAGGACTGATCCTACATACCAGCAAATAGCCAAGTTGCAATTTTCAGGGCTGCTGACCAATGCAGAGAGTGAATTCAGTGGCTCAAGAGTGAGTATTGGGAAATCAGGGAACAGACCTCTGTCATGGGTAATTTGCCAACATTGTGTCTGTTTGATGAGGACTTTGCATAAGTGCCAGGTACAGTGGTCATTTTGGGGCTAACCAGGGGACATGATGACCTGGTCAGCTGGGATGGTGCCTTGCTGACCCCAGAATCCAAGATGGAGACTGGTGGGAGTCAGCACTGTGTAAGGCCAAAGAAGTGACTTTGCTGTTGAAATGAGTCTGAGAGCAAGTTTTTGGAACAGTAGCAACATAAGCAAATTCTGGGGGATGTTTGATGTACCCCTCACCCCCACAAAGAAATAGCCCCCTTCAGAATCTGCAGCAGACACTAAAGGGACAGAACACAGCCATGTGCCTGTTAAGTTTCGGGATCCATTGTAAGGCTTGTTAATATAGTAATGGGAGGAATTTTCACTGTGAACCAATGCAAAACTTGTGACAGGCCCTGGCCAACAGTGTGTCTCACTAATGGGGTGCTGTATCCCAGCACATGGGCATACCTTCCTCCCTCTCTTCCCCATGGAGTTCAAAATAGCAAGTGGGAGCTGCAAGCAGCATAGAATATCATTAAAGTGTATTTTTACTGGGGAAAGACAGTGTGTAGCTAGGGCCATTTCTGTTTCTTAAAACTAATCACCTTACATTTCCCTGCCTGGAAGTCTCTTGCTCTCAAACTGTTAGGTGCAGGCTTCTGAGCTGTCTGGACACAGTAAACTCGTGTGTGAGGGTGTGGGATATGTTCCATTTCCAGATCTAGTCCAT
The DNA here is from genome assembly GCA_007922195.1 of Podocnemis expansa. Classification (NCBI taxonomy): domain Eukaryota; kingdom Metazoa; phylum Chordata; order Testudines; family Podocnemididae; genus Podocnemis; species Podocnemis expansa. The sequence continues at coordinate 38,631,542 of ML681964.1, read as the reverse complement.
TTCAGGTAGACACAGTCTATGCTCCCCATATTTGACAAAATCATTTGTCCCAAGTACAATTGAGGTTTGAATTTTTGTCCAGAAATGTGCTGGTGTGTGAGGGCAGCTGTGGAGTTCTGTGTATGTGTTGACCCCATGAATTCTGACCCAAACTTGGGTGTTGCCCATTGGGAACCATGAGAACACTTGTGTTCTCCAAGTGTAAAAGGTCCTGAAATGATAGAAAAAGCTTTTTCAGTGAGGCCACCCCAAATATGTCTGCAATTTACAGAAGATAAAAAAAAACAGCTTTGATGCAGGTCTGTCCCCAGAAACAGGGACTTACAGGTAGAGGAAGGGCTCAGGTTGGCTGCACAACTTCAGGATAGGGTTTCAGCCCAGGAGCAGGAACTTGCTTTGTTTTACCTACAGCAGGAATGGTGGCTAAGGGAGGGTAGCCAGAGCTCAGCAGAGAGAACAGTTTGAGTGGCTCATCTCAATCTTGGCTGCAAGAGCACAGGCTTCTCCTGTGGCTCTAAGACTGTGGCCTGAATCCTTGCAATATAACTCTCAGTCCAGAAACAGCTTGAAAAACTCCATGGCTGTGTGGTGCATGGAATCAGACCCCATGAGTGGCTGGTCAGGGCAGCCTAGCCCAGGGGTCTCAAACTCAAATCACCACAAGGGCTGCATGAGGACTAGTATGCTAGCCTGAGGGCTGCACGACTGAAACCTTTTCATACAACAATATTGCAAATATCAGTAACAATAGCATCATTGTGGGCCACAAGAAATAGCTTTAGGGGCTGCTTGTGTTTGAGACCCCTGGGCTAGCCCCTAGCTGTCTTCCATGTTAAGCCCCTCCCTGTGGCTGCATCCAATCCTATCCTCCCCTGGCACCAAATGCATGGAAAACAGGATGGAAAGGGGAATGAGAACAGGAGAGTGTGAACAGACATGCCATTGCAGTAGGGAGCTTTTGTCTTGTGTTGGGTTTCACTGTTTGCATGTGTTCATGCACTTTTTATTTTGGAAAGATACTGTTGTATTGGTGGTTTTGTGTGGTAATGGCAGCTGGCCTTGCTGGCAATAGGTGAACATTATATTGTTTTACTACAATTATTAATAAAGCTCCTTGTGTCCTCAAGCATGTTTATTGCTATCACTGCCTCTCATCATACAATCATTTGAAATAAAGAAGGCACTTGTGATCAAGGACTATCAGGCTTTTGTAAGTAACCACTATGCCTCTACAGTTAGGCACAGCAATCCACCCTTCATCACTTCCTTATATGAATCCATGGTTGTAGTCATCCCCTACTACCCTATTTCATAAGTTGTGCAATGTATGTGATGAATCACATGCTGAGCAAGGACCCTGAGATGGGACATTTACACCCACACTTGTTCTGAAAGGGTTAATGCAACCTGTCAAGGGGGTAGGTTACCCAGAAGATCACAGCTGAGGTCAATCAGCTGGCTAAACCAGGGGTGGCCAAATGTATGGAACTCAGCCACACAAGTTGATTATTTAACCTTCGAGAGCCGCACTGAGGCCTATAGCCATATACTTTTACCTACTCGAAAATTACTAAGTTTAAAATTCATTGCACACTTTAATTTTATCATAAAAAGAGGACAAATATCAGTCCAACTAATGTCAGATTCTAATAATTACTTTAGGGTACCAGGAAAATTAGGCCTATACAGTAAAATCTTAGCTGCTGCTTGATGTAGAAAACTGCAGGCTAGTGGTGAGTTTTTTAAAATGCTGACCATGCCTCACTTCTCCCCACCATCCCCGACCATGCTGTACATCTCCCCACTGCCCCGACCCCCTCCTGAACTCCTAGGCTGGGGCTGCTTTCCTAAACTGATTTGCTGATGTTCTTTTGGGAGCCACAATTTTTCATTCAAGAACCACAGTTTGGCCACACCTGGGCTAAATAATCCTCTGACTGAGTAAGGGGGCTGGGCTGAGGAGGAAGGAGCTGAGCTGGGTTTACAAAGCCAGGAAATTAATAGCAGATGGGGCTGCTAGGAAAAGCTCCTTAGAGGGGAAAGAAGTGAGATTAAGCTAGAGGATGGGCGGTTTGCCAGTCAGTAAGGAGGGGGTATGGGAACAGTGAAGTCCAGGAGGGAACAGATCTGGGATCTGCCTCCACAGTCCCTTAGGCTAAGAGCCTGGAGGAGAGGCTAGGCTTGGATTTCTCTGATAGGTCACCTGTGGCAGTGAATAGGAAATCTGGCTGAGATGGCTGAAGGAAGATGGTACCTCAGAAGGTGGAAACATGAATAGTAACTTGGCTGGAGGATTGCGTCACAGAGAGACTGTGGTAGCTTGTGGAGCAAGAGAAGGGCTGCTGCTGGAGAAAGTGTGATGGAGGGAAAGCATTCAACTATGGGAAAGGGGGTTGAGCTCCAAAAGCTAATCCCCAGCACAACCAGGAGAAAGTACCATTCTGTTGGTGAGTTGAGCAGCCTGTCTCATCCCCACCATGCACTCAATTAACCCTTTCCCTCCTACAAGCACACTTTCAGAAGCACTGTTCTCTTCTACTGAGCCAGGCAAGTCCACAGTGTGAGAATGCAAAGCATCCTTGACTTCTGTTGCCCAGATGCATCTAGCACCAGTTGCAGCTGTGCTTTCTGGCTGAGGGTATTTAGCCAACATCTCCTTGCTGTCTATTCAGAGAGAAATGGCTTAGCTCTTGTGTCACAAGGGTTGCAAAAAGCACAGCAAGCCATGGTTATGCAAACAACACCAATAATGCTGGCATCCAGGTGGGTGTGTAAGTATCACTACATGGATTCCAATCTGCCAAAAAATAAAAATTCAGCTCAGTCTAATTAAATAGTCTTTTGCCAGGGCCTCTGACATCAGGAAATGGTTTCATAAGCTAAGGCAAAAGAGAGCATGCAACATCCCCCTGAATAACAATAGGGCTAGTAATTCTGTTTATTATTCTTACTTGGTGGGAATAGTGTCCCTGCCCATCCATAAATGTAACTCCTGATCAGTGGAAAATCTTGACTTCATGAACTTTCCCACTGCAGCCTACACTATTCGTGAATTGACCTATGTGGTTCACAAAGGCCTGCATAACAGTGGAGTAGCACCCTTTGCAGTTTAGGAACTCCTGTACTTCTTGAGGAGGATGCAACATGGGCACGTGCACACCATCAGTGGCTTTGCTACAGTTTGGAAATCCTGTTCTCTCAAACCTAGCAGTTACGTCAGCATGCTTTTTATACTGCCACCTCTGGGTAATCCATATACCTAATTGCCTCAGAAACTTCTGCCACCATTTTACCCACAGTCATCTTTCCTACACAAAACCAATTGGCAATGGAACCCTACAATTTAGGGGTAGCTCATCTCCAGATGGCTTTAGCAATCTGTTTCTGGACTGGCAAGGCTGGCCTCATGCATATCTCTTTATGCTAGAGAGTTGGACCATGCTGCTCATAAAAAAGCCAGAAATGTAACTTTTTTTTGTGCAAAAATTCTGGACCCGCTGCTGGTCACCCCACGGCTGCATAGCAATGTGGTCTTACCAGTCTGTGCTTGTGGCCCAATGTCAGAGCTGTGGGGGCATGAGCAGTTTTATCAGTATAATGAACATCACCAACCAGCATGAGTCTGCTATGCCTGGGGTGGTCCTCCACTTGATTGATTTGAAGCTCTGTCAGGTGCCTTTGGTGGGTCAGAAAACACTGCCAAAATGTCCACCAGCGCCCCAGGAGCTGTGCCTATTCTCTGATATGCAAGTGCAAGAGGGAATCTCTTGAACAGGAGCTTTCTCTATATTGTTCAGTAGGGAGCAGGCTGTATGGACAGGCTGTTCAAACTTCTTGTAATGTACAGGATGGCAGTAAAGTTTTTTCACTGTAAACCATGGTCAAAAGTCTAGTGTGCCCACATTTCAGGAGAGTGCTAGGGAGTACAGGACACACATGGTTTGACTTGAGTCCACATGTTGTAGCATGAATGTGGGAGCCCCAGCATCAAGCCTGGATTAAAAAATTCTTAATGTAGGGGTAACAATCAGTGAGATGCTTATGCCCCAGGTTCTCCAATACGGGTCAGCTGCCTCGAGTCTCACTAACTCTGAACTTACATTACAGTATAGACATACCAACTGAGGGCAGGGACTGGACATTCTCATGTAAAACTTTGGACAGCTGAACTTTCATTCCAGCTGATGATGAAACCCAGCTCCATTGCTTTACTTGGTCTCTTGCAATAATGTAGTAGCTGTAGGACCCTATTTTCTTGGATAGCCCACTATAAGCCAAGGAGAGGGCAAGGAGTTTTAGTCTTATTTTGAACAGTTTTTGACCAATAGTTTTATCACCAGCCCCGCATACAGTGGTGATGGTGTACATTTGACATACATCTGTCAACATGATCAGTAATTCCTCTGTAATTGTACAGTGAAGAAAAAATTGATCAGCAATTGGGTTTTTTTTTTTTATGGTGGACACAACACAAAAGGGAATCTTTGTTCCTTTCTCAAGCAATCTGTATAAGTACAGAGATCAAAGAATGTATGATTTATTTTTTTTAAATTGTGTAATACTGCAAAGTCTAGTATTTTGGTAAGCTTGTAAAATAGCCATTCTTGTTGCAAAGTTTGGGACCTCTGAGACTGATATTTAGTAAAATGTCCTATCATCTCTGAAAGTTACAGGTGTGGAGAATGTGTAACTCTAAAGCAAATGTGGATAAAGTGAGACTTGGGCAAGCAGTTCAGAAAGAGTTTTAGTTGTTTTTAAAAAACCTATTTTAATGTCTACAATTAACTGCATACACAGCAGCTACTCATGCATTCATATGCATAATAATACTGTCTTTTATGTTTTTTGTCCTTGGAACATGGATTTGCTGCACTCAAAATTATTAGCTGGCCACACAATCTGTTCCTAGTGCAGTTTGTCTTAAAGTGCAGTTTTATTCTGAAAAGTGATTATGTAAATATCTGTAATTTTATAAATTTATTTATATTATTTAAATTTACTATAAATTTATAATGTAATTTACTCTGAAAAGTGATTATGTAATGTATGTGATCACCCAACAGATCTGTTCCTTTAGCACATTATGAGTTCACAGATTTCTGTTTCAAAAACCTTGGTTTTTTTTTTTTTGTTTACTCCTGTTAGATTAGCTGATTTGATTTTCTGTGCCATTCTGCATTATTACTGCACTCCTTGGAGTTGCACCTGTTTAAGCCAACTGATGCTATTACTAGTTCCTTTTCTTGTGCAGCATCCCTGATAATAAATGGTCTACAGGCCGGATTAATCTGCAGGTTACCCACTTGCTTTGCAGCCCTATTATCTGGTGCCTGTGAAATTCCACCGCCTCCCAGGGGATGGCTTAAGGGTAAGTGATAGGAACTTGCAAGCCTATTTTATGGATGATGTACAAATATAACATACTTCAGTTCTTTCTCTCTGTCTCTCAGCATTTTTGCTCTGCAGTGATAAAAGGAGAAACACAGTTCACATTACTTCACCTAAGTCAGAAGGTGAGACTGAATATACACAGGGAACAGATACATTGAAGACAGTGGAATAATCTTTTCTGAGTCATTTTTTAGTGTAGAATCACACTTGAAAAGTTTGCCAATTACCTTAGATAATATCTTAGTTATCTAAGCAACTTCACATAATTTGCAGTAGTCAAAGAATTCCCTATGTTCCTTTATTATATTGGGCAGGGGCTCTCAACCTTTCCAGACTACTGTACCCCTTTCAGGAATCTGATTTGTCTTGCATACCCCTGGTTCCTCCTCACTTAAAAATTACTTGCTTTCAAATGAGACATAAAAATATAAAAGTGTCACAGCATGGTATTATTGAAAAAATTGTTGATTTCCTCATTTTATCATATACTTATTCCAACTGACTTTTTATATAAATATTACACTTGCATTTCAGTATATTGAGCAGTATAAACAAATCACTGCTTCTATGAAATTTTAACTAGTACTGACTTTGCTAGTGGTTTTTACATAGCCTGTTGTAAAACTAAGCAAATATCTAGCTGAGTTGATATATCCAGGTAAAATTTCTGCATACCTGCAGGATTTTACATGTCCCTGGTTGAGAACCACTGATCTAAGATACTACTAGCACATATTTAAAAGTGACTGATGAATATAACCATTATGTTCTGAAGAACAAATTTTGGAAAAGATTCTGAGATATTTACATCTGGGGTTGGTTCAGGATCATATTAAGTCTTGTACCTTCAGTGACAGCAACACATTATCATAAATTGAACTATTTGTCTCTTGTTCACCCTCTGCTTTCTCAGTAGCTCACAATATTGTGAGATGTGAAAACTGCTGTTAAATATTTGTGTGAATTGGCCTCCTTTATAAATATTAGATTCAGTTCCATTTCCTTTGTAAATTTGTTCAAAGTCAAACTCCATTAGAAGGCTAATATATCTTGCTTCATAGATACTTGAAACCACTTAAGTGCTTTGTGGTTTGTGTGCACTGTCTTGAAAGAATATGCTTAAATCAATAAAGATTCCATTTTTATATTTGGGAAGGGGCACCCTCCATTACTGGGTAGTCTGGCAATCAGTAAAACTGCACAGGAAAGGACTCTAAGGGGAATACTAATGCAGCAAAAAGAGGTAGGAATAAAGCATCAAATTAATTACAGTTCCTGTGCCAAATTCTGTCCTCATTTCCCCCCTTGCAAAATGGATTTAACTGTTAAAATTATCTTTTTAAATAAAAGCCATGGGGAGGGGGTGGAGAGGACAAACTGTATTTCTCTAGTTACTTGCATGTTGGCAAGTTCCAAAGGGGTAGCCAAGTCAGTCTTCAAGTGTCTGACAGAGTGGGATTTTCTACCACAAAAGTTCATGTGATAAATTTGTTCATCTTAAAGTGCCGCAAGACTGCTGTCCCCCCCCCCCCCCCCGCTAGTATCAGTTACCAGTTCAAATTACAAAGAGGTAGCTATGTACATGGAGTAACTAAACAGCAAATTGTGAAACTACAGGGTTTTATTGCATTATTTTAACAATTTTATGTACCACTCTGAGTAAAAAAGCAAGGAGTCTTGTCACTTAAAGACTAACAGATTTATTTATTGCATGAGCTTTTGTGGGAGAAAATCTCACTTTGTCAGACACTTTGAAGAGGGGGAACTTACAGAATGGGACGAAACTAAATGTAGGGGAGTGTAAGACATGGGATCAGGTCATACTGCAACAGCAAATCAGACCATCTGTAAGGATTCAAACTCTAGGAAACAGTACATAGGGGAGGGTGTGAAGTCAAATTACCTGTTGTAATGTGAAAAGAATCCATAGTCACAATTCAACCCTGCTTTTACACAATCTAATTTGCATATTAGTTGGATTGTGGCTGTTTCTCTTTGAAGTCTTGATGTTCCATTGATTTTCTTGAGGATGATCGTTAACAAATCATTAATGGAGTGATTAGGAAGATGGAAGTTCTCAGCAACTGTTTTTTTGTGTGTGTGTGTTGTGATTTCTGATGTCAGTTTTGCATCCATTTATTCTTCTGTGTAGGGACTATCCTGTTTGTCCAAGGTATAACGTGTGGGGGCATTTCTGGCACATGATGGCATAAATCACATTAGTGGAGGAGCAGGTGAATGACCCTTTGATGGAGTAGCTGGCTTGATTAGGGTCCTATGATGGTGTCTTTTGTGGGGCTCCATGTGGTGTAATATATTTGTAAAATAAACAAGAAGTGATATGGCATTTTTAAAGACTAACAAACTTATTTAGTGCATACCTTTTATCGGAGGAATTCCCATTTCGTTAGACTCTCAAAGACAGGTAATTTACAGAATGGGAGGCAAATAAATGCAGGGAAGTGTAAATCATAGGATCAAGTCAGACTGTGACAGCAAATCAGAGCAGTTGTACAGATTCAGACAGTGGAGAACAGCATATAGAGGGAGGTGAGGTCAAATCCCCATTGTAATAAAAAAGTTATCTAGTTAACCCTAAGGTAATGGTGTTAGATCTGCATATGAATTCCAATTGTGCAGTTTCTCTTTGAAGCCAATCTGACCTGAGGAAGAATTCTTTTCAGACCTGAAATATGGCAATCAGTTAGATACCGAGCATCTGGGCAAGACCTACCAGGTAAGTACCTGAGAACTAATTCTCTATAGTAACTCAGAGCTCTCCCTATCTAGTATCCTATCCAGGGGCATAGCCAGAGGTGGGCCTGGACCCACACACTTGGTCCTGAGGCCTGCCCATCTTAGCTGCCAGCAGTGGCACAAACTTCATTGCTGCAGCCATGGGGCTACTCAACAGCTGGCAGCTGTGAGTGGGGCAGAGGCACCACCGCCTCTGCTGTGCTCACAGCTGTCGAGCTCAGTGGCCATGAATGGGGTCATGGTGCCCGTGCTGGTGCTTCAGCTTTGCTTGCAGCTGCGGCTGCTGGTTGGCCCCACAGCTGAGAAGTTTGTGCTGCTGCCAGTCCGGGTGCTGCCCTTGGCCAGGCCACCCTGTACTTTCAGGGGCCCAGCCAGAAAAAGGGTTGGCTATGCCCCTGCTCACATCAGCAGCCATTGGGGACTATTTCTACTGGCAATTACTTGTAGACCACATGCTGTTGTAGCTGATCCCTTAATACCATACCCTCCATGAACTTATCAAGCTCAGTCTTGAAGTCAGTTAGGCTTTTTACCCATCTGCTTCTCTTTGAAGACTGCTCCAGAACTTCAGTTCTGATGGTTTGAAATCTTTGCCTAATTTTGAGCCTAAATTTGATGATGGCCAGTTTCTATCCATTTGTCCTTGTGTCAACCTTGGTGCCTAAATTAAATAACTCCTCTCTCTCTCTCTCCTTGATGTTTATCCCTCTAATGTTTTTACAAAAAACAATCATCTCTACTCAGCCTTCTTTTGATTAGGTTAAATAAGCCAGGCTGTTTGAGCCTCCTCCCATAAGGCAGGTTTTCCATTTTTTTCAATCATTCTAGTAGCCTTTCCCTGCATTTGTTCCTGTTTAAGTCTATCTTTCTTAAATACTGGGAACCAGAATTGCACACAGTGCTCCAGGTAAGATCTCACCAGTGCTTCGTATAAAGATATTAACTCTTCCCTGTCTCTACTCAAAATACTTCATTTGATGCAGTCCTGGGATGCATTAGCCTTCTTCACAGCCACATCATATTTATGCTTCACAGTCATTCTGGGATCAACCAATGCACCCAGGTCTTTATGCTCTTCTGTCACTTCCAACTGATATATCTCCTCCTTATAATAAAATTCTTGTTGTTAGTCCCTAAATGTACTTGCACTATTAAATTTCATCTTATTTCTAATACTTGAGTTTATAAGGTCATCCTGATCTTTTTGTATACTATTTAGATCCTTCTCCCATTTGGCTGTACCTCCCAACTGTGTGTCATCCACAGGTTTTATTAGCACACACTAACTTGTTGTGTCAAGGTCAGTAAAAAGAATGTTAAATAAGATTGGTCCCAGAACTGATCCTTGAGGTACTCCATTAGTAACCTCCCTTCAGCCTAACAGTTCACCTTTCACTATGACCCATTGTAGTGTTCCCTTTAACTAGTTTCTTATTTACCTTTTCATTCTTATCTTAATACCCATCTTTTCCAATTTAACAAATAATTTCCCATGCAGAATTGTATTGAATGCCTTATTGAAATTCAGGTAAATTAGACTCAGTGCATTTCCTTTATCTTTAAAAAAAAAAAATCATTATTTTCTCAAAGAAGGAGATTGGGTTCGTCTGGCACAATGTACCTTTTGTAAAACTATGTTGTATTTTATTCCAGTTACAGTTCAGCTCTATGCCCTTTCTTATTTTCTCCCAGTTCCAAGATCTTGCATACAATTGGGGTCAAGGTAATAGACCTATAGCTTCCTGGATCATTTCCCCCCTTTCCTTAGAAACAAAAACTATATTAGCAATTTTCCAGTATGACCCCCCAAGTTTACAGATTAATTAAAAAAAAATCCTTGCTATTAGATTTGCAATTTCATGTGCCAGTGCCTTTTAATATTCTTGGGTGGAGATTATCCTGGGCATTCAAATTTAGTCCTGTTAAGCTCTTTTGAGTCTGACTTCCCCCTCCAGATGTGGTAATTTTCTACCTCCATAACCTCACTGCCATTAGTCACTTTGCCACTACCGCTAAACTCTTCATTGTTGATGTGTTGGGCCACGATGCCACTATAATTTTTAATCTCCACCCCATCCTCACTGTTTAGCAGTCCCTCTTCTTCCTTGTTTTCTTATTTAGCTGGTTATAGAACCATTGTTGTTGCATATTTGGCTATAGAACCATGTAATTGTTTTAAATTCCTTTTGCAAGATCCAACTCTGCATGGCTTTTGGCCATTCTCACTTTATTCCTATACTTCCCAACCTCCAAGAGGTAGCTTTCTTTATTGATCCCTCCCATCTTCTATGCCTTATGGGTTTTTTGCTTTCTCTAAATCACCTGTCTTGAAATGCTTGCTCATCCAGCTTCCTCTGCAACTTTTCCCTTCAAAATTTTTTCCCCTTGCTTGGATTCAGATAGTTTTTGTAACTTCGACTTAAAGTAATTCCAAGCCTCCCTCGCATTCATATCCTCATTCTCCAACAGAGCTCTACACTAACTCTTCTGTTACAGCTCTGTTTCCTGGCTCCTGAGAATGGGAATGTCTGCTATGTCTTGGGTAAGACGAAACAAACAAGGAGTCCTGTGGCACTTAAAGACTAACAAATTTATTTATTGCCTGAACTTTCATCTGACGAAGTGGGATTTTCTCCATGAAAGCTCAGGCAATAAATAAATGTGTTAGCCTTCAAGTGCCCTAAAACTCCTTGGTTTTTTGCTGAACGAGACTATCATGGCTACCCCTTTGGAACTTGGGTAAGATGGTTATGCATACAGGTGTTTCATTGTTTTCATCCTTTTCTATGTTATGCCCTCCCCCCACCCCCGAACAAATAAGTACTTTTTTGTGGAAGAAGTTGCTCTACTTTTTTTGTATTGCCTAGAAGTCCTAGCTCCAAAGGGAATCCATGCAGGTGGCCAAAGACAGTGGAGCCTGCTGAGTCATTGCAGTTGGGGTGCAGTTGTAACCTGGAGCCTCTGTGTAAAACAGATCTGAATGGCAGGATGCCTTCTTGAGGGAATTGCAAGCATAAGGCCTCATTTGGAAGGGTGCCCACACGGAGACTGAGTGAGGGGTGAAAGAGACAGATAACCCTGGGCTATAACAATTATCTTAATGAAATAGGTAAATTACAGAAATAATATCAATGAGCATACTGTTCACTCTATCTTAAGCTGTGCCACACTCCTCATCCTATATCTCAAGAGATGACACAATACATCAATAGCTCCTCATGATACACACAGAATTGGTAGAATAGTATGATTCCTATCATAATGGTGATGGATAAGATGTGTCTGGATGCAGTTACCAGTGAGTTAATTGTAAAAAGCCTGATCCAACCTTATTCAAGAGAAGTGAAGCCTTTCAGTTCACTTTTAGAATGCTATCACACCAACAGTGCAAATGAACAACAATAGCAGCACTAAACTAATGCACCAATTTCACACCGTTTACAGTAAACACATCCTTAATGTTTTGTCACAGTTAGAAGCTGGTCCATTTTAAAGAGAAAAATGCCATTTGTATCAGTCTTGAATAAAGGCCTCTTCATCAAGAGAAAGTGAAAATTATTTTGTTTCTTGTTTTGGTCTGTGCTGGAATTGATGTAATTGCAAGACATTCTTAATCTGCGAGTATGGAGTGTGGAAGTAAAACACATGTGATTAGTGAATAAATAGCTCACATTAGTATTTCAAGTATGTGTACCATGTGCATTTTAAAAATATGTACGTCCTATTTAATTTATAATGTTAAACTTCAATAAAGAAATATGAATATATGTATATTAAAATACATTTATTGGATTTAATTTTGTACTCATCTTGCTTACACACTTCAGCCTACATTGCTATTTAATCTTTGTGTGAAGGTAGGCTCTATGAGTCTGAGAAATGTTTGTCATTTTACAAACACAATAAAAAAAGGTCCTGCTCCCAATGAACTTGCAGACTAATGATCAGACTGAATCCTTTCAATTTACAAGCTGAGAACCTAAGAAAGAAATATGAGGATGGGTTCATTTGGAACTTCAGGCATGTTATCAGAGAAGGTTAAATATGAAAGATCAATGGAGGCCTATGAGAAAATAATTCCACTGTGTTTGGAAATAGGGATTAGTCAAAGAAGGTTGGGCAGAGGCTAGTGTGACTGAAAAGATGACAAATCATAAACTTGAAGGAAGGAATTAAACAGGAAGTGGAAATAAAAAAGCAACAAATTAGGGATTTGTAAAGACAGCAAATACACACAGAAAGGAATATTAGGAAGAGAGGAACTAACATGAAACTCTTTAAGCTAAAGACAGAAAAGGTAATGAGTTTTATAAATAATCAAAGAAAGAGAAAAACTAGAGCTGAAATATTGCTACAGCTAATTAGAAATGAGATGGTACTAGTCTCCAGGATGGCTAAACTACTCCTCATCCTCTTTCAGCTGGTGATAAAATAGAAAATGAGGTAAAGAAACCTGAACAGAATGGGTGACTTGTGTGAATAAATGAGCTCTAAAGAGAAGGAAAGGTGATCCTAAAAAATCTGAAGTCAGTGGGGTCAGGTTTTCACTCTAAATAATTAAAATCAGCAGGAATACATGGAATTACAGCCTAGGGGACTGAGTGGAGGTAATGTAAGAGTTTAAGTAAACCTTTATGAAAATCCCTGCAGTCCAGCTGAAGTGTTAGCTAACTGCACAAAAAATAACTATACTATTAATTTCTCAAAGTGACAACTTGGAATTCCTGACCAGTTATTTTAGTTTCTCTGCTGAGCAAGTTATTAGAACTAGTGATAACAGAATCAGGTTTTAAGCAGTTGCAGAGGTGCAACATCCTGAGAATCAGGTTTTAAGCAGTTGCAGAGGTGCAACATCCACTTTAAGAGATTCATAAAGGGTTGTTACAAGGAATGCAGCCAGTCAGCCTAAAGGACTATGAGGGAGGGGTTTCAGTCCAAAGCCCCATCCAAAGAAGCATCTAAAGATGAGGAAGGAGACAGTCTAGGATCTCTTCTGTGTGACATGAGCATCGGGAAATCAGTAGAAGGCAAAACTGGCTTGTTCCATGAATAAAAGATTCCATATTTTGTATAGGGTCTGTTATAAGTTTGCTGGTGGTCTGGAACCCAAGAACTAATTTCTGAGTGATGTGTTCTCCACCTTGGGGTCATGACCACCCTTCCTTTCTTTATGGACATAGCAGAGAGAGGTCTGGAAACTCATTTCTTTTTGAACATATCAACAGTTCTAGGTATCTTACAGGGTATATAAACCATTGAAAGGAGTAATTTTCATACCATATTAATAGCAATGCCTCTCTGTGTGACTTACGTATGGCCATTTATAAATATTAGAATATAGTTGCAGTGCCATATTTTAAAAAGACAGTTTGCTAGAGAAAAATCCAAGGCAGAGAAGATAAAAAGATTAAAAGGCATGACCCTTGATGTGAGGTTAAAGGAAATGAATATGCACTATTTGGTGAAAAGTCAACAGAGCAGAGCTGTAAATCTTTGCAAATATTTGAGAAGAAAGATCAAGGAGATTAAGGGGTTTCCCCCATGCATGGTGAAAACTGCAAAACAACAAATAATGGATTGAAAAAAGGAAAAATGTAGGTGAAACACTGGGGGTGTGTGTGTGTAGTAATCTTCATTAAAAATTAACTGAATGTAGTGCCAGAGAAAGGCTGTACAGACTGACAGCTTTGTGAAGAGAAATTCTCCATTTACATACTGAATAAGTACAGCAGTGCTTGCACAGCTCCACATCGGCCTTCCATGCCTCCATTCTGACTGGATGGGTTGTCTTTCAAGATGATCAAGTAATTCAGTTTTCATGTAGGTTGAAACCTTGGCATCATTCTGAGTCCAGATTAGTGCCAGCTGTGACAGCAGGTGTGTGCGGGGGGCCATGTCCGTAAGTAGATGGACCCCACCATTTCATTCATATAAACCACCATAGAATCACAAGATGGTAGTAACCTTGTGTCTGCTGATCTAGGATGGATTTCAACCAGTATCCTAGAGCCAAAATGCTCCAAGTCCAATTGCTAAGTCCTGGAACAATGTTCTCTTTAGAAATATTCTCAACTATGATGTCAATGAGATAATGGAATGATGCCTTTAATGTCTGGGGAGGAAGTATATGTGCCAACCTGAAGTTATTTATAATGACCAGTCTCTATTCTTTAGCCAGCTATTTACTGTTTTTCCATTCTTGTTCTTCCAAAAAATATTTCCTAGTTCAATGTGTTTCAATAAAATTAGATGGAGTGGGGTATATTTGTTTTTCCTTTTCCAAATGTCCCTGTTTATGTGCCAAGAGGCACATTCATTGCAGGAATATGTGGAGTCTAGATAAAATCTTCAAGGGCTAATGAAGAGAAGGATCCTGCTTCATGCTTGGATCAGGTGACCAGGAGGCTCTTTCCAGTATACAGTTACTATATAGTCAAATTCACTCTTCCTTCTTTCCAGCCATGATCTTCTAACTCATTGGACATGTGCATGAGTGTGAGAAAGAAAAGGGTGCTCATTTCTCCCCCTTCAGATAAGCAACATCTAACTTCACCTTCTCTGCTACTCTGTGGGTTTGACTATGAGAGCCGGCTGGTTCAATGACTTGCATTCTTAAGCCAGCAGAAATAGATGATATGCATCTAGTGTTTTAAAGGCATGAACAGAGTCTTGCAAGTTTTTGTGGAACTACATGGAGGCTCTGGACTGAAGATACAGTGTCAGCATGTGACAGACCTGGTGAAGAAAAGTCCTTGAAGCATGCATGCATTCAATCAGCTTGCTGTGAGTGTTACTGATTGAGATCAGTCACTCCTACTTTATTGGGGTTTAAAATCCTGGCAAATAACACCTTTTTTAGAAGAACCGAGATGACACCAGGACTGGCATTGACCATGGGTAAGTCTCATAGTTTCAGAGATGCATGATAACTTTATGCCCCAGTGTCTCCAAAAGAGGTTGTACAAGGATAACTGAAGAAAGAATTTGACCTGAGGGATCTTTGTTACTGCTGACTATACAAAGTCAGTAGAAACCCACTTTGGTTCTTTTATTCCAGAATGGGGTTTCAGAGTCAAAAGGGAAACAAAACAAAAGCAAATCAGTGGGACACCTGTTCATTCTATGTTAGCTTGTCTTACCTCCTTTGAGGTGAATGAGAATTACCATCAGCTATAGATTGGTTCATTGCATTTCTACTTGCAAATTAGGCCCATTTGTTCTGTAAGAGACAATGAACATGGCCCCTCACTCTGCTACTTTTTACAGTCACTTCTTTTACAGAGTTCTACTTCTGAGAGTAGAACTTCCTGTTGAATTCTTTGGCTGATTTTGACACCATTTCCTTCTTAGTTAAAACAGCAGAAGAAATCTAAATGTTTTTAGATTTGTTGTAGTTTGTACCCTATGTGTACTATGGGTTTTTAAAACTATTGATTTTTTTTTTAAAGTTTGTAAGCAAAAGTTAATAGGTTTTTTTCTTTTTTCTTTTTCAATATTCAACCAAGAGAAAAGGTTAGGGGAAGAACTCTAGAAAATACTGCTGAAAAGTACTAGGTGCTGTAAAATTCATTGTAAGGATCTATTTATTTAATGTAGCTTCCGCTGGCTGAGCAAACAAGAAGTGCTGCACTAAATGGAGTAGCATTTTCCTAACTGTCTGTATTGCCATAACATTTGAACACTGCATATAATCAGTTCTAAAATGTCAAGGAATATTCCAGTCATCAATGAGCTTCTAGTTTTCCTTCTTTGATATTGGTGCAAAGTGCGAATCTAGACAGTGGGGACTGAAGGCAAGGAAGCCCCTTGTATTTGGTTTCTGCAGAGAGCCAGAAAAGAAGTAAGAATGGTGTGAAGGGGAGGGCAGTTTACACAGAGTCCCTGCCCCAAAGGGAATGGGAAAGCCTACAGAACACCTGGCAGATGGGAGAATGGGAGCCTTGCTGTGGGGACCGGGGGGGAGGCATAGGAGAAATAGGGGGAAGTGGAGGGCACACAATGCCCATTCATAGGGGGTTAAAATGGTGAAAAATAGTTTGGAGAAAGGGACCACAGAGTCTATTCATGTGTAGATTAAAAACATCCATATTTGGTTAAAAATACACATTTAATTGTTCTGTTGGGTGCTGTGTTTTGGTATTAGATCACTCCTGTCATTTGTCTAATTAATTATTTTAGGAAGGCCTGAAAAATTCTACTTTTATGTAAATAGTCATTTGGTGACCACCGTGACTTTTATATGCCACTTTTCTGGTAACAACTTGGGATTTTCATTGTTGCCAGAATCCTGAAACTGTTACAGTGAAATAGGCAGCAGTGGTGTGATGTTTCTTTTGCCTAGTCAGCTACACATTTCAAGGGACTTCAGTAGTGTTTCATTGTTGCAAAGGTCAAAGAGATAATGATTAAATCAAGGTAGATTATTTTTAGCACTTGAGTTTTTCGTCTCCTTTCCCCTCCCCTCCCCCCCCAGCAGGAAAAATGAAAAGGGTTTACAAAAGAAGAAATGGGCATTTCAGTTTTATATCATTAATATGTTTTCAGTACTTCAGTGCTGGATTAATTCAGGTATAGCTCACCAGCTCTGGGGTGAAAAAGCAGAGTGGACACTCCTGTGAGCATACTGAAGATCTTTCAAGAGCAAAGTGCACCTGTTAAGCTCTCAAAACTAACATTCAGCCCTGGAGGTTTCAGTTTAACTTGCTGCACACCCCACAAGGTTGGTGGCAAGCAATGCTTTGGCCATCTTCTGTCCCTTGTCTTTTGGCTGCTGCATTATTAATACTTTCTGGATTAAGCTGTGACTCTGAACATTATGGGGAAAAAAGGCAGAAGAGGAGCATTTATGATGAGCAGTAAGTACCTTTGTTTGGTGTCATTTGCAAGTAGATCTGTTCACATGATGGGGTTTTAAATATCAGAAATAGTAATAGTATGACTTGAATTTCTTACAAAATGTTTGGCTCATATGTACCTAAATGCCATCTTCTCTTTTTTAATGTAACAGGCCTCGCATGACCTCAGAGAGGGGGAACTTAGTGTTTCATACAGGTGCCATCAAAAATATTGAGTTTAGAACTGGATCACAGGGGAAAATAAAAATTAATGAAGATGACCTCACTGAACTGTTTAGTCAGGTGGTATACTTTCTTATTTTTATGCAATTTTCACATTTATGCTTGTACATTGATAGTTTACATTTATATGCTTATAAAATTAATCTCAGGTATGCTAATAGTTTTATTACTGTTAACCCTGCATTCATCAGTATGAGATCATGAATTATTACAGACCCATAAAGAAATTAGGTAACAGCATAAAATTAAGTAGTAGTTATAGATAGTAAAATACTGTGAGGATCAAATTTTCTTCAGCAGCAGAGAAGACAGCGATTGTTTTACAGACACTTTTAATACATTAAAACTAATTGTATTTTATTAAAAAAAAATATAGATCAGGAAAAACAAAGATGAGATGCTAGAACTGAGAAGAGCCATTGGCATCCTTCAGAATGTTTCAAACCAGATCACTCTGATTAATTCCAAGGTAAGTCTCACCTCACAGCATATTTTATTCCAGATTTTCAGTTCCTTCTGTGAGCAGATTTGCCTGATTTCTTTGATTGTTTCCAGACCTTCCTTTGAGAATTTTATGTGTTTAGGGAAAGGTCAGAATAATTTGTACAAGACTGATCAAGTGTCCATGACGTCAAAGACTCTGACTGATTCCAGTGAGTTGTGGATAAAATCCTGACTCTCCCTCCCCCATCTTATCAGCATCTGTACAAATCTGCTCCTGAAGATCCTACTCAAGGAGAGTCCTCAGTGAATTTAAAGACCGTAGGGGTATGCCATATATATTAAATAAAAATCCTGCACAGACATTGTTCCATCTGAACATGTAGAATTGTGTGACTAGTGAAACTAAATGGAAAAGGCCTCATAGATCATTATTTCCATCCCCTACTAATGCAAATGTTTTCCCAACAGTCTATTCTGGAAGCCTGTATTTGATTCAGTTGTAAATCACTCTAGTTATGAAGTTTTCATAATTTTTCTTGGGAAAATATTCTGGATTATGAAAGACCACATCTTAAGGAAATTATCCTGATATTTGTCTTCCATTTGACTGTGTTCAGTTTCAGTCCGTAACTTCTAATCATATCCCCTTGGCTCACAGTCAACAATTCCTTTTCCTCTCTTTTGTTCACACCCTTCAAATAATTGTAGATCACTATCTGTGTGAGGCCCCTAGCCTGCAAAGATTTACATACTACAAAATGCTATTGAACTACAGTACTCACATGCTTAAACATATACATAAATCTTTGTAGGATTGGGGTTCAGTTTTTAGTGAACTTTATGCATATTTAAGCTGTGATATTCAAAACAGCACAAGTGGTTTGGTAATGAAACTCACTGAATGGGTGCTGGGAATCTAATACTTTTTTGAAAATCTCCCCTTTTTTTCCTTCCTTACATGAAAATCCCTTCATGTTTCCTCAGTCTATAGGGTATGTCTACAGTGGAGGCTCTGTTAAGTCAACCTCACAAGGGCAACTTTAAGTCAATTTAAAGTCGACCTTGTTAAGTTGACTTAGAGGGTCCACACTGAAAACTCCTGTCTATTGCCTGTGTCCACACTGGCAGGTGCTAAGTCGACAGAGGAGTCGTGTGTAGTGGGTGGCTCTCCCACATTGGGAGAGGGCCTGGAGGCCAATTAGTTCAATTTAAGGGCCTTCCCTGTCTACACAGGATTAAGTGGATTTAATAAGGTCAACTTAAGTGTTAAGTCAACCTTAAGAAGTGGTGTTATTAAGTCGACTTAAGGAAGCACTTATGTCAACTTAATAAAAGCCCAATGTGGCTGCAGGACTCTGTAGGTCAACTTAACCTTCCTTAAGTTGACCTAAGGCTCCAGTGTAGATCAATGTTCCCTCTAAGCTGATGATGCAGCTGAGCAAGTTGTGGTATTTACTGAGCAACAATTTATGAGGCCTGGGCAACAGTTTTTTGGTGATGAAAGTATCAGCATGCCTAAGTATCTTAGTTTTAAAGTAATTCATAGATGTCTTTTCATTCAAACTTCAATAAAAATGTTAAATTGATGTACTGTAGTTTTATTAATTTACTAAACAAATGGGAGACAATGAAACTTGCTGCCTGTCTAGCCTCTACCATCATCTACACTGCTCAGTTTTTGTTGCCTGTCTTTGTCAGATTTCTAGAATACATATATAGACAAAGTGGGATTTTCTCCCACAAAAGCTCATGCAAAAAATAAATCTATTAGTCTTTAAGTGCTGCAAGACTCCTTGCTTTTTTTGCTTTACTAGACTAACACAGCTGCCCCTTTGAAATTTAAGTCCCTGTTATGCTGCCCAGCTGGGGTAAAAGGGATTCAAAGTGGATCAGGCCCAAAACGTAGATTGAAATTAAGTAGGTAGCTTCAGATTTGATCATGAGACTGACATGTTATGGGGACTGTATTTAATATCTAGCTATCAACCTTGAAAATACACCTATTCTGTCCTCAGTAAACATATTAAATTACCATGCATTGCAAATCACAATCACAAGGTAGCAACTGCTTCCCAGATTCCCTCGGGGCAACACCTTAAGTAAAGTTGTCTGAGAAATTCAAAACTTTTAAAGGTGGCAAGGGCAGAAGACAGTTTCTCACAGCATCACATCTCTGTAACCAGGGCCATCTTTTGTGCCTAAAGAATTTGCATCAAATAGAGCTAGGTTAGAGTCTGTTACATTATCATGCCCAATCATACCTCTCAAAAGCTAAATATGGGACAACAATCCCCTAAGTGAATGGCAAAAAATTGATTAGGCAGACAGGAAACACTAAACACTGTGAGTATCCTCCTTTAATATAAAGTGTCTCTAACATCTCAGTTTTGGCGTTTATGGGGGTTTTTTTTAATCCAAATCATTTTCAACAATGAAAGGGAGGCTATAATTAGTATGCCTGGAGTGTAAATACTCTCAGAACTAAAATAAGCAACATGAGGTACAATTGAGATTTGTGTGTCTGGTAGTGGAATATAATAAAGGTTGTTTAATAATTTTTAATTTTTGACAGTTAAAGCAAACCTTATCAAAGCTGCAAGAAACAAGAGCATAAATGGATTTGTGAAAGAAAATGATTATTTTTCTAACACATTTTTGGGGAAATAGAAATACAAAGGCTCTTTTTTAAAAATTATTGCACCACTGGCAATATTTTTTTCCTTCTGCCTTAAATGACTTTTTCTCCTTTCAGTTTTTCATTTCATTTTTCCTAATCATTAGGATTTCTTTCCTTCCATCACAGGAGTCTATACAAAGTTACATTGTAAAGCCCCACCTTGACAAACTGATTGCATTAGAATCTCTCACAGAAAAGAAAATAAATCTGAAATTAACCCAACTTATTTTTGCTTATTTTAAAGGATCGCTTTTCTTTCAGGAGCCTTTTAGCAAGTGAAAAGCAAAGCATTCACCCTTGATAGAGATGCTAAATGGCTCAATACAATTTTGCTTGGGTCTTTCAAGTCCCAAGTCCTCCTCCAGCTCCAGCCTGGCTCCTTTGCCTGCAGCCCAGCTCCCATCCCCTGCCCCCACAGAGAGCCGTGTGTCCCTGTGGCCACTACATGGCTGCCTCTGGGAGCCCCACAATTTAGCCCTGCCATCTCTCAGGGTCCCCCCTCTTGCCCAGGCTCCAGGCTGCTTACCTGCTGGGGCCCACACAGGCCCCAAAGATGCCACCATCTCTGCACAAGCAGCCTGGTGCAGAGGAGAGGGAGACATTTAAATTTCCCTCCCCCCTGCTCCTTCCCTGGCTATGTGCAGCAGGGCAAGGGGAGGGGCCGTCAGCTCTCACTGCTCCCGCAGCAGCACAGACAGGGGACACACGGGGCTCCTCCGGGCTGGGGAAAGGCAGGGCTGCCTGCGCTGTCCCACATGCTCACTGCGCTTGGGGGGGGGGCACTGCGCCCCTGCCCACTAGCACAGCTTAGAGGGAACATTGGTGTAGATGTACCCCTAGTAGTTACATGACTAAAGGTGCATCCAATCAGCCCAGAGCACACGTCAGTGCCACTACCATTCTAATCCCAAACACATTCATCTTTGTATGTCTATTGCAGATTGCAAGTCTTGAGGGCAGACTTCAGAATGTACAGCAGGTGAGTAATTGTGGAACAAACCTAGCAGATTTTTTTAAATGCAGAAAATCAAGAAAGTCTGCAAGGATAAAAATGACTAGCTGGATTCTGTTCTCCCAGGCATCATTCAAGTCTGCTTTTCTCATTAACAGCAGACAGACTTGAAGTCATGATTTATAGATGAGATGAAATACCTTCTTCTGAAATAAATCCTGTAAGATTCCCCATTCCTTAACTAAAATATCTTTCCTTAGAAAAATGGCAACTGCATATTAGATAAAAAAAAAAAAAATCACCTCTTCCCTTAATGACCTGCCAAGTCTAAGACATGACTTGGAAACTTAGTGTGGGTTTGTTGTATTAAAAACAAGACCAATTTTAGTTTTGCAATTAGCAAAGCCATAGGCTCAATTAATGCAGTTGCCATATAAACAGCATCAAGAATAAAAGTGATGACTTCAGTTCTAGAAACATGGGTCCTCTATTAGTAGACCTAATGAAGAATAAAGAAGCCAAGACGTCATGTGGCACTTAAAGACTAAGGCTGTGTTCACACGCACAGGGTTATTTCAAAACAAGTTGTGTCGAAACAACTTGTTTCGAAACAACACCTTATTTCGAAAT
>ML681964.1:38565940-38609214 GCA_007922195.1 Podocnemis expansa | reverse complement strand
TGTTTCGAAACAACTGTGCGTCGTGTGAACATGGTTTTTTTTGTTTCGAAACAACGAGGTTGTTTCGAAACAAAAGTGCCGTGTGAACACAGCCTAACAGATTTATTTTTCACATGAGCTTTCATGGGAGAAAATCCCACTTCATCAGATGCTTCAAAGATGGGGGAACTTACAGAATGGAATGAAAATAAATGCAAGGGTATGTAAATCATGGGATCAGGTCATACAGTAACAGCAAATCAGAGCAGTTGTTAAGGTGCAAACCCTGGGAAGGCTGAAGTCAAATTACCTGTTGTAATGGGAAAAGAACCCATAGTCTTGATTTAATCCTGCTTTCACACAATCTAATTTGCCTATTAATTCCAGTTCAGCTGTTTCTCTTTGAAATCTTGATGTCCCACTGACATCCCTGAGTTTTTAGCAAAAAAAAACAAACAAACAAAAAAAACAAAAAACAAAACAAAACAAAACAAAATCAATTAAGGAGACCTGTGGCACTTGAAGACTAACAGATTCATTTTTTGCATGACTTCAGCCTTCTTAGGGTTTGAACCTTAACAACTGCTGTTTCACATTCCCTTGCATTTATTTTCATTCCATTCTGTAAGTTCCCCCATCTTTGAAGCATCCAGAGAAATGGGATTTTCTTTCACAAAAGCTTATGTGAAAAATAAATCTGTTACTCTTTAAGTTTCACAGGGCTCCTTGTTTTGTTTTGTTTTTCCTCTGGACTAGACTAACACGGCTGCCGCTTTGGAACTTGCCAGTGAAGAATCCCTATTAACTCATTCGCTGTTATGCTGTCAGTGGGCGGTAGCCAGCCTCTGCAGGGAAACACAATCCAAGACATACAAGTGCATTATTACTTGTTACATTTATGTAGTGCCAAGGGCGTTCTAAACTTTTTCAGACAAGTATTGAAAATAAAAATCACTGTGTTTAAACTTTCTCATTCATCGTTTCAGACTGTCCTGAGGAAAGCTTGTAGTAGCAACCCCTGCCAGAATTCTGGAACCTGCATAAGCCTTCTGGATGCTTTCTTTTGTCTCTGCCCCAGTAACTGGCAGGTAAATCTTCAGGCTATTTGAACATATCCAGTACACATGATTATAGTTATTGTCTTTATATGTGAGGATCCAATTCTGTTTCTTTCTCTTTCACTGAGTAGCACCCATGATTTAATGTGACTGTTCATGGAACAAGTTACCACTCAGTTTGCAGGTGGATGGAAAAATCTAGGTCTTGAGTAACTCTGCAGTAATGCCACAGAAACTCTAACGTCCCCTTGCCCCTTTAACCTAGCTACTGTACATTCCTTGGTCACTGTTGATGTGTAGTAAAGAATGTCATTTGAGATAGTGCCTGATACATTAGTTACCTAAAGCATTGCAGTTCCTTGACCCATCATTTAGTATGTTTATGGAAGTCTTTATCCCTTTTGAAATTGACAAGATGCAAGGCACTATATACAGCCGTTTGAAGTGGAAATCCATCAACTTTAAGACATTTGCCTCTCACATTAAAAGTACTAATATTAAAATCATGGGACAAATTCATTGGTAGCATACAATGATGTAAACAGAGCTGTGTAAATTTACACATGAAAGAAGGAGAATTTACCCTGGATCTGAGAAGCAGTCCCATCGATATCTTTTTGTCAAAAGTGGTGCTTTTACTCTAGACATTTCAGTTTTGGAAAACTGCATTTTTTGATGAAAATATATTTTGTTGAAAAATTTCCAATCTATTATGCTTTTAGGAACCTAAAGGATGATGATGAACACAAGTTTGTTGTCCTTATGCTTTCTCTAAACTTCTAAAAAGTTTTATAGCCATATGTGGCTGACAAGCAGGATAATGTAAGCAAAATAGCATTTTGCTATAGTGTTTTATAAGGGATGTTGTGCTGTTAGTAGCTTACCTTTTGTGTACCTTCTGAAATACTTCTATTAACTATTAGCTCCATGAACCAGTTTGTTTCTCTATTCGTTGGAAAATAACTATTCTATTTCATCTCAGGGCCCTTTCTGTTCAGTTGATGTTAATGAATGCCAGATTTATGCTGGAACAGCCCTAGGTTGCCAGAATGGAGCTACATGCATGAACACACCAGGAAGTTACAGGTAACTTTTCATGTGCTTACAAAGAAGTGCATTATTAAGATCCATTAACATTTTTGTGTCACTTATTGCCACTCGAGTACCATGCCTGGAAATAACAATCTCTTCTTTAGGTACTGTATCACCTTTCGCTCAAAGCATAAAACATTTTATAAATTATGTATCCAATTCTGATGCCATCAAAAGTTACTGAAGCCACTGAGAGCTTTGCCTGTTTTGAAGTAAGAGGATAAGGCTTATAATAAAAATAGTGTAAGAACATCTTTTATACTGGTCCAGGCTACCTTGTCTAAGTGAGGAGGCATAACTTGGTGTGGCCTCCTGCAATAATGGGTAGAATACAGCCTTCCCTGTCCTAGTGTGCTAGGTGAACCAGCGTAGGAACACAGGAGAGAAAACAAGCACAAAACAGACTACCCACACCAAATTCAATTGTTTGAAAGCTTCTGAATGATTAAATAACATTTTCCAATTCTCCAGTTTTACATTTCTCATTAGAACCATGTCACGGACTGAAGAAAATTTATTAGTAAACTAAGTGGCTGCGTTTACATTGCTTAGCATTTTTGAAAAAGCTGTCAGGTTTAGCTTTTCTGAAAAAGGGTGCTGCTATCTTGAAATGCTGGCACACTTTTTCGGCAGCGCTAAACCTTGTTACATTTTTAAAAAAAAAAGGCCTTTTTTGAGAGAGCTTTTTCGAAAAAAACCATTGCCCAACATGGCAAGCCTTCCTATCTTTTCCATTGCCTTTCTTTTTTTCAAAAAAGAAAGTCCAGTGTAGACTTTCACTTTCAAAAAAAAAAAAAAAGCCGTGGTATTTTGAAACAAGTCAGTCCCCAGACCATTCTCTTGTAATAACTTTTTTAAAAAATGCTATCTTGAGATAATTATTTCTAATATATTTCAAAATAATTTTTTCAAAAAAAGTTTTTTTTTCAATTCAGTGGCACCTTCCCTGCCATTACATACACTAACCATCTTTGCACTAAAATTAAAATTAAACACTCATCCCAAAGCGTATAAAGTCTTAGAACTTGACAGATATTTTAGGTATCCATTTAAAGTAAGATATTGATATTCCGCTTGTCGCACTGCAATCATTGTTACGTAGATCAATGAAAAACATAATGTAAAATATGGAGATTTTTTTTTTTGCTTTACCCCAGTTGTTCTCAATATCTGTGGCTCTTGAGCCAAAAATATAATTTTTACAACCCTGGAGGGCCATCATTCTCTAGCAGTAAGCCTCCCCACCCTCCAATGCAGCCAGACAGAAAGAGTTCAACAAGGAGGCTGCCTCTTTACTGATATCTTGTCTTCCTTGCTGCAGCAGGGAAACTGCATGCATCCTGTAGCCCTGTGCATTCCCTTTTGCAGCCAGATGGACAGGAGATCAGTGCTCCCCTCCCTCTGGCTCAATCAGGGAGCCCAGCACCTGTGCATCTAGACAGAACACTTTGCCATGCTCCCTGCTACAGCCAGCGGGAGGGAAGTGCTGATTTCCCACGCCCTTGACTACACTGGTCTTTTAGCCATGCAGAAAAGGTCCTTAGGCATGTTCTACTTGGGCCCTTACGCAGTGGCTCCCTTCTGCAACCAGCAGAAGAGGAATTGGGGGCCACTTTAAAAGCTCTCACTGGCCACTTTTGGCCCCTGGACCACAGGTTGGAACCACTGTCCAGCAGTGTCATCAGACTTACAGTTGCAGAATCTTGGCATGAATGGCTGGGGTGCATTTGATTTGGACCTCTAGTGCTTGTTGATGAACTATTAACAGCCCTGGATAAATGCCACATGTTCAACTGGCAAATTTGCTTGAAAAGATCATTGCAGAGTTACTGAACAATGTCTATAGTGAACTGACACTGATTAACTTAGGTTTCACATGATGGAATAATTTAATGCTTAACTCCCATCTTCCCACTCATCCTCAACTAAATATGGGCAAATCGAATGAGATGCCAAAAAAAAAAAAAAAAGAAAGAAACCCAACAAGTTCTAAATAAACTATGGAGATGCATTTCAGAACTTGAAGTTCTGTCCCCAAAGAACTGATCTAAATCAAGACAATCAAAAATGGAGAGTACATTCCAAAGAAGAGATCACCACTCTTTACTAACTATTCTAGTAAGAGATTAATTTATTTCCCATTTGAAACTGCTGAGAGCAGGACTTTCTGAAGTTGGCCGTCATACTGTGAGCAGCTTGAGTTGAGTAATAAAACATTGTCATGTTTTACTGCCCTTAAACACTGTGCTGATCTTTTCCCTTCTTTGAAGTTACTTCTCCCTGAATTCCTGCTTGTTCTGAATATGAAACAATATTTGTAGTCCTTCACCATTTCATCAAAATCAGCAGCAAGCAGCTTCTAGCTTCTAAGGCCTTGATTCTGGTAAAGCATTCCTATTTTCTTCAAGCTCATGCTTTCCTGAATCAGATCCTAAAAAAGGACAGGTTAGACAAGAGTCCGAACAGCAAAACTTTCATTGAAGTAAGGTCTTTGGAGGAGGGACTGTGTGCCTAATTCACTGTTGCCCTACACCTGGGGTAGTCAGAGACATCTGCAAAAACTCGTCTTTCTGGTTTATAGACATGCTTCATAGGGCTATCAGTGGTTCCCAACCTTTTCCTTGATGTGGACCACTACATCATCATCAAAAGCTTTTGTGGACCACCACAGAGGCAAGCTGTTTTAAACATTTTTAACATAGCTTATAGCTGACAGGAGTCAAACATATATGAAGGAGTATTAAAAATGCAGATATTACCAGCTGTTTTAGTAAGAACAGGTCACACAGTGTGACCTGTTCCCTTGACTTATATGTTTCTGCATCTTTTTCCTCACATTCTGTAAGTTCCCCCATCTTCAAAGCATCTCACGAAGTGGGATTTTCTCCCATGAAAGTTCATGCAATAAATAAATTTGTTAGTCTTTAAGTGCCACAGGACTCCTTGTTTGTTTTACTGAACTAAACTAACCTGGCTGCCTCTTTGGAACTTGGAAGTTCTCTTGGTGCTTTCCCCAAGGTGTGCTGTTTCCCATCAGGCCACGTTTTAACCGCTGCTGCATATAAGATTCACTGCTCTTAGATATTCCTTCTAAAATCTTCTGGCAAGCAATAGCAAAGTATTATAAAGCCAGTGGCGTGCCAAGTAAGTATTTGCGGGGGCTAAGACTTTTATATTGAAATTGAGAACAAACTGCTTTGCAAGGAGCTTTGGCATGCCATCCAGTCTGCTTGCTCCCTTCTGACAGGGAGAGCTTTGTATTATGTCTAAAAGTCATGTATTTACCAGCTTATTTACCATTATAGACAATAGAAAGCTGAACTTTCGGACAAGTATCCCCCTTGTAAACATGGACTTCTCAAAGGAACTAAACAACAAGTGCTGTCGTTAGAACAGGCCTAAATGGCACTGAAATGCCAGTTAAAGAGGGTAGGTGATATGAACCTCAGTGTGCTACACAATTTGCTCCAAAATGGGAGCACCACTGAACTATAATGTTCATAAACTGGATTCAAAGGCACCCCTGCCTTCCATGTGCTGTCATTTCCAGACAATATTTCACTTCATTTCTTTTCATGTTCCATCTCAGCAGGGGCTGCATGTCAGTGGCCTAAATTTTGCCTTTAGCCATAACCCTGAGCAAGGGGGTTGTGCATAAATTACACCACCTCCAGAGAAGCCTTGAGGCTCACTGTGACTCAGAGACGCTCCTCAGGGCAAATTCCTCCTACCGCTGCCCTCGTTTCCTTTGGCTGCAAAGGATACAATACACATTCATTTTATTATTCCAGCTTGAGAGGACTGGAAGTCAGGATTTCTGGGTTCTGTTATCACCTCTTACACTAAACTTCGGGTTTGAATGTTCATAAACCACCTAATTTATTCATGCTTCAGTTCCCTCATCTGCAAAATGAGTACAGGCTGAAGTGAGTTGTGTCCAGCAACAATAAAAGAGTCAGCCAGCCAGCATTTTTATTTCTCTTCAAGGCTTTATTCTTGCCAGCTGAGAAATGCTCTTCATACCAAACTAAACAAACTGGCTTTTATATAACTGGGAAAGCAAATAGACAGACTATAACCTAAGCTTCTGCATTTCCTCTGATTACTTGGAAGATTCAGTGACACATCTTCCTTTTCAGCAAAGCACTTGAGCATGTGTTTGAAGTAAAGCATGGAGTCAAGTCCATCCCTAGTCAGCAAAGTGGAAGGTATAAGGCCTCCCCCCCCCCCCCCCAAATCTGGGCCTGAATGACTGGTCCATTAGGGCAAGATGTTAAAAAAATTCTTAGGTGCCTAAACAGGAGCATTGTTGCCCTGGGGAAAGACCCAGGGCCTGGGCCTGGGCTCCGCCCACTGGGCCCAGGCCCTGCCCCTTGGCCCTGATCTGGAGTCAGGGCCTCAGGCTCCTGCTACTGCCAGCCCAGCCCCGGACACCCAGCCAGGGATGGGGACAGGCGAGACAGTGGCTGCTGCGGACGGCCTGGCCCGGCAGAGGCAGGCTCCACCATGGCCAACCCGACCCCAGCTACCGACTAGGAGAGGCAGGTGCTGCCATGGCTGGCCTTTCTCCAGATGCCTGGCCAGGGCCGGGGCCAGGAGAGGCAGGGGGCACCCCAGGCATTTAGGGCAATGGTGCCAGGACTTGAGGCATGTGCCGTGGGTGCCAGGCGCCAGCAATGCCCCTGTGCCTAAATATGGAGGGAGGTATCTAGTGGGATTTTCAAATGTACCCAAGAGGTTAGGTGCCTATATCTCATTGGAAATAGTGGGAGCTAGTGTGATTTTTTTTTTTTTCAAAAGAACCTAGGTGTCCGTCTAACTAAACATTTTAAACATTCTGGCACTTAGTCCCCAGTCTAACTTTGTTACTTTATGCAGTACACCTGTGGGGCTCTAAGCTAGGTGTCATCTTCTATCACCATCATGTATGTTGAAAACTATATGTGTCTGGGCAGAGAAAGTTGTCACCTATTGAAAAGTAAATCCTTTTGTGAAATGGGGGGTCCTGGAGCCAGAAACTGCCAGATTACTACAGTTAGTTGCAACCTTCATAGTGTGGTAAAGAACAGACCTGAAAGAAGAGTCATGGCTACACTAGGGTGGCAGGATTGTCCAGTGGTTAGGTCACCAACCTAGGTGTTGGGAGAGCTGGGTTCAAGCCCTGATGTGCTATAGACTTCCTGGGAGACTGTGGGCAGCTCAGTTAGCATCTCTGTGCTCTAGTTGCCCCATCCTTAAAATAGGTGTTTTCTTCCCCCTGTCACAGGAGATCTGCTGAAGCTAAATACATCAAAAATTGTGAGGTGTTCAAAGACTGTGGCAGTATTTACCTAAGACAGGCAACATTATGGCATTTTTCAAAGGGATAGCCGTGTTAGTCTAGTCCAGCAAAAACAAAAAAAACCCCCAAAAAACAAAAAAAATAAAAAATAATTAAAAAAAAAAAAACCCCCAAGGAGTCGTGTGGCACTTTAAGATTAACAGATTTATTTTTCACATGAGTTTTCATGGGAGAAAATCCCACTTCATCAGATGCTTTGAAGATGGGTGAACTTACAGAATGGAATGAAAATAAATGCATTTCTCTGTGCTTTCATCATTAGCTGTATCTGTACTCCGGAAACCTATGGGCCCCATTGCACTTCAGTGTTTGATGACTGCCAAGGAGGATCCCAGGCCCTTTGTGAGCATGGTATCTGCATAGATTCAGACAGGGAGCAGCCCAATGAGGTAAGAAATTAAATACAAGTGTCCTTATGTGAAACCATTTCAATCAGTGTTTAAAAACTATGTTGTACCACTAAACGTTGCACCAATAAATACTAACAAACTGTGCTGTAGAGGTGAGATGGGGCACTGTACACTATAATCCAGTGGTTGTCAAACTTCTTTCTCGGGACCCAGCTCCAGATGCCTCTGCCATGCGATGACCCCTCCACTGAAACAAAGTGGCCGCTGCCTGCAAATTCAGCAGTGACCATGGCCGTTGGGGGGAATGGGGTCCCCAGCCACAAAACCAAAAGAAGCATAAAGCGCTTCTTTGTGTGGCATCACCAGAGATGCAAACCCCTGCCACCATGGAAAAGAGCCACTCTGGGGGGCTTCTTTCGGCTGCAGTCCCCAGAAACACTGTGGAAAGAAGCCACATGAAGTTTCCCCTCTCCCTGATATGGCTGGGGAAAGAAGCTGCTCCAAGTGGTCACTTTCTCAGGCTGGCTCGGGGATAAGTCCCCACCCCAGGCATGTCTTGGAGAGAAGCTGCAAGAGCAGCCCATCTGCCCAGTATGCATAAGAATAGGGAAGCAGCAGCAGGAAATCTGAAAGGATGCCAGCAGGGCTGGCGCTAGGCAGTAAACAGCCCCTGCGTAACAGGGGGACGCCGGCATTTTCAGGGGCGTCAAAAGGGGACAGCGCCGTGGCACTCCCCTGATGATGTCACTCATCTGCGCAGGCATCGCTCTGCTGCGGGGGGGGGGGGCACGATCCCCAGCGCCGGCCCTGGATGCCAGCCCATCACTACCGAGCACACCAGAGCTACCAGTATCCTTTCAAATTTCCTGCCACTGCTACCTCCCCTCCCTGAGCAGGGCTGGGGAAGAAGTGAGAAGCCCTGGCTCGAGGCTCAAGTCTGGGGGAGAAGCCACTGCCCCAAATCAGCACCTGTGCTGCTTGAGGCAATGCCAGTGGGGCTTGGCAGTCACTCTCAGTCTGAAACAGCTTTGGCTGGCCAGAACAGGTGCCCCTGCCCTGGAGCACTTTTGGTCAGGTGTAGGGCAGCCCCAACCCACTTCCCCCCCCCCCAGCCCCTGCTGGATAGGGAGTCCAAAGCAGGACCAGCTGGCCGGGAAGCACAGGCAGCCACCCCTGCTCTGGAATAGCCTGTGCCAGGCAGGGAGCCCAGAGCAGCATCAGACAGCCAGCTGGATGGGAAGCAGCACAGGCTGACTGAGGAGCACATGGGAGCAGCACTGGCTGGCCTCTAAGGAGCAGCACAGACCTGCTGGGGGATGCAGGGGAGCCGTCCCCCTCCCAGGAGCAGCGCTGGCTGGCCAGGGAGCAAGGGGCAGCCATATCCTTTCCGGGAGCAGCGCTGGCCAGGCAGGGAGCACGGTGAAGCAGTCCCTACTCCAGAGCAGTGCTGGTGTCATGACCCAGTACCTGCGGGTCTGTGACCCAATACTGGATCATGGCCCGACCCTTGACAGCCACTGCTATAACTGAAAATTGGTCAGTCCGTGGTGCTGAGCATCCCAGTGACCACAGGGTGAAAGTGAGGGTAATGAGCAACTCCCAAAAGGTGTCTGTAACAGGTGCATTATCATCATCCGACACGCACTGGGGGGGAAGAAGAAACATTTTTTGAATACTTAAAAACACAACCTGAATCTCCCTGTTCTCCAGTGTTAGTATTGGATGTTATTTCAATCTTGGCATTATTTGAAAGAGGTATTTTCCCAAATAGTTAAGAATAACAAACATGGTTGTCACTGCAAGTCCTCCATACACGACAAAGCAAGGACTTGGCAAGTCTATCCCTATAGGTGTCTGAGGTTGGCAATGAAATATGCACTGTTTACCTACTGTATGATTATTGCTTGTCTTTCATGAAAATGATCTGGTTTAGTAACTGTAGGTCTGCTTTTAAGATTTTGTCAAAGTTTGCCTTTCAGTTGCTTTTAGGCTATTTCCTTTTATTCATCAATTATCAGTTAGATTTTCGGAAAGTGCTCAGTGTTGATTTCACACTGTCCTTGTTAAAGCAAAACTCCTTTGAATTCAGTAAGAGCACAAGTTCCAAAGGGGTAGACTTGTTAGTCTAGTTCAGCAAAACAGGCAAGGAATCCTGTGGGACTTTTAAAGATTAACAAATTTATTTATCGCTTGAGCTTTCATGGTGAAGTGGGATTTTCTCCCATGAAAGCTCATGCGATAAATAAATTTGTTAGTCTTTAAAAGTGCCACAGGACTCCTTGTTTGTTTTAGTAAGGGCACAGTTGGGTCAATGCTGAGCACTTTTGAATATACCGATATAGCCCGAATGTTAGTTAATGTTAACTTCAGACAGTTAAGACCAGCCTTGTCCAACCTGCAGCCAGGGGGCCAGAATGCGGCCTGCCAAGGGCTTTCATCCGGACTGTGGAGTGCTACCTCAAGAGCCTTGGATCTGGGACTGGCCAGGGCCCTTGTCCATTTCCTGCCCTGTGCACAGCTATGGGAACCATGGCCTGGCAGGAGAGCTGTTTAGGGGCTGGATTCAGCCTGCTTGGTTGGGTGGGAGGGGAAGAACTGAGTCAGCCAGCAGCAGTGGCAGCACGCTCTATCAGGAAATGGTGGGGGGAGGAAAGAGCTGAGCCTGTTGCCAGCAGCAGTGTGCTTGGTTGGGTGGGAGACAGAGAGCTGAACCATGGAAGGATAGCGAAGCTGCAGTCCACTAGGTGGGTGGGGTGGGGAAGGGAAGGAAAGCTGAGCCGGCAAGGCACTATGTGGTGTGGGGTGTGTGTGTGTGAGCTGAGCTGGCTTTGTGCTCAGTCTGGTGGGAGGAGTGCGGCAGAACTAAGCCTGGGGGCAAGCAGAATCCAGGGGACGGAGAGTAGTGCTGAGTGGCGGTGAGGGGAACACAGAGGGGCAAACACAGGACAAACTGTGGCAGTTCTGGGAGGGTGAAGGGGCAGGGGAGCAGTTTGGTTGTTAGGAAGTAGCTGAGTCCTGCCACCCAGCTGCTTTGCTCCCCCCACCCCACCCTTCTTGCCTTCCCCTCTGCCATCCTCCCCTGTCCTGCCTCAGAGTCTTATCCAGAGGTATCAAAACATGCTTGGCAATTCATTGTGCTGTTTGGCAGCACGTATTGCTGCAAACAGCTTTATTCAAGAATGAAAAACATCAAAACAAAATCTAGATCCCTCCTGACAGATGGACATCTATCTGGAATACTCCGTATTGCTACATCAAGTGTGTGCCAGACATCGATAATTTGTTCAAGCAAAAGCAATGCCAAATATCGCACTAATCATTGTATTATTAAAATGTATTAATAAAGATCGATTTGTGTGTCTTATCAAAAATTTTCTCACTGGCCCCCTGACTGAGAAAAGAATTGCAGTGTGGCCCCTCACCCAAAAAGATTGAACACCCCTGGTTAACACCAATCTGTGTCTGGTCCCAGTCATGTAATAGAATTGAAGGGTGAAAAGTAAATAAAGAAAGACCAGGCTTTAAAAAGAAGGCTGGAACACACTTCAATCCAGTGAGTCATGCTGATCTGACTGTATGCCACACTTCATTACAGATATTAAGATTTGAATGTTAGCAAGGCTTTACAGTAAATACAATCATTGTTTGTAAAGAAAATATGGATTTTCAGATTAATTAATTATTTATACTATGCACATAATGCAGATTTCTGCAGTTTGTCAGGTTGATTTCAGGTTGTTATGTTTATGTTTGTCTTTTTACCCTAAATGAAAAGCAAGCTGAGCTGATTGCTTTTAATGATGTTTAGGTACAGTTTATGATTGCTGTTCATTCCTTTTGGTGTCGTCTCAGTAAATTACAGGTTTTGCTGACTTAGTGAAGTAATGATGCAGCCTCTTATTGGCATGTGCTAATATGTTCAGTCTCAGAGGAAGAAAGGTTGAAAAATATACCCAAGAGCCCTCAAAGGCAAATCATGTGATGATTTGAAACCTCTCTTGTAATTAGCTACAGTTTAGAAGATTGTCTTACATTGTTTCTTGTGTCTGCTTCTCAGTAGTTTTTGCAATTGCCCTAATTCATAACCTGCTGTTTAATGTGGCAGCCAAAGTACAGCTGCATCTGTGATGCCGGTTGGATGTCCCCACCTGGTAGACCTGCCTGCAGTGCTGATATAGATGAGTGTAGCCTTCAGCCGTGTTCGCAGAGTCCTCCTGTACAGTGCTTCAACACTCCAGGCTCTTACTACTGCGGGCCCTGTCCCAAAGGTACTGTGTCATCAGTCAGCAAGAAGAGGCAGGGATGTAAGCTGAATGCCAGTCATTCACAAGCACAGAACTGGGGTCACTATAGAAGTAACAAGATGAAATTCTTTAGACCGCCTTATACAGGAGATCCGATTAGTTTACTTAATGGTCCCTTCTGTTCTGAAAAAATGAATTCTCTTTTTGGGGTACACTCACTTGTGTTATTTAGGCATTTTGGAGAGAACATGATTACAGGGACTCTAAATAATCAATATCAGGACTAGAACAAACCTTTGTTAAAATATTTTTTATAGTTAGCTTTGAATGGCCTAATCTTTATATAAAAGTGTGACTCACCGCTGAAAATGCGCAAAACATAATCAGATTAAAGGCCCTCACTCACATTTCACAGACTAAATAATTTTAAATTCTATAGTATATTTCAGTTTTTAGTTCTAATACATCAGAGGAGGAAGATTTCATGTTCACTGGCCTTTCCTCAATGTTATGCAAAACTAATATTTTGCTGTGTGTGTGGGAAAAGCAGAAAGTTCTAGCAGAAGACCAATGGAAAGCAAACATTGTCAAGATCTGCCAGTTTTTCCCTTTCTGCTGTCTCTTCATAGGATGGCAAGGAAATGGCTACAGTTGCCAAGATATTGATGAATGTGAGTGGCACAATGGAGGCTGTTCAAGAGCACCAATGGTTCAATGTATCAACACTATGGGATCCTTCTACTGTGGTCCTTGTCCACCAGGTAAAACAATGAATTGACTTTGTTGATATAATCACAAGTAGGATATGCTTTTGTGATGTTTTCTCCTTCAGTCTGGACCTTGTGTAGCTGTGCCACCCCATTTCTCAACACCAGGGCCCTGACTTACCCTGCCTTTCTGTGTGAACTCCCACTACTGGGTCGGCTCATGCCTAGCCTCTTGCTGGTAATCAGACCTTCACCCAGTGGAAGAGTGCTCTCCTAGCTGCTCAGAGGATGGGCTCCCAGCAAATGCTCACCATTTCAGATGCAATACTGGGAACTTCCATCTTGCAAGAGTCAGTCTGCCCCCACTGGGCCTTATAAGCTTATTTACACTTTCCTTCAATTTAACAAAGAAATTGATATGCACCAGTTTTGCTCCCAGTTCTTATACCTTCTTGCTTGACATGCACTGCTTCAGATAAAACAAACATGTTTATTGATTTCAATATGATTTTAAGTGAAAGTCAAATCAATGCAAAATTAGACATTCATTAAGTCAAGGAAATAATCACAATCAAATAAAAGATAACTCGCATTCTAAACTAAGATTGCTGTTTCAATCATGTTCAGCTTACCACACAGGCCTGGCTGTCATGGTCCCTAGCCAGATGCTGCTCTGTGGGTAGGTCTC
This sequence comes from Podocnemis expansa, assembly GCA_007922195.1. Lineage (NCBI taxonomy): Eukaryota > Metazoa > Chordata > Testudines > Podocnemididae > Podocnemis > Podocnemis expansa. Next base: position 38,595,755 of record ML681964.1, on the reverse strand, counting down.
AGTCCTTGATTTTGCTTAGAAGATGGTTTCCAGGGAAGAGCCTTATCCAGTTCAAAGCATGTCTTTTTCTCTTTTCAAACTCTTTCGGGTCCCCTTCTTGAGGTTAGGTGATTCTTCCCTCTTGGGCCAAGGTACTTAAGGTGTATTATTCTTTTACATATGCTTCTTCTGGGTGTATGAAAAACAACTGCATTTTTTCATTTCGTGTCGTGACACAACAGAGTTTCATATCTGAACACATGTATGATGTTGCAGAAAGCATGCTATCATAACAATAATGTAGAGTGTCCCATGAACATTCCAAAACCACCTTACATGACACACTTTGAATTAGAACAATGGTTTTTGAACTATGGGTTGGGACCCAGCACTGGTTCACAGACCCTCAGGTACTGGGTTGTGGCACCACCGGCTGGAGTGTATTCCTGAAAGATGCAATTGTTGGGTTGTGGGCGTAAATGATTTTTTTAAAACTGGGTCCCAAGAAAAAAAAAGTCTAAAAACCACTGCATTTGAACATATACAATTACATTGTAAGGGTGAACAGGAAGGGTGAACATTACAAGGATGTACATGGGATGCAGTGTGCCACAGCTTTATTAAAACATGAAGGCATGATGCACTCTAGCAAGATTATTTTGATTTAAATAAACTGGTGTTATGATAACCACTATGATTTTAACATAGTTTAATACAACATCAGGAGCCAAAGCATGATCAAAGTGCCTCAGGGAGACAGTGATGAACATTTTATAGCATACATGTCTAATTACAGCAAAAGTCCTGTGGCACCTTCAAGACTAACAAAGTTCTTCAGGCATAAGCTTTCGTGGGCTGCAACCCACTTTGTCAAATGCATGAAGTAGAAACTACAGTTTTTAAGGTCAGAAGCAGGGGCATTGCTGCCCCGGGGACGGACCCGGGACACTGGGCTAGGCCCCGCCCCCAGCCCCCAGGCCCCATCCCCTGGCCGGGGACAGGGCCGGAAGCTGCTGCGTGCTGCCGCGGGTGGCCGGGCCCTGCATCCCCAGCGGGGGATGTGGCCGGAAGTGGCCATGGGCAGCGAGGCCCAGCATCCCCGGCTGGGGACAGGGCCAGAGCGGCTGCTGCTGCTGCAGGCAGCTAAGCCCCGGATCACTGGATGGGGACTGGGCCAGGGCGAGGAGGGGCCTCCGTGGCTGCTGGTGGCTGAGCCCTGGATCCCCCTCTGGGGACGGGGCTGCCATGGCCGTGGGTGGCTGGGCCCTGGATCCCCAGCTGGGGACGGGGCCAGGATCGGCCTCCGTGGCTGCTGGTAGCTTAGCCCTGGATCCGCTGCTGGAGATGGGGCTGCCAGGTGGCTGAACCCTGGATCTCTGGCCCGATTGGGCTGGAGACGGGGAGAGGCGGACCCTGCCAGACCCAGGGCACTGGCGCCAGGATTTGGGGCACATGCCCTAGGTGCCCAGTGCCAGCGACACCCCTGGTCAGAAGGGACCAATATGGTCATGTAGAAGTATATATACCAGACATGGCCAAACTGCAGCTCGTGAGCCGCATGCGGCTCTTTAAAGAAAAATTCCGGCTCCTGGGAGAGCGCAGGAGGGAAGGGCAGCATGGTGGGAGCCAGGGGCAAGAAATTCGCAATCATCAGTGACAGCAGAGAGGCAGCGGCAGGGTAAGAGCTGGCAGCAGAAGAGCAGCGTTGTGAGAGCTGCAGAAAAAAGCAGCATGGTCAGAGCTGGGGGAGGGGCAGCCCTGGGAGAGCAGGCAGGGAAAAAGCAGCCTGGTCAGAGCAGGGAAGGGAGGGGAGGGGCAGCATTGTAAGAGCCTCACCGGCAGAAAAAGTAAGAGCCAGGAGGGGAGGGGCAGCATTGTGAGAGCAAGCAGGGAAAGAGAAGCACTCAGAGCAAGTAACTGCCAGATTGTACAGTTTACCCCCACCATATTAATTCTACCCTCTTTGTCTGTGTGCATAATGATACAGTCTTTAATTACATCAGTGCATGATTTTTTAAATACTTTTCTTTTTTGATATTGCTTTCTGGGTAAATATTTTTAAAACTGGCAACATAAATTGATCAAGAGCAAAAAAGGAGGATCCAGGGAATTACAGACCTGTCAGCCTCACCTCAATCCCTGGAAAAATCATGGAGCAGCTTCTCAAAGAATCCATCCTGAAACACTTGGAGGAACGTAGAGTAATCAGGAACAGTCAGCATGGATTTACCAAGGGTAAATCATGCCTGACCAACCTCATCGCCTTCTATGATAAGATGACTGGATTTGTGGATGCGGGAAGAGCCGTTGATGTGATATACCTTGACTTTAGCAAGGCTTTTGATACGGTTTCCCACAGCATTCTCATTGGCAAATTAAGGAAGTATGGGTTAGATGCATGGACTGTAAGGTGGATAGAAAACTGGCTAGAACAACGGTTTCAGCGTGTAGGAATCAATGGCTCCATGTCAAGTTGGCAGGCAGTAACAAGTGGTGTGCCCCAGGGGTCGGTCCTGGGGCCAGTTCTGTTCAATGTTTTCATTAATGATCTGGATGATGGGATAGATTGCACACTTAGTAAGTTTGCAGATGATACCAAACTGGGGGGAACGGTAGACACCCTAGAGGGCAGAGACAGGATTCAGGGAGACCTAGACAAACTGGAGCAGTGGGCCAAGAGGAATCTCATGAGGTTCAACAAGGATAAGTGTAAAATCCTGCACTTGGGACGAAAAAACCCCATGCACTGCTACAGGCTGGGGAGTGATCAGCTAAATAGCAGCACTGGAGAAAAGGACCTGGGAGTCATGGTGGATGGGAAGCTGGATATGAGTCAGCAGTGTGCTCTTGCTGCCAAAAAGGCCAATGGCATACTGGGCTGCATCAGAAGAAGTGTTGCTAGCAGATCAAGGGATGTGATCATTCCCCTCTATTCTGCACTAGTGAGGCCACATCTGGAATACTGTGTCCAGTTTTGGGCTCCCCACTACAAAAAGGACATGGAGAAATTAGAGAGAGTCCAGAGGAGGGCAACCAAAATGATCAAAGGGCTGGAGCACAAGCCCCATGAAGAAAGACTGAAGGAACTAGGCTTATTTAGCCTGCAGAAGAGAAGACTGAGGGGGGATTTGATAGCAACCTTCAACTACTTGAAGGGTTGCTCCAAGGAGGAGGGAGCTCGACTGTTCTCGGTAGTAACAGAGGGCAGAACGAGAAGCAATGGTTTCAAGTTACAGCTGGGGCGGTCCAGGCTGGATATTAGGAAAAACTTCCTTACTAGGCGAGTGGTGAAGCATTGGAATAAGTTGCCTAGGGAGGTGGTGGAATCTCCATCTCTGGAGGTGTTCAAGTCCCAGCTGGACAAAACACTGACTGGGATGATCTAATGGGAGTGGTCCTGCTTTTTTTGGCAGGGGGTTGGACTAGATGACCTCGTGGGGTCCCTTCCAACCCTATGATTCTATGATTCTAAGTCTACAATGAACTACAGATAAGTGATGATAATTAGCAATTTAAACCTGAAAAGCAATTGCAAATTAATTTTCTTTTTTAAAAATCACCTGGCATTCCAGATATTGTAATATAATGCAAAATTATTTCTCTTGTGTTTCTATGTTGAGAATTAAATAAGAATAATCAGAAATGACTGAAAATTGACACAAGTATTACATCCAAAACCACTGACTACTGTCAAAAGGTTATTTAAAAAAACCCTCTATTTGAAGAATGTTACAAGTGCTTATTATGGATCATGGTTCATTTTCAGCATGCAAAATGATTTCGACTTAGGATAGACCACCACTACAGAAAACTAGCTTTAGAAAAAAAAAATTCCTTAAGTCCATTGAACAAGTGTGCCTGAGACATCAGTATGTCATCTGTTGGCAGAAGGACCTGCTAGCACATTTATTTTATAAGAAAATTTTAATTAATATAACTAAGTCAATTACCAAGATAATTTACATTCACTGCAAAGTTCAATAGCAGCACTATACTTCTACTGATTAAATAGCATTCAATATGTATTAATTCTTTTTTGTTGTATAGTCAAAATCTATTTATATTTCAGTGCAGTCTTCATGAATGACTCTATGGGTATCTGAGCCCATTAGACAAGAAAGTAATTGTTGTGAAGGGCTGAGGACAGAAAATTGTGTTGTAAACTTTCTGAAAAAAAAATCTCTCACCAATAATGATTTTACTTTGTATTATAAAAAACAAATATTGATATTTAGAATTTATACAGGGCCTGACCCCAAACTGAATAAACTCAATGAGATTTTTTCCATAGTATCTTCTGTGCATGGACTCCAAAGCACTTACTGAAACAGGCTCTGATCTTGCATTTTATGTCCCCCTAAATTCTCATTGATCTGTTGTGATTCTGAACAGTTGAAAAGGTGTCCCTGTGTGCATCTCTTCACAGGATTAAGATGACAGCAGTATTTTCCCTCACTTTTACTCTCATTTTAAAATTAATTGTGTCTGAGTCCTCAGACCTTTTGTCTTCACTGTCCATGAGTATTTTAATGAACAAGTTTACTGGCAGAAATATTGGCAGGGAAGCGGGGGCATGGTAGGTGCTGGGATGGGGTGGGAGGCAGAAGTGTGGCATGGTTGGAGAGAGCAGAGAAGCAGCAGTGTGGTAAGAGATGGCAGGGAAGCGGCAATGGGGGCTGGGGGAGAGAAGCGTGACATGGTCAGAGAAGCCATAGCATGTTTAGATTTTCTCATAGGCCCTAATGCAGCGTACTGGTTGTTAAAATAAAATCATGTTTTACAAGTCCTAAACACGATGTGGAATACTAAGAAATGAAAATACAAAGGAGAAGAGTTTAAAACTGAAGGTAGATTACTTGCAATTTTTGGCAGAACTCACTGCTGTGAAGCATCATATTCCACAATGAAATTCAAAACATTGTGCAGTACTTAGAGATCAGCATCTCAGAGCTTTTACCTGCTGCATAGACAAGTTACTGCCCAGATTTAAAAAAAACTTGCCACAAGCCTGTAGTGTTCTACATCTAGCAACAGCTAAATTTTTCCTGTATAGGCCTAGTTTCATGGTAATCTTAAATAATTATTAGAATCTGACATTAGTGGATCAATATTTTCCCTATTTTTACGATAAAATTAAAGTGTGCAATGAATTTTAAGCTTAGTAATTTTGGAGTTATATGTCTCAGTGCGGCTCTCGAAGGTTTAGTAATCGACTTGTGCGGCTCTTGAGTTCCGTAAGTTTGGCCACCCCTTATATATATACTTGCAAGGGTAAGAAGCATTACAATGGGGAGGGCAAGTGCTAGCAAAATCAATTCTGTGAGGGTAGGTGAGGCCCATTCACACCAGTTTATTGGATGGTGAGAATGTGTGAACAGAGACAATTACTTTTTGTAATGAAGTTCCAAAGGGGTAGCCATGTTAGTCTAGTTCAGCAAAACAAACAAGGAGTCCTGTGGCACTTAAAGACTAACAAATTTATGTATTGCATGAGCTTTTCATGGGGGAAAATGATGAAGTGGAATTTTCTCCCATGAAAGCTCATGCAATACATAAATTTGTTAGTCATTAAGTATCAAAGAACCCCCTTTTTCTTCTGTAATGAGAGAACCTTTCCAGCCCATCAGTCCCAGTCTGATGTTGTCAAGTCTGCATATACGTTCCAACTCTGCAGTTTCACACTGAAGTCTCTTACTTCAACAAAAGAATGTCAGAATTGCAACTTTCAAGTCTGAAGCAGTGTGTCCAGGAAGACTGAAGTACTCTCCTACTGGCTTATGGATGTTACCATTTTTTTTATATTTGGTTTGTTTCCTTTTATTCTTTGTGTAGGGACAGTCTGGTTTGGCCAATGTTCATGGCACGGGGCCATTACTGGCACATGGTGGCATATATCACTTTAGTAGATGTGCAAATGAATGAGCTCCTGATGGTGTGGCTAATGCGGTTAGGACAAGTGATGGTGTCACTGGAGTTGATGTGTGGGCAGAGTTGCAATGGCGTATGTTGCAGGGATATGTTCCTGGGTTAGTGTTCCTGTTGTATGGTATCCGGTTGCTGGTGAGTGTTTGCTTCAGACTGGGGGGCTGTCTGTGAGGAAGGATGAGCTTGCCTCCCAACAGGGCGTGAGAGAGTGAGGGATCATCTTCTGGGATAGGTTGTAGATCCTTAATGATGTGTTGGAGAGATTTGAGCTGGGAGCTGTAGGCAATTGCCAGTGGTGCTATGTTGTTTTCTTTGTTGGGTCTGTCCTGTAGTAGGTGCCGTCTCAGTACCCATCTGGCTCTGTTGATCTGTTTCTTCACTTCCCCAAGTGGATTCTGTAGTTTAAGACTGTTTGATAGAAATCCTATAGCTGTTTGTCTCTTTCTGAGAGATTGGAGCAAACAAACACCTACAGGATCTCTATCAAACATTCTTAAAACTACAGTACCTACCTGGGGAAGTGAAGAAACAGATCAACAGAGCTGGAACTCATATGCAGACTTGACACAGTCAGAATGGGTCTGAATAGGGATTTAGAATGGTTATATCATTACAAAAGTACTTGTCCTTGTTCACACATTCTCACCTTCTAATCAGCTGGTGTGAATGGGTTTTATCTAACCTAACCAAATTGACTTTGTTAGCACTTGCCCACCCCACTGTAATGTTTTTCACTCTTGCAAGTGTATATGTAACTCCTAATTGTAGTTTCCACTTCATATATCTGATGAAGTAGGTTGCAGCCCATGAAAGCTTATGCCAGAAGAAATTAGTTAGTCTTTAAGGTGCCTCAGGACTCTCATTGTTTTTGCTATATATGAACTAACACAGCTACCCCTCTAGAACATATCTAATTACATCTCCTCTAGATCGATTCCTGTTACTAGCAAGGGATTTTGAATGTTAGTCCCCTGACTTATTAGGGTACTTCCTTTGGCAGGCAGTATTTTTATAATTAAAGTAGTAATTATATTGTCCACATTAATTAAAAATATAGGCTCTATGCCAGAAACCAGCTGGATTCTCCTTCTTTAAAATTTACTAATTACTTATGGCTTTAAAAGTGCTTCCTAAATCTATATGTTTCCAGCCACAAATAAACAGAGCAGTAAGAGTGGTGATCAGTCAATATTAGATGTCTTGCTTTTTTGAAAGTCCTTTATGAGGAGTGCATCATTATTAACAGAAATAATAACTAACAGAAAATACATTTTTAATTGCATGGAACAAATTTAGTGGAAGCAAATATCAGTTAAGGACTGTTCACCAATATGGATGATCACACATTTTTTACTATGCAGTGCATTTTTAATCTAATGCACTTGTTCATAAGTAATTCATGGGCTTTGATGAATGATACTTTAGGCAGCGTTTTCTTCTTATCGTAATTAGCCTAATAGCAGCAAAAAAGTGGTGTGATTCCTCATTCAGTTGTTTGCATTCTAAACCATAATTCATCATGGGCCTATTCCAAATGTGTCTCACAATTATGATACCGATGTTATAGAAACTCATACACCACTTTAATTTACAGTGTGCAGAAATAAATGGAAGGTAGCATCCAGTGACTGCAACAGTAAAGGTCTTAAGGTTCTATTCACAAACATGCTTGGTTTATGTGACTGTAACTTTGTTTTCTCCATTGCATTTACTAACAGTTAACAACAGAATCAATAAGATCAGAATCAGGACTTTGAAGTGTGGTAACCTAATAAAATTGTCATCTAAGTTTACAAACCTCTGGTCTAATGACAACTTCAACTTCCTCTAGTTAAGTGTTGGAAAAGCATCTTACCTTGGTTCCCATGCAAGTCTTTCATCTGGATGGTAGTCCAAGCGAGTACACTTTTCATTTGATTCTCACAGATTTTCATCTGATGCAGTCTGTTTTTATAACAACATTGATCTTGTTCTGACCAGGTTATGAGGGCGATGGAAAAGTATGCTCCCAGGTTGATATCTGCTCAGTAAACAATGGAGGTTGCCATCCTCTGGCCTCATGTGTCTCCATGCCAGGTAAGGTGCCATTTTACATAATGTTAGACATTTCAACATTATTCTTCAAGAGAAGTTAAATTAGAGTGGGCTCTTTTTTGACACTGGTTAAAATGAAGTCCTCTGACCTTAAAGAACTTTCACATCAAACTTCAGGCCAGAAGCTGACATATTGGCTATGTCTACACTGGCCAATTAGTGTGGCCTAAGCAAGCTTAGTCTGGATTACTTTAGCCTGTGTCTATACTAGCCTTTGGATAGTTCGAACTAAGAAATTTCTTAGTTTGAACTAGGCAAAGCTTGGTCCAAACTAATAAGTTTGACTGGTTAGTCTGGACTAAGTGCTTAGTTCAAACTTGAGTTCAAACTAGGCACGATGTAGACACAGACTAGTGGCTAGTTTGAACTAAAAATGTTCAAACTAAGTCATTAGTTCAAACTAGCTGCGCATCCTAGTTCGAACTAAAAAGTTAGTTTGAACCAGGACACGCAGCTAGTTTGAACTAAAAAGCCATGGTGAGTCCAAACTAGCCCAAGGTTACTTCGGACTATCCTCAGAATTCTTTAGTTCAGACTAGCAAATCCAAACTAAAAAAATAGATGTAGGCATAGCGATTGTGTCTTAGTGAACGGTCACTGTCTCTAGCACTGCGAGATGATGCAAAAGGCAGTAGTCTGAAATTTGCAAAGAATGTAGGTAAAGGTAGTGCCACAGTATTGGCAGAATGGATCCAGAGTCTGCCACCAGACAATTGCAGGTGTTATTGTGCAGTTGTGGCCAGCCCTCACACTTGTCCTCCTGAAACTGCTTTGCCCCCTTCTGGCTACATATCCTATTCTTCGCCTCTCTGCAAAGACACTTGAACTCCACAGCTCTTTTGGAATTTCCAATAATCAGTAGCCTTTTTATGGCCACAGCAGACTTAGAAGATTCCAAATGTTTATAAACTAAAGCATTTTATAGAGTTCTGTTTCAAATTAAGTCTCTGTCTCAGGCGCTGTTAATGACAAAGTGGGTCTTGTGCTACACATGTTTTGTTTCATCTTCTACAGGTCCTGTACCTGTCTGTGTCTGTCCAGCTGGGTACACTGGAAATGGATATGGGCCAAATGCGTGTGTCCCAGTCAGTGATATCTGTCAGCACCAAAACCCTTGTGTAAATGGACAGTGCTTAGTAAGTGCTTGACTCCTTATAGTTAAAGAGAGGATTTTGTTTAGATGAATCATTAAGCCATACCATACCTGTGAGGATAAAATCTGCATGGAACCCCATTGGTGGTGATTTTTACATGCATTTCTGAAGTGTCCTTCATCATATTTTGCCAGCTGTCCTTGAATATTTTAGGTTTGCATTGGGGTGAGGCGGGAGTGGGGGAGGAGGGAACAGTAAGTCAATGCAGAATTTGACTGTAGTCTGTTATACCAAAACATAACAATAATGATAACAAGTAAGCACAATGTCCACTCTTGTATGGTATTTTTTTGTTAAATGCATGAAGCCACCATGGCTGCAGTAATTTGAATCCTATATCAGTTCTTGCTGCTTGTGAATAGAGTCCAGGGCCAATAAGGACTCTTGTGATTATTGATCTGACTTCCTGCATAACACAGGCCATAGAACTCTCCCAGAATAATTCCTAGAGCAGCTCTGTTAGAAAAAAAAAATCCAATCTTTGTTTAGAAATTGTCAGTGATGGAGAGCCCACTACGATCCTTGTTAATTATTCCCATGGTTAATTACTCTCTAGTTAAAATTTTATGCTTTATTTCCAGTCTAAATGTGTCCAGTTTCCAGCCAGTGAATTGTATTATGCCTTTCTTTGCTAGACTGAAGACCCCCTTATTAAGTATTTGTTCTCCTTATAGACTTTTAAGGCCTGTAATCAGCATTTAGTCTTCTATTTGTTAAACTAAAAGGCTCAGAATGAGAGATAATAGGACCATTAAAAACAGTCGAGTAAGGAATAAAACACAACACACATCAGATCCAATCAGGAGAAAACATTGGGATTGTGTTGCATTCAGGGCAATACTCAGAATTCGCTGGTGGATCAGCAACTGGCTAACAGACAGAAAACAAAGACTAAGAATAAATGGTCAATTTTCAACATGGCAATAATTAACTGAGGAATTTCTCTGTGAATCTGTATTAAAACCCTTTTTATATTAAAAATGATCTAGTAAAAACTAGGTGGAAATGTTTGCAGTTAGCACTGTTCTAGGTAAGTCAAGACTATGTGGTTTAGGAGACTAGCCTTGAGAGATCCAGGTTCAGTCCTCTGCTCTCTCACAGACTTCCTGGTTTCTCCATGTCTCAGTTCCTCACATGTAAAATGATATGAGAGTACTCCCCTATCTTCCATGGGTGTTGTGAAGATAAATATATGAAAGATTCTGAGGTGCCCAGATAATATACTAATGAGGGGCATGTAAATATCTAAGATTGAAGTCTATCTATCTATCAGAGGGATCTCACAGAGCTGTAACTGGGTGGCATAAAGGCCAGTGAAATTTCATTGTTAATAAGCATGAGTGGAACACACACCAGAAAGAATAATTGCAACTGTTCATGCACCTTACTGAGCCTTAGCATCCCAATGAACACTACAATGAAAGCCTCTGTTCAATGTGCATTGCTCCACCACCACCCCCATAAAGTAAGTTAGAAAGGAATAGAAAATAATGAAACTATTGGAGAGCCATTATGTAAATTGATGATGAGATTTCCAGCAGGAAGAGTTCAAATGATGGGCAACAGAAAAAGACTCTCATGTGAGGAGAACTAGAAAAGATTGACTGTTTGGAGAGAACATGAAAAGAGGCAAGAAAGAGAAACACAAAATAATGAATGGTTATGGAGAAAGTAAATCAGTAAAGTAAATTCTCCTATTACCCTTCTTCATAACAAAAGAACAGGGAAACCCCCCGGAAACTGAAATCCAGCAAATTTAAAATTGATCAGATGAAAAGGTTTCCTGAAATAGGTCCCAACAAGTCTAAGCAAGTGCCCAAAATCTGATAGCTGCATCAGGCTCACTTGTTCTGTGGGGGCAAGGTCCTGTTCAATGCATCTCCCATCAGGAAACTAATAAGGAGTCCTACCTTTGCTAGGTCAGTGAGGTGGAGCAGACACAGCAGAAAACAGGGGTAACAATCCCCCTGAATTGTTGGTGCTCCCCGTTAAAATGTTCTGGGTGGGGCGGTGGGGTTGGGTATGCAGTTGCAGTGCACATCTATACTGTTGCACTTTTGTCCTGAAGCCAGGCAGCTCATTCTTGTTGCAGTTGGTTATCTGTGCTGTTATGAGCCAGTTACATCCTCAGTGTTACAGTTGCATCATGGGCCAGGCTGGTTTGCTTGTGCAGAGCTTGTTTCTGTGTAGTGATCTGTGATATCTGGGCTTGAAACTTGGGGAGCAACTCCTGGGAGCAGTCAAACAGTTCAAGGATCTCCACTAACCTCTGTGCCATGCTGGGCAGGAAATGGTCTGTGGCTTCCATGGTCCACACAGGCTAGGCCTTCATTACAGGATAAAGTGGTACAGACAGACTGCCAGGATTTTGCCTGTCTGGCAGTAGAAGAATTTGCAGTTAAGCTCCAGACTGCAGACAGTACCAAGGATCAGAGTCCAACTCAGGTTGCAGGGTGTGGGTCAGGAGGTGAACTCTTAATCAAACTGAGGTCATAGCCAAGAAATCAAGAATAGGGATCAGGAGTGGTTATGGCCTCTTCAGGAGAAGCACCCTGTTGCCTGGATACTTCCTGGAATGCCTCTTCAATTTATATAGAATAAGGAGCCAAAAAGAAGTCATATGGCTACTCTCATCAGACCCTTTGATGTGGGCTTTCCCAAGAAGTGTGTCCAGAGCAGGTCATGGGTCAGAGCACATGATTCTGCTGGGTGGCAGGATGTAAGACTGGGATTGAGACCCACAGGGTCTCAGGAAATGGACCATGGTTCTGATCCTGTAGTCCTTTGATTTTTTTTCCACTCTTCCTTAATTCTGTCTGGAGTAGTTAAATCCCATTCATTGTCTCTCCAAAGTTCTCAGACTTCAGACAACTGATAGCTGCATCAGGCTCAGAGTCAAGGCCTGAGACAAATGACTCATAAACAGCTGTTACCCTGACTTTTATTTTAGGACTGAGGTAACTTGATTTACTTGTTTCTAGGGTAATAATATCAATGCCAAGCAAACAGTTTTGTGGATGGCTACAGGAAGAGAGATTTGATTTTTTCAGGTAATTTGAAAGATCCTCTGCAAAGCAGTAATACACAAAACAAGGAGCTAATCCGACTAAGCCTTTTTTTTTTTTTAATATCCACCAGCGAACATCAAGACAGTTAACTGCTGAGTGCTGTCTTTGTTTCTCTGCATGGCACTGCCTCCTAAAAACAAGTGTAAATATCATTGATCTTATTAACTATGCTACTGACTCTTAGTTGACTCCTTGGTTTATGTCTTTAGGCTACACTCTCTGGATACTTCTGTGTGTGTGATCCAGGCTGGTCAGGCACCAACTGTACAGAAAACATTGATGAATGTTCTAGCAACCCTTGTCAGAATGGAGGAAGCTGTACTGATGGAGTAAATGGCTATTTCTGTGAATGTACAAATACCTGGACTGGACTTCAGTGCGAAACTCCCCAGCAAGGTAATGTGAGAAGTATAGTGTTTGAGGACTGAAGTGTCACCATATCAATCTGTAAACATCTGCTATCTATACAATGCATCTGGACTGGAGGTGAGGTTTACAAGGGAAAACTTTTACCCACTGAGTTTAAAATACGAGTGGCACTGGGATATAGATACTGAGCTGAAGTCCATGCAGCCCTCAGTCAGGCCCATAATGCTTCAGGCTTCTAACTCCACATGTTTACTATCAAAACTATAACAGAAAGTAAGTCTAAAATTCAACCTAACTTTGATTAGTCCCTTTGAATCCTAAAATTAGATCTTTGCTATTAAATAGAGGTCTTCTGAATGCTGATCATGTCTGTACTAATCCAGATGGGAAGGAGGGTTTGTGGTGAGGATAAAAGAATCACAATTGAACAGAATAAGGTTTGCTTTTGATTTATGTAATGCATTTTGTACTCGGTTTGTCTCAAAGGGCTTTAGTAAAAGGAGTAAGAGTCTGGTAATGCTTCAAAGAAATGCAGCAACTATTAGGCCTTCTACAGCAACTGCTATGCAGGCCTGGGACATTAGAACTTACAATAAACAGAATATTTTTATTGAAACCAGGATGATCACCACTTCTTTTCAAGCAGCATATCCAGTTCTTAATTTTTGCTTTGTACAGCAGCCAGTGACAAGAAATAGACTTAGTTTGTCTTGTCTGAGATATAATAGCTTTAAGATAGCACACACTTCACCACCCTCACTGTGAATACAACATTGCAGAACCAATGCAATGTAGGAGTTTATGTTGAGATTTAACTCTTTTGATTTCTGACACTGATCCCACAAACAAGGAATGGGGAAAGACAGTCAAAGTGTATGGGTCCCACTGGCTTAGAAACAAGGGGGAAAACGTCTGCTGAAAACTTTCAAATAGCTCATTTTCAAACAGCAGCTGACCAAATGTGTCCTCAAAAGTATCATCACTGAAGTTCATGGAAATTAGAGAGGGAGAGTTAAATCACGTCCTGAAGTTTTTAATAATAAAAAAACCCGAAGGAAGTCCACATGCTGAAAAATTATATAAAGGAAATAGTCCACACGGAACCAGTGGTCTTTACCTTTGTAAGGAAACTATAAGGACCTGTCATTGACATTGGGTTTTTTTTGGTGGCATGTTTTAAAAATTAATTTTCACTGAGTAATATCAAGATGCCTTTCCACTGACACCGCCAGTGGCATCGGTTTGTCAGAGTTAGATTACCTCTGCAGCTTCACAGATATTGTAGACAGTTGTGCAAGCCGTAGCATCACCTGACATTACTGTTGGCTGTCACTTAATATTATGGACCCTGTTTTCAGTTGTTTATAACTTTGCTAGACTTCAACTGTTCAGGCTGAAAGTGGAAATGCTGGATGTCTGCCTCAAATAGAATTTTATTTATTTAAATAAATATTTAGTTGAAATTTTTGCCAGAATTGTTCAGCCATTTCTGAGGGAAGGCTTAGGGAAAAATGTAATGTTTTGCAAAGTTAAAAGAATTCTGGTGACATTTTCTTTGAAAAAGCTCTAGAACACCCAGGCTTTGAAGCAAGGACCTGAGATTTGTCAGAGAGAGAGAGCCTTTGTTTCAGAGATGCGCCTTTTGTCATCTCCATGAAAATCTGCCCACATGTGGCCAAGTTTATAAGATTCTAAAAAATTGCAGTTCTCATGTGCTTAACAGAGTCTTGATAGAGACTAGTGGCTTCACGCTTGCTGAGCATAGTCAATGCGGAAAAGACAATTTCTAAGAAACATTGCATCTGCACTGACATATGCAATTTAATTTTGAACAAACCTGAAACAAAATGTTTCCATTCCGTTTAACAAACAAAACATTTCAGTTCAATCAGAATCACCTGAAACAAAATGCTTCATTTTTTTCTCATAGGAAATTTCAAGCTCTTCTGAAAGTCAAAATTTTCCTGTGGAAATATTTTGAGTTTTTTCCAGAAATTGCATTTTTATCACCCCCACAATAGCTGTAATTCAGAAGTGTATGTTGCTTATTGGCCACCTGAAGTCATTCTGCTCACAGTAATAAAATATTAGACAAATATTATGCAAATATCATGGAAATATTTATCTTTTAAAAGTGTTTATTAAGTTAGAAGCCATGCTAAAGGGTTTTATTCTATTAATTTCCATTTAGGAATAGCAGTAATTCATCTGTTTAATTGTTTTTTCATGCAGCTTGTGGAGGACTTCTTTTGGGCTCCAATGGGTCATTCAGCTACCCTAACAATCCAAACAGCGAACAATATAATCATCGGGTCAGCTGTGCTTGGGTCATCCGAACTAACAGAAACAAGGTAAGAAGAGAAGACCTAAAAATAAATCACCCTATTGGAATGAATAACTTTCAGTTGATTTGCATAATCAAAACCATGATTGGGAAGTGTTAGTGGACTCAAGAAAAATGACTTCAGGGGACAAATTTCAGTCGTAGGGAAGGAGCATGAATTCCAACTATCCAGCAAGTAATAAATACAAGAAGTATTCAAACAGGAACAGAGATACTTTTTACACCTCAAGGCCAAAATTCGGGTTTCTTTCTCTTGCAGCCATTGATTACATAGTATTTTCAACTCCAAGCATTCAAAAATCATGAGCCTGGCCACCAGAAAATCAAGAAATCTTTTTAAAATAATTAATTTTAGTTTCTTTTTATCTACCTCTGGTTTCTGAGCTTTCATGGTGCAGCACTTGGGTCACATGTTTTTCTCCCTGACCACAAGGGTTAGAAACTTACTTTTAATAAAATGTCAGATTCTCTCATAATCACTGGCCTTCAGGAACAGGGGCTTTAAGAGCAAACAGAAACTGCTGCAGAACTTATGATAGATTTTCAAGAGCTGTCAACACCAAACAACACACACTAACACCTAAAATAGCACAGAAGCCATATTTTTTAAACTGCTTTAGGGTTGGAGCAGCAATTCATTTATAGCCACATGAGAAACATTAATAAATATCCAATAGGGATCAATCCTCCACTGTGATGGACTGCATGGTAGGTTGATAGTTTAGATCAGTGGTTTTCAAACCAAGGGTCAGGACCCAATACTGGGCTGCAGATGTTCAGGTACTGGGTTGCGGAGCTCCGTGCTGCCACTGCCGAAAGAGTGGAATGCATTGCTGAAGGACGCAGTTGTTGGGTCGTGGGCATAAATAATTTTTTTTCAACTGGGTCCCAGGCAAAGAAGTTTGAAAACCACTCATTTAGATGACCCAGCAAGTATTATCTAAGTCTAATCTCTGTGAGCCTGTGAAATGTACAGTCTGAGTTCGCCTCTTCAGTAGTTGAGTATAATTAAAACTGACCCACAAATTGTGACACTTCCTTGGAATACCCAGGATTGTGAATTACCTTGTTACTTCCTTGCGTTCAATGATTTAGAAGATTTTGCTTGTGCTTAACGGACTGTCAGCTCCCTCACATTACTAGTCAGGTAGCCCTCAAACAATCTTTTTGAGGCTCTACCAGCCCTTATTTTGCCTTGCAAATCAATGGTAGGTACCACTCAATCCCCAAACCCCACTGTAGTGTTCTCCTGCAGTACCTAGACCTTAACCACTTGCAGAAATTACCAGGTAATCTGTCCCGAAGGAAAAATGCACTCACTAGCTTGTTTGGTTCATTCGAGGATTAGTTCCAATGTAAAGTCACAGCGCTGAGATGTAAACAGTGATAAATTTACTACCAAAGGGTGTGATGTGGTGTAATGAATAAGGATAACAATTAGGAGTTGAAGCGTTACTTCTAAAACAAAAAGTATAACACACTTCCTAAAGTCTAAAATTAACTAACAGGATAAAAGTTGTTTATCTTACTTAAAAGATTAACATGACTGCTGGGATCTCCCTTTCATGAGTGCAAGAAGTACAGTCCTTTTTCTTCCTAAGTGAAGAAAGGAGTGTCTTTTTACTTGCCGCTTATATTCCCAAAAGACATTTCATTCCTAATGTCAGGGTAACCCCCATGGTTTATTCCCCGGTGTACTGGCTCCCAGTTACCTTTGAATTTTCATGCTCACATTGTATGCAAGTGGGCTTCCACTGAGAGGGCTTACAATGCTTACTTTATATGTGAACAAAAGCAAACAGGTGAATGCTTTGTTTGGTCAAAACCTGCTTATCAATGCTGCTTTGATTCAGGGTTCATAATGTATTTTCCAGTATATATATACACAACTCCTTAACAGTCATCTGTACATACATCTCACAATGATTATGTTAATAAGCCTGACATAGGCTTTTGCTAGATAACTCATTTGACCTTCTTTGGAAAAATTCTATGAAAGTAGCATTCAAAATGTAGTGAGCTTGTCAGAATTGTTAGGAGTTACCATTGCAGAACACTGAACTGTTTGCCCTGGTACCAGAGGGCATTTATGGCTCACAAATATTAGATTTTTAAAATATTGGTTAGTAAAAGTTATGTCCACACATATATTCTGATGCTGATTTAGGATCAAATTTTTAAAATTTATTTTAAATAGTTGTAAAACATTTCACTTCTAGTTTAAAGATAAGAGCTTGATAAGTTTATGGAAGGAATGATATGATGTACAATGTAGCTTGGCCATTGTCTGTCTTTTACTACTGGTGATGGGTATGATAGTGGCCTGGGAAGGGGCATTAGATGGAGTGGGTTCTGAGTTATTACAGAGAAGTTCTTCCTGACCTGGCTGTTGTGGACTTGCCCTCATGCTCAGGGTTTAACTGATCGCCGAATTTGGGGTTGGAAAGGAATTTTCCCTCAGGGCAGATTGGCTTGGGTGCGGGGGTTTTTTTGCTTTCCTCTGTAGCATTGGGCGTGGCTCACTTGCTGGTTGATTCTCTGTATTAAAGTCTTTAAATCATGATTTGAGGACTTTAATAGCTCAGTTATGGGTTTGAGGTTCATTATAGGAGTAGGTTGGTGAGGTTTTATGGCCTGCAGTGTGCAGGAGGTCAGACTAGATGATCATATTGGTGCCTTCTGACCTCAGTGTCTACGAGTCTAAGAATTCTTGCCTGAGGATTAAACTTTATTTGTTTTTACTTTGAGAAGACTAACTGAATTCTGGTGGTCACTGAAAGTTTATATAAACATTGCCTCCCAGATCCTCAGGTTTAAATCCATGTAGTACTACTGAGTTCAGTAAACTACTGAAGCAGGGGTATAATAGCCCCCTGTTTTCTGGCCAGGCCCCTGGGCTGGCCACAGGCAACTTCTAGTCATGTGACCTTAAGCTGCCTGAGCCAAGAGCAGGAAGGGGGAAAAGCAGTGTGGTGAGGCCCACCTATCACAGCACCCAGCAGTGGCATGAACTTCACCATGGCAGCTGTGGGGCCGGCCAGCAGCCAGTGGACACAGCCACGAGCACAGCAGAAGCACAAGCACTGATGCCTTTGATCTGCTTGTGACTGTGGCTACTGGCTGATCCTCCAGTCGCAGCAGTGACGTTCACGCCACTGCCAGGTGTGGTGGTGGGCAGGCCTCATCTCCAAGTGGGTGGGCCCTGGCTCACTCAGCCCCACCCATGGCTATACCCCTGCACTGAAGTGCACCAGCAAACGATCTAACTGAAGTTCAATATGACATTATTTGGCTATAATAAGTTCATAAAAGGAAGAATTTATGTACACAAAAGAATTTTCAGTTTTGTAGCTGAAAGGAAGATGCTTAAAATAATAAAAAGAATGGGAAGATGCTTTTTAATTAATTGCATAGTATGAAAAAATAACATGATGAAACTCTAATAAAATATTGCTATGTTATCCTGTATTTCAAACTCTTCACATTATACTATCAAATTTAGCTCTGAGGATCCTGAAGTAAGTATACTTAGTATCTCATTGTTTATAGGAATAGTCATATCAGGAGCTAAGTCCTCCCTCGACAACTGTTCTGTCTGGATCTTTCTTTATCTCTCTTACTTTTTTCTTTTTTGACTGTTATGATTACTTAATACCTTCCTCTTTCTGTTTGCTTTTATTCCGTCAGGAAATTACATAATTGCTGTGAAACTTTTGTCACTGACATGCACAGTTGTGTGAACAGGTGCATCTGCTCTGTATGGGGTTACTGTGTAAATAATATCTAATCACTCTTACAATTTAACTTTAGATTACAGATGGACACTTCAAATTATCTAATTTCTGCTGTTTCCCGTTAGATCCTGCATATTACTTTCCCATTCTTCCAACTGGAAACACATAGCTGTAATTCTGACTTCCTTCAAATTCATGATGGGGACTCAGCATCAGCATACATGCTGGAAAAATACTGTGGCTCATCTCACCCTTCCGAGCTTTTCAGTACCCATAATTCTTTATATTTCTGGTTCCATTCTGACCACACTATTAATGCAGGAAGATTTACAATTAAATGGGAGTCTCAGGACCCAGGTAAGTTTTGAGAAATGTCAGGTAATGTACTAAAAGAGGTCATTATGTTCTACTTGGTTAATAAGGGTCAAGAGTCAAAGGTTGACAAAGACTAAGGTAGAAAAGGTGACTGATGAGCTATCTGTAGGTGCTGGGAATCAAATTCTAACTAACTACTAATACCTGGACAATATTTGTTAGGATTTCACTTTAGTTATTAAGGTTCTTTTACTCTTCCTATGAGGAATTCCCAGAAGTTTATTAGGATACAAGGTTATGCATCCCTGGTGACTTCAGGGTTCTTTTATTATCATTTATCCCCTGGGCAAGTATATTTCTGTCTCTATTGCCAATTGGTTTGCAGAAGGCTGAGATAATGTGAATAAAACAGTCCCTTTAAACATGACAATTTTATATCAAAATTTCAAACAACCTGACGTTCTGTGTGCAGTTGTCTCTTATGGCTCTACGCCTGAAAAAGCATTTGCATGATCCTTTCAGTGGACTGGGCAATACCTTTCTTGAAGTAAAACCTTAACTTGGGCCTCTTTCAGTGCAGCTAGGGGAGGTCAGATTCATGTTACCTAATTTCAACTCCCCTAAACATTCTGGGTTTCAAAACTTGACTAGAACTTTATTGTGTCCAACTGCTGCCTAGGAAGGATCAGAGGAAGAAAAAGGGAGAGAAGGGAGAGAGGGGAAGAAGTCCAGTTTAAAAAAAGAAAGAAAATTGCATCATAAGAGAAGGCATAAATACAGAGAGAGAAGAAAAGAACCAGAGAGGGAGAGTCAATATCTGTATGATATGAATTTGATACATCATATGTGTGAAATAAAAATCACTAACTTGTGCTACTCAGTCTTTGCTGTGGGGAGGATTATTCTTCTGTCCTGAATACATAACATTTTAATTGGAGAAGCTTAAAAAGCATTCTATCACCCTAAGAGTATCATAAAAAGTGGGGGACTAGCTTTTAAGAAAAGCTCATATATTCAAACTAGTTCAGAGAATGCAAGAAGAGCTCTGTTTGTTTGCTTCCATCTCTAAAGTAATTCCACCAGGTTACTGAGTTACTCTTTTTTACTTTTTAATTTTTTTAATTATTGCTGTGCATCTTAGGGTTGGTCTACACTGGTAACTTACGTCAGCACAGCCATCTCACTTAGGCATGTGAAAAATACACACCTCTGAGACATGTTGTTCTGTTGATCTAACCCATGGCTAAGTGCTAGGTTAATGAAGAATTCTTCCATTGAGCTGGCTGCCGCCTCTCAGGGAGCTGAGTTACCTACATCAAAGAGAGAACAACTCCTGTTGGCATAATAGGTCTACACTGCAGTGCAGAGCAGCAGATGCACCTCTGTAGTGTTTTCAGTGTAGACATATCTTTAGGAAATATATGGGGGCCTACTTTTAGTGTACATGGATTTGCTTGCATGTAAATCTTAAGAGAAATAAAAAAACATGGTTGATTTGCTATATTTAGTAGCCTAAAACAGTTCATAAGCTCCATCATTAAGGGATGATTTAGCTTTGCCAGCTACATACGTTCTCATTAAGTTGGATGAAAATAATTCTATGTTTTTTCCACCCCCTGTTTAGAATGCGGCAGCGAACTGACAAATACTTATGGTTCCATAAACTCGCCAGGATACCCTGGTAACTATGCTTCTGACAGAGATTGTTACTGGACCATCTCAACCAACCCAGGCCTTCTCATCACATTTGCCTTTGGCACTCTGAGTCTAGAACACCATGATAATTGCAGCTATGACTATCTGGAGGTAAAATTTCATCAGTAGTTATGTCAAAAAAATTATGGTAATGTTTTGCACAACAAAATATTATGATCTTTTGTTTCATAAAAAAGAGTAATGCTGGCCTGATAAGTCACGGGATGAAATAGTCATTCAACACTCCTCAAACACACACCGAGACATGCACCCAGTGAGAGTGAAATCCTGCCCCATTACAATCACTAGAAGTTTTGTTACTGACTTCAATGGAGTCAGGATTTCTCCATGAATATCTGGTGGGAAACTTATTTGCCTCCAAAAGTCCAGGCTATTGATTTCTGGTCAAATGTACACTTACTTGGATCTAATTGTAGCAACAAAAAGTATGAGGGAAATAAACAAACACTGAACCCCTATATGTGGCTTGACATGTGAGTTTAGGCAACATCTTAGATGCCAAGTTTCCCACTGTATTATAGTTGCAGAAATGTGCATGGGGAAAGGTTTCAGAGAACATTTGCCCCTAGAGTTGGGCAAATAATGGTGTTTGTTTTGGTTCAGTGGCCAAACTGAAAAAGCCAGAAAACTTTTGCTTTGTGTTTGACTTGAAATGAAAATATTTTTGTTTTTCTTGCTGAAGCTAAAAACAATAAATAAATAGTTTTAAATCAAATGATTTTTTTTGTTTTAGTTTTTTGGGAATTTGTGTTTGTTTATTTTCTTAAATTAAAATCTTATGAAAATTCTAATGGCATGTTGTTTTAAAAGGAAAAGTTGAAACATTTGTTTTGAAAATGTTAATGAATATCAATTTTTTCAGAACTCCCCCCCCCAACTTGCTTTATCCGACTCTGTTCACTGAATTCAACCCAAAGTTGCAAACAGTTTTGGTAGATTGAAAACTATATTTTTCAGCAAATAAACTATTTTCCAAAAAAATGCACCCAATTCTGTTTACCATTAGGAAAAAACGCTGAGTCAGTTAGGAGCAGAAGTGAATCAGTATATTGAAACACTCCTTAAAATGTTAATAAATGTGGCTTTTTGAAACCTTTCAGCAGCATAAGCATCTAAGTCACTACACCAAGAAGGATTTCTTCCATCTCGAAAGCTTCTCTTCTGTGAAATTAGCTGTAATATATGCAAACTTTTGAATGTTATTGGTATCAATTATAAGCACAAATGGCAACAGTCATTCAGTGAAGGAAATTTAACTGCCCCATTACAGTGTTTTATATAGGCTATCTAGAAAAATGGGTAATACTGTAAAAGCTCCATCTTGCATTAGGAGAACAGGATATTTTTCCAGAGTAAGTATCCAACAGAAATAGTTCTTTTGAATTATAACATGAACTTTAAAGTCCTTGATTTTGAATCATCAAACCAGTCATGTGACTGTGATTACTTACTAACATTGCACTGTTTGGAACATACTCTGGATGTGTAGTTTTTTCATAACAGTAGTAATCGGACATGTTTTTCTTATTCTCACTGTTTTCTTTAGCTATATTTTAGCAACAAACCCTAAAAGGCTGGCTTGCCTTAAAATACAGGCTCAGTGAGGAGCATCATGTTGCTGCATGGCCCAAATAGTGGGCCAGGAAGTAATGTAGCTGAGACCCGTATTACCTACTACTGGATCCTCTGTGCTACTGAGAGATTGCTGGGGGATCCAGCTCTCACTTTGGGGGAAGGGCCTGTAGCTGGCTATGGGGGAAAGGTGGAGAGAGAATGGAAACCTGTAGAGAAGCTGCATATTCCTGTCTCCTCATTAAAAGAGGCTCATCTCCTGATGTATTCTTAAGGTCGAGGAGATGGGAGGTAATGTGACCTCCAAAATTTTGAAACTCCCCAAATGATTGTGAACAGAGCAGATGATTCCAGGAAAACAGTCCAGAGTGGATCTCCTAAAGTTTCCCTCCCCTTCCACTGTGTCCTACATGTCAACACTGTAATTATTATTAGGGACTGGGTCCTATATTCCAGAAATGCAGGATTGCTGAGTTAAATAGGAGGAATGAATGTGTGAAAACAGCAAGACCATGCTATGTTTTGCTAGCTTTCCCTCCATCCAGTAATTTTCACTCACTAACGAGGCTTCCTATGATGACCTACACTAAGATAATTATGGGAATATTGAAATTACCCACAGTCATCTTATATAGTTGAAGATTAATGCTTTTGTTTTAGATTCGAGATGGCCTCCTTCCACAAGACTCCATCCTTGGTAAATATTGTAGCACCAGTTCTCCTCCTCCACTTCAAACCTCTGGCCCATACGCATGGATTCACTTTCATTCTGATGGCTCAGTGACTGACAGAGGCTTCCACATTGTCTACACGACATCAGCTTGTAAGTACAAATGTGTACTTAACTTATGAAGATGACATTTCCAAAATTACTGTGTTTACAAACAGCTACTGGTACAGGCAGGGTTATGATGGACTCTACTCTGCTCTAATCAACTGTTTTGACATGCACCCAACATTTGGTGTATGATCCATGATATTTTTAAGGTCTCAAAATGACCAATCTATTTTTATTTGACACAGCGGATCCCAACTGTGGAGGAAACTACACGAGCAGTGAGGGTGTTATTACATCCCCATACTGGCCTAACCCTTATATTAACAACAGGCAATGTATCTACATTATCCGACAACCACCAAATGAAAAAGTCTACCTCAACTTCACTCACATGGAACTGGAAGGCAATAGTGGCTGTTCTTGGAATTATATTGAGGTGACTTATCATTTTGTGATTTTGAAATGTTGATTAGCTGTGTAGATAAAACTGTAGAGCAAAATTTCTGCATAAGATATGAGAGAGTAGATATCTTCCTTTATTAGGGTTCAAAAGCCACCAAGGCTAAGAAGCAAGGGGTATGCAATCAAAATAAACCAAAGGTGACTGAGTCTTAGAATCCATTTAGGATTAGGTTGACCCTCAGCCAGCTCCCATAATCAGGAGATGGTTTGAGCCTTGGTTAATGTGTATGAAATACAAGATAAGCATAAATAATACCAAGTCCAAGGCACTTATTAGAAATCAAGTATCTCCTGCTTGATATACTTTCAACGAAGCTGTAAACAGGTTCCAGTGAGTGAGTTCAGTTTAGCTGACCTGTTTCTACAGTGTTAACCTTAAAAGATTTCTTACTAATATTGTTCACTTTCTTTCTGCTATATTTCAGATGCTTTGGTTGGAATAAAGTGTAATTAATTTCTAAAATTAGAGGGATGTCTGTGTAATGAAAACAGACAGCTTTTGTTTGTCAGGCCTGTTACTTCTCTTGCCTAATTGCTGGCAGAACAGCAGCTAAATTCTTGAAAGAGAGAGAAACAAAACCATTTTTGTTGGGTACTATCAGATTGTGTTGATTTAGCAAGGCATTTACGATGTTGTTTGCTGATCAATCTCAAGCACTTTAACTTTATCCTACTTTTTCTGTCCTTGCCCTATTTCCTTGCACAACCCCCACTCAGACACCATTCAACCCAGAGGGGAGGAACAGGGATGGAGTTTCATGACCCTGGGACAACCAGTATGATGGAAGTTGTGTGGTTTTATCAAGTTCTGGCTCCCTCCAAAACAAAAAAGGCTGTGGGTTGTCAAATATTCTTTCATAAGTGTTTGTACTAAAATTTAAACTGAGAAGATGGCTTTAGACTTCTAATTTTTTACTTTAAGATTCGGGGGGTTTTGATAACTGGTTTTTCCCTTTGAAAATACACAGGGGTTCATATGCATTAGTGAGAATAGAAAATCTGCAGTTGCTGTAGCATCCAGGCATAATTCATCATTTTTGCTAGGAGGGATGTTTAGTCTCTGAAGCAGCAGCCTGAATCACTGGGCACCCAGCATTTTAGAGAGAAACTAGACACAATAACTTTCTCCACTAAGGAAGAATGCGTTGTGACACAGCAAAGTCAGAGAGAATTTTTGCATGAAAGCTAATGCAAAAAAAAAAATTTTCTAGTCTTTAAGTGCCATAGGACTCCTTGTTTGTTTGTTATACTTTTCTGGTTTTCCTTGGCGGTTCCCCAAGCAAATACTGACCTGATACTCCTTGTTTTGGGAGACTACATAATCACAGGGCTGTGAGAACTTCACTTTTGTTTACACTACTGTAACAACACTTATCTGCGCTTTTTTATTACTGCAGCTTACTGACATGCTATTTAGTAGTTTAAAATGGATGGTTTTGCGGATGTAGAAAAGTTTTGAGTTACAGGTTTATGAACTGACTTAATAATGTGTTATATTTTTCTGATTAGGTTCGAGATGGTGACAGTGAGGTGTCTTCTATCATCGACAAATTCTGTAGTAGCACATTTCCTTATCCAGTCACTTCCACTAGCAACAGCCTGTGGATCAAGTTTAAATCAGATGCATCAGTGAAAAGAGCAAGCTTCAGGGCAGTTTATGAAGTTGGTAAGAGAAACTGTTGTCTTGAAAACTAACCTGACCTCTAGTTTGAGGACCATGTAGCATTTGTGTATTATTTTAGTTCTCATCTTAATTCCCCAAAAGTACTTAGGTTTTTCTGCATGTTTTTTTACATAACTCTACCTATTCTGAGATCTCTGCTCCCAATCTTCGTGTGTTTTGCCTCTTTGACACACAAAAACACTGTGCCCATGTATCAGTTAACACTTACGTACCCAAAAAATGCTAAACAGAAAACCTTGAAAGCAAGAAAATGAAAAGTTGATTTCTAGGAATGCTTAAAATGGAGGCAGTCCATATACACTAGGCACCCTTGACATAACTTAAAATGCATTCTGTGTAGCCTCAACTTTTCTCTGCAGTGGTAGACTCTGATAATGAGCATAAGCACTGAATGTGATAGATAATGCATAATCTTAATTCTGCCCTGTAAATGTATCCACTTTCAACACCTCTACCCCAGACTCCCCACCAACAGATGAGACATCAACTACTCCTGTCTTGTAAAAAAAAAAAAAAAAAAAAAAATCAAGGAGTCTTGTGGCACTTAAAGACTAACAGATTTATTTATTGCATGAGCTTTCGTGGGAGAAAATACCACTTCATCAGATGCTTTGAAGAGGGGAATTTACAGAATGGGATGAAACTAAATGCAGGGGAGTGGAAGACATGGGATCTGGTCATACTGCAACAGCAAATCAGACCATCTGTAAGGATTCAAACTCTAGGAAACAGCACACAGAAGGAGGGTGAAGTCAAATTACCTGTTATAATGTGAAAAGAATCCATAGTCACGATTCAGTTTTGCTTTCACACAATCTAATCTGCACAGAAGTTGAATTTCAGCTGTTTCTCTTTGAAGTCTTGATGTCCCATTGATTTTTCTTAAGGACCATCATTAACAAATCATCGATGGAGTGATTAGGAAGATGGAAGCGCTCAGCAACTGTTGGTTTTTGGTTTTGTTTTTTTTTTGTGTTGTGATTTCTGATGTCAGTTTTGTGCTCATTTATTCTTCTGCATAGGGACTGTCCTGTTTGTCCAATGTATAAAATGTGGGGGCATTTCTGGCACATGATGGCATAAGTCACATTAGTGGATGAGCAGGTGAGGGACCCTTTGTGGAAAAGTTTGCAGTGTGGTTTGTTGCAGGGATATGTGCCTGCTTTAATGTTTCTGTTGTTAGATCTGTAGTTGTTGGTGAGTATCAGTTTAAGGTTCAGGGGTTGTCTGTAGCTGAGGAGAGGTCTATCTCCCAAGGCTAGAGAGAGTGAGGGATCATCTTTTAAAAGAGGCTGTTTGTCCTTAATGATCTGTTGTAGAGGTCTGACTTGAGAGTTGTATGTGATGACCAGTAGTGTTCTATTGTTTTCTTTTTTGGGCCTTTCTGTAGTAGTTGACTGTGGGGTACCCATCTGGCTCTGTCAGTCTGTTTCTTTACTTCTCCAGGTGGATATTGTAGTTTTAAGAAAGCTTGATAGAGACCTTGTAAGATCTGTAAGTTCCCCATCTTCAAGCATCTGACAAAGTGGTATTCTCTCCCTCGAAAGCTCATGTGATAAATAAATAGACTCCTTGTTTCTTTTCCTCTTCTGTTGTGTCCTATCCCTTTCCCACCTCCCATCTGCACCAGTCTGGGAAACCAAATAAAGTCAAGTTTGGGAAAGGAGATGAATGTGTATTTTCTCTTAGCATTTTCATGCACATGATTTCAGTGCTATTCCACATTCAGTTAGGCAGGTGTAGGTTTACTGATATAATAATGAGTGTTTAAAAAAACAGCCCCATCTTAAACCTATCTGCATTATCCGTAATAGATGGAAATGTGTGTTTTTAATGGGTATTTTCTTCCTTCTCCCCAAATGACATTAAATCCCAATGTACATTCCTTGTAAACCTTCATTGCAGCTGCTAACTCTGATTAATTTCTCTTTGCAGCCTGTGGGGGTGTACTGTCTGGAGAGGGTGTTATTCGTTCCCCTTACTATCCTGGGGCATTCCCTCATCAGAAGACCTGTGAGTGGATCATCTCCCAGACAGAAGGCAATATAGTGATTCTTAATTTTATCCAGTTTGGCATTCGAAATATCTCTACCTGTGACTCAGACTATGTGGAGGTAAAGAATACTACTACATATTTAGGGATGCCAGCTTTATTCCCTCTGATTCTCTTATGACTGAAGAATTCTCAGCTGTTCCTTGACAGCAGATTTAAAGCCATTTTGCACCGTGTTGGTGATGGCACAAATTTATCATCATGTTAGTAGGATTGGACCCGCTGTGCGGTTTAGTGAGGTGAATGATCCACTGTCTTTTATTTGATGGCTTTTAATCTTTTAGCTCTTCTTACTTGCTTCCAAGAATATTTTGTACTATTTGTGTATGTTGAGTCTATTCACCTACATTTTATAACTGTTCTGCAATGATAGATGCAAGTTTGTATTGGCTGTTTTGAATACATTGTTTTTCAGGTCAGGGATGGCAGCAGCACAGATTCTCCTCTTTTGGCGAAATATTGTGGCACAGATATACCTTCAGCAGTGCGGTCCACATGGAATTATCTCTATGTCAAATTCAGAACTTCCTCTGCTACAAATCTTGGCTTTATGGCTGAATACTGGCCATTAAATAGAGGTAAGAGCTTAAATCTTTTATCCTATGGCTGCTGGTCCTCTATGTTCTGCGTGGCCGTCCCTCCGCCCCCCCAGGTTTAAATGATGGGCAGAGGAAATCCATGTGCTGACATCAGCGAGGTTTCAAATTGAAAGATGACAAAGACATCATCTGTGAGAGAAACAAGGGAGAATCTTTTAAAAATTCTGGAAGATATGATAAAAAAGTCACACTTTTAATTTACAGAAACCATTAACTGATATTGTAAGTGCCTTCTTCTGGCAATGTTGTCTTAGTTCATACATTGTTTTAAAACTTCTAGAGTGTGGGGAGACTCTCACTGGGCCACAGGGGACCATTACAAGTTCTGGTCATCCAACCATCTACCCACATGGTGTCAAATGCACATGGATCATCTCAGTACAGCCTGGGCACCTTATACGTCTGACGTTCACATCATTTAACTTGGAGTTTGATTACAACTGCACCAGAGACTATCTTGAAGTGTATGACAATGGTACTATGATGACGCTGGGAAGGTGAATATATCTGTCTTATTTATTTAATCCTCCAACATAAACTTATGTTGTCACTGTTGTGTTTGTGCTAATGGATCTCCTCCTGAAGTGTCAAGGTTTTCAGTGTAGGGTAATTTTACAGAAAGCAACTGAAGACTTGTATTATGCAAGCCAACAGCAACACATTTTCCATTTAATATAATAAAGGCGACATATAGGAGGGGTTGTACTTTTTTCTAATGCTTTGAGCTACGAGACATGAATTGAATTTGATACTACTGAGTGAGAAATCCACTTTTCCATTAGGGATGGCAATCTCAAGTGCAGGTTTTCTCATCTGCCATTGCCTAACCATGGAATTTCAATGAGTTTCAAGGTCCTGGCAACAGGTTTAAATCCACTTTTAATACTGTTTCTTCCTTTTGGATGGGGAAAAGGCAACAGTGTCAATAAAATAAAAAGCGGAAGCAGAATAGATGAAAATTGAGTACTTGAAGAAGCAAAGTTTTAGACAATAATGTGGGCTAAAGCTTATGTATTATTATTTTGTATTATTTAATGATCAGTTTACAATGCCTTCTAATGAGTGTTTCTTTCTATGAATAAATGATTGAACTATATTTATTCTTTTCTTACAAAAAGCAACACTACTTTTTTTTAACACTCCCATAACTCAAAAACAACTCAATTGGTTTGGCTCCAAATTTCAAATCCAAATAGAAATTTGGGCTGAGGCCAAAAGATGAAGAATGTCATCCTTCCAGTAGCTGGAATATTAGAAGTAAGTGAATATGGGATTGTAATGGAGATTATTTCACAATATTAACTAGCCTAGCTAAAAGAATAATTTGATAGGGACCAGTCTCCTGCTAGTGTCAACAGAAAACGTTACTGACAGAGAATATTTTCACAGGTTTCTGGGGAACACTGAATACTTTTCAGTTAATTTAGATCCTATATAATATAGATGATAGATGCTGTTATAACTGCCAAGTCAATAAGTGATATTTTTTGTTGACTTTGTATAGGTATTGTGGAAGATCAATTCCACCATCACTCACCAGTAGTGACAACACAATGATGCTGTACTTTGTGACAAATCACAACATTGCCTCAGAGGGTTTTTCGGCTAATTATATCTCAGTGGATGCTTCCACAGGTAATACAGTAATATGTTCATTATTCAGATTAATCCTGTTAAGCCCAGGGGCATAGCTGGTGCTGGTTTTACAGGGCTCGAGCCCTGAGTCTCAGCGCCTGAGCCCTGGGTCTTTTCCCAGGCCAGTGGCACTCCTGGTTAAGCCTTAATTGTAAGTAAACACTATGGGTGTGGCCACACACACTTCTTATTTCGAAACAACAGAGGTTGTTTCGAAATAAGAAGTGCCATGGCCACACGACGCACGGCCATTTCGAAACAAGCAAACAGCTTGTTTTGAAATGGCCGTGCTCCTCCCGAAACAGCTTAAACCTCGTTTTTACTGTCGAAATAG
>ML681964.1:38544648-38565540 GCA_007922195.1 Podocnemis expansa | reverse complement strand
GCTCCCGGCAGGCGCGTCGGCACCGCAGGGGAATCCGGGGCCGGTGCTCCCTCCGGCCCCGGCAGCAGCGGGCTTCAGCTGCGCGCCGGGGCCGCGCCCCCAGGTTTGGGGGCGGGGGGGGGGCTTTAAAGCCCCGGGGGTGAGGCGCCTCCCACCCGCCCTCTTGTGGTGGGTGCCTGCAGCCCCTGCAGGTACCGGCGGGGTAAAGCGCCCAGCCTCGCTTTACCCCGCTGGTGCCTGCAATCCCCTCCCCAGGCAGAATAGCATGTCCACACTGTGGACATGCTATTTCGCTGCCTTATTTCGAGGACAAAGTTTTTTGTCCTCGAAATAAGTTGTTTCGAAATAATATGTTATTTCGAAACAGCTTGTTTTGAAACCTCTTGTTTCGAAACAAGCCCTCCCCGTGTGAACATAGCCTATAAGAACAAGAGATGTTTATTTTTTAATTACCAGAGTCTCTGCTATCTCTTTCACCAATCTTTATTTACAGCTTGGTCCACAGACCTCTTTCGCAACTGGGGAGGATGAGTCAGGCAGAAAGCAATGTCCCTAGGCAACCCCCAATAGTTTCTGTAATCACCATCATGGTAGGTTTGCATAGGGTATTAGGAATATTATTTTCTGAAGTGACATAGGAGCAGAAATCTCATTGGCATTCAACTGATTGTGTGGGATTTTTAGTTCTAATAAAACGCAAAGGAACAGGAGCACTTGCCAAAGGTATAAGTGAACCAAGTGCTGGAGAATGAAGTCTTCTATTTAATCACAGAGGAGATACAGCATGACAGTGGAAATTCAGGTGATCTCCTCATTACTCTGCTAGAGAAGCCTGTTCCAGAGTAATCACCTACTGGTGATCAAGGCAGCCTACTTTTCCCAATCTTTGAGCATTACCCAAAGCTTGGTTGGTGTGCAGGCCTTCTGTGAGGTGTATGTGAGGTGTACATCTGCCTGTTCCTTTGAACAGTGCTAAAACAATCTTGCCTGTTTCAGAGGTCACCTAAAGTGTTCAGAAGTTAACAACATTGTTAATACTGGCCTGAACTGCATTTGAACCAGCAATCAAAGGTGAAATGCTAGATGGTAATGCTTCACTCATGACTCATCATCTCACTGCTAATCTCTGCCCTGTGGAAATGCAGTTCTCTTTTAGAAATCACATATCCCTGCTGGCTCAGGGTGTATTGGTGATACACCACCTGGCCTGTCTCTTACTAAGGGTCTTAATGTCAGTCACTCAACATTCTTTAAATGTTCCTTCACATTTAGGTGGGACCTTACTTGCTACCTACATACCTACTGCTGCACTGAAACCAGACACTGGCAAAAACACTCTGCCTTTGGGTATGTCTACACTTACACTTTAAATTGAAAAAATGACGATTATTTCGATTTAAAGTAGTTCGTGTCTACACTAGCTTTCCTTATTTGGAAATGAGGAACTCCCTCATTTCAAAATAAGGAAGAGTCATTTCAGTATAATAAAACCTCTCTCTATATCGAAATGATGGTTAAATCAAACTTGTTATTTCGATTTAACTTTTATTTTGATTTAGCAGTTTTTGCCCTTCTCCCTCCCAGGGTGCCTTTCTCTTTCTATATATTGGGTGGGGTCATGGCCCTTCTTGGGGCCATCTTGCCCCACCTCCCATGGTGCCCCTCTCCTAAATCGAACTAGCAAGTCCTTGCCATGGACATCCTAGTTCGATTTGGGTTTTTAGTGGGGACATGTTAAAATCAATTTAACTTAAATTGATTTAATGATTTTTATTTTGATTCAGTTAGATTGATTTAAGTTAAATCGATTTAACAAACAAAGTGTAGACATAGCCTTTGACTTGATTGCTTTGAAGCAGCTGGCAGAAGACTAGCAGAAAAATGATTTGTCTCGTAGCAAGATTCAGCTGGTTCTGATCTCTAGAAGGGCAGGGACAGTTATGCAAGCGGAGAAACAGATTCCAGACTATGTGTGAGATGCAGACTTTCCTGTGTGACCATGTGTGGTCCACATACACGAGGAAGGAAATGGTTCTACCCTGTCTGTGGCTGCTCCTCTTAATGCAAAAGTTTTAGTTTAAGGGAAAAAATATTTTAATCAAAGAGCATTTGAAAAGGAAAAGTGTGATAGCTGTTCTTGTCAAGTTTTGTTTTTGTGTTTGTTTTCAGGAGTTAGTTTGATATAAGGAGGATCCTCATTAAAGGTTTGAATCTGACACCTTTGCACACCTCCAACAGAGCAGATTACTAGGGTTCATGTGCATAGTCCCATTATTATGATTTTACTATACCTGTTACAGCAGTGCCTGGAGGCCTCTGTCAGGGTTGTGGCTCCATTGTGCTAGGTGCTATGCAACACAGAGTGGGGCGGGGGTGGGGGCAGTCCCTGCTCTGTAGAGATCACAGTAAAAAAGAGTCAAGAGAGCATGTAATGAACAGCAGGATGAGGCAGAGTTGGAAAAAAGATGGAAATAGCAATTAGAACTTATATCCATGTGAGTCTTTTGTGTGTATAGCTTGAGGGTTTCCATTTGGGGGTGTTTTGTATGTCTGCTGTATTTTTAATTTGATAAAGATCAGAAGTCTGTAGTAGTCATCTCTGTAGTCATATGTGCTGCAAAATAATACTGGTAGCTGCTCATTTACTGTCCTTGAGAGCACAGCTGTTGTTTAGCCTGTTTGAGAATTTTTTTCTACTGATTTAAAAAAAAAAAAAAAGCTGCACTTTCTCCTCAGTTTTAATCGTTGGGCAAAATATCCACTCTCCCAGCTACAGCTCAGGCAGTTTGACTATTACTTCATCTCTTGAGAATGTGTGTGGGGTCTGGTACAGATTTTGTTTCCTGCCATTGCTTTTGCTTTATCATCACTTAGCTTCAACTTCCAAGTGATCAGTTTTCTCAGTTGTGCTCATTCATATGTTAGTTATCTGGCACTGAGAAAGGAAAAATCACTAGCACTAGGAACCTTCTATCAGCCTTCAGACTATTCTCGCAGGAACAAATGTATACAGAATTTCTCTCTCTTAAGAAAAACCTTAGCATTTGAAAATTTTCTGAGGTTTTACTAACACAGAAATCATGAAACCTTTCCTCTTATTTTGAAATAATAAATTATTTATTCCAGACAGTCCCTCTGTTTTGTTAGGCTGCTGCTACAACTACTGTGTTGTCTTCATGAATACGTTAAAAGAAAACATAGTCTATTGGTATATGTTTGTAGAGTCCAGCCATGCTTTTGTGAAAGTGATTCTATTGCTGGTCAGTATGAGACTTCCTCCCCGGCCTCGACATCCCAGGCTGTTGCATTTAGCTGACGGTCTTTTGCAAAGACATTGATATTTTCTGAATAGAGCAGCTACTCGTCATGACTCTGTACTTTCATTGTTCCCTCATCCCTTTCCAGCTGCTCCTTCTTTGTCAGTGATCAGGCAGGCTCTGTACTTAGCTCTGTTCACATCTTCTGTGTTCTTTCTCTAGGCATCCTTGGTGAGCTCAAGGCTTCCTTAAACATATCCTAATTGCCTCATCCCTTTGGTCAGGTTTAATATCTCCAACTATCTTCCTGCTATTTTCTGCTCCATGTCCCCCCACTATCTTCAGTTCAATAAGATGGAAACTTGTCTTTCTTCCCAAACTCAGACACATGCATCACCATTAGCAATAGTAACATGATCACCTTGTATCTTCTTTCTATCAAACCTCTTCCGTCTTCTGTTTGACATCTGTGAAATCCACCCATTCTTTGGGATGGGACTGTCATCTGGTGCCTCATTGTCTGAACTGTCTTGGTCATGTCTGATTTAGATTATAAACCCGTGGAGATGGTGATCATCTCATCTTTTAAGTTTACAAAGCAAACTGGTGATGGTTAATGAGATCAACATTTTCACAAGTGTTCACTAATTTGACATGTCTTGGTTTTGGAGCTTCCAGCTAGACATTCTTAACCTCTGATTTTCAAACTGAAGATCCACCATATCTGACTGAGGGTCCACAGTACCTCTGAAAATGACACTCTAGGTGACTCCTAATGGGCAGCCCATGACAGGCTGCTCCACAGATCTGGTCTGGTGTGCCACTGTGACACCCTGATTCCCACTCCTGAACCCTGCTTTGCCCCATTTGCCAAGTGACCACTCACTCCTGAGTCAGTCCACTGTGGCCTCTGGTATGCAACTGGTCCCAAGCAGTGGGTGTATGCTCTCTGGCTACTTGAGGATGGTTCCCCAGCAAACACCCCTAGACCCAGTTACCACACTAGGAGCCACAGTCTATAGAGATTGAGGCTCACTTTCAATCATAATATACTCAAGTCCATCCATTTGACAAAGAAATGAATTTGCTCTGCCTTCTTCACTCACACCCTCTAAAGATCACCAAGTTTTAAATAAAACAACTACAACTTCACTGATCAGATTATAATTCTATGTGAGAATATGGCCAGTCGTGGCAGAATCACAATATAAATGAGTCATGAGTGATCACAAGGAAATGAAAGGTAAAACACGCATACTAACCTAATATCTCTATGTCATCTGACCTCATAGTCGAAGTTCATGCTCAAGGTGTTTGGCTGTCAGATGTTTGTACAGTCAGTCTCTGCCTGTGACCAGGGGAGTCGCTGTCCTGGGGAATGACCCAGGCCACAGGCCCAGCCCATGCCCCCTGCCCTCAGGCCACGCTCCTGGCTGGGGACAGGGCCAGGAGCAGCAGCGGTGGCCGTGGGGTCGCCTGGCCTTTGAAGGGGCCGGAAACGTCTCCTGCAGGCTGCTGGGCCCTGGATCCCCAGCTGGGGACAGGGCTGGGAGTGGCAGCCACTGGCAGCTGGGCCCTGGATCTCCAGCCCAATTTGGCCAGAGACCAGGAGAGGCAGGGCCCCTCCAGGACCCGGGGCACTGGCACTGGCATTCAGGGCACAGGCCCCATGTGCCAGGTGCCAGCGATGCCCCTGCCGGTGATCAGGCAGGGCCCAGATCTTGCTTGAAGTTGGTTCAGGATGAAGAGTCCCAGGCCAAAAGATCCAAATCTCTCCAAGTGTTTTCCTTTGTTTTTAAAAACCTGCTCTTACTGCTCCCTTTCTGGGCAGAGGTGATCTCTTTGGCTATGTCTACATTTACTTTTTTAGTTCAGACTTGCTTGTCCAAAATAAAAAAGTCTGAGGTTAGTCTGAACTAACCTTGGGCTAGTTCGGACTAACCGCAGCTTGTTAGTTCAAGCTAGCCATGTGTCCGAGTTCAAACTAACTTTTTAGTTGGACCTAGAGCCCATGGCTAGTTTGAACTAATGGCTTAGTTCAAACTTTTAAAGTTTGAACTAGCCATTATTTCATGTATTGCCCATGCTTAGTTCAAACTAAAGTTTGAACTAAGCGTGGAAGTCCAAACTAAGCACCGGCTCTTATTAGTTCAGGCTAAGCTTTGCCTAGTCTGAACTAAGAAATTTCTTAGTTCGGACTAGCCGAAGCCTAGTGTGGCCATGGGCAGTGTAGAGACATAGCTTTTGTCTCATCTGAACTTAATTAGCATATCTTTGTGTCCTCCAGGTGCTCTTTTGCGGGCAAGACCTCTGTCTGTCTCCCACCCCCCACCCCTGACTCATGCTGAACATATTACACATCTGTGCACGTGCATGAAGCTGTAGCAAACATGATATCATACTAATCATGTGAAATAGGTTATGAGCATTCATAAAAAAACATGGCATTGTATAACTGGCAACAAATCATACAATCACAGTGTATAAGTGAACAGAAAAATCACATAGATCATAACCCAAGGTGCACAGACATGCATCCTGTGACAACCCCAAAACAGAGGGAGATAATGATTTGTCATCTTATGAAAATTTGACCACATATATATTCAGAGTAATCTAACGTAAACTTAAATTGATGTTGATAAAATAAGAGAATAGGAATGAATTCTTATGGTTTAAACCTACTCTGCGATAAATGATGTAGCCTCCTGCAAGTTTCAGAGAAGTTTAAAAAAGGGTGGGGGGATGGATTTTGAAGACTCTTCACACCTGCAGGAATCTTTCCTTCCTCACAGGTAATCCAGTATTCAGTGAGTGCTGCAGCACTCTGCAAATTCTTGTAAAGGGCATGGAGGTCTGCAAAAATATTCATGGTGGTGTAGTGTCATGGGCTTGGCTTGATCAACAAAAGCAAACAAATTCAGAGGGAGATGGGCAGTTTCAAGGGAAGTTGCAGCATTATAAGAAGCCCTTTTCTATTTAGCATTTATAACTGTAAATAGGTAAACATGGTTGGATGAATTAAGAACTAATTCGAATCTTCACCCAAAACTGAAACCATACGTGAATCCATCTGGAGGTCTCAGAACTGTATGGCTGCATTTTCTTTCCCCATTCCTACCCCCCTACACCTATTTATATGACATCTTTATGCATATTTTCTGGTATAACCTGGAGTTTCATAAAGACATAGTAGAAAAACACTAACACTCTTTGTTTAATCTCCCTAACCTTGGAAGTACAATTTCCAGAACAATTTGTTTTTTCAACCCAACCACTACAGTTTGGATAAGCACAGACAAGCATCACACAACTATCAAAATTTTTGACTGTTTATCTGAACCAAACCAATTTTCTAAACCTCCCAAGGTTGGCTGTCTGTTGATCATAACCCCTTAGAAAGTCAAAACTGAAATCTGTTTCCTTAAACATCTCCAAAAGACACTCTTTTTTGGTTTTTGTACACACAGAATATTACTATAAATTTGCTTATGAATGCTGAGTTGCTGACATTCAGCTTTAATCTTGCATCAAAGAGCCTTCGTCTACAAGAAACACACACAGGCATGCAGCCCCCTGATACAATTCCCTGCTCCCGTCAAATGTTAAGATTTCTTTCTGAGACATTCTTAAGATTGATATTCATCGAATGCATATACAATTACTTGTGAGTGGCATGTACTCATGTTTGAGAAAAGAAGAGGATATATAGCAGTGCTGTGGATTTTTTGAAGACTGCCACAGTTTTCTTTCCTACTAAGAAAATGTGTTTTTAATAATGCTTTTTGTGCAACAAGCATCATCTATATTTTTTCAGCTATAGGTTGTGAGCTAATTGCAGTGTAACCAATATCAGAACAGGTCCAAGCAGTTCTAGTTTCCATTAAATGTTCCAACAGGAACAGTAGAAGAGTAGTTGCCTTAAATTACTCTCCAAAGACTGAGCCATTGAGAAGATGAGTAATATTATGACATAAAAGGGAACCGTTATGAATGAAAGGGCACTCTTGTAGAATAAAACTTTTTTGGTATCTGTAGTTTGGGGAAGAGTGTTTTTGTTGGCATGTATTAGTAGTGATATATTTATTATTAGTTCTGAGAGCATGGCCCAAGAATAGCAGCAGACAGAGCCTTGATATCATTTGTATAACCAGGACCTTGATCTAATCAGTATCTTGTAGTTCTGGCTGAAAAAGCAAACAGAACACTGAACTATGTAGCCTAGCACATGGAGTACTATCTGGAAAGAATTATTCTTGAATTCTGTAAATTAGTGGGGATAAGCATACCAAATAGCAGGAATATGAATTCTATTTGGCCAGCCAAATATTACCTGAATAACAATAAGATGTTTAATATGTAACCGGTTCACTGGAACTGCCTTGCCCTAGCAACAGAACCTCTACCATGTTACTTGAGTCATCTGTTCACCTTTCAGGGAAATAGTCTGACAGGAAATAAGCTCATATTTGGATAGACATTTAGAGTCCAGCCCATATGAAAAGGACCTCTGAATGTGGTGTTGGTTATATAAACAGTAGCGTGGATAGCCAGAAGGACAGAATCTGAACATGCCTCTTTTTCCATTTCTGCAAGGCAACATGCAGTGAGTGTGGTCTCGCTTCCAAATGAATCAGTGGCCAAGCTCTCAAAGAGCTCAATCCTGACTGGGGACAGAGTGCTTGGCACCTGGCAGGATTGAGCCATAGTATTCAGTGGGAACAGGATTGGATCCAATATATGTATTTAATTACCTTGGTTCATTCACAAATGCCTGTTCTGTTTTTAATTAAAGTAGGTTAAATTTTATTCTTTTCTCTGTAGAGATTAAGCTAGTCACTCTTAGCAAGAGCTTTTATCATATTTTTTGTGCCAGATGCTTTCTGAATAGAACTTTGATCCCAAATTTCATACATCCCTTCTAGCTGATCAGTGATGGGAGTTACTGAAGTTTTAAGCTTCTCAGCATCTGAAGAACTAATGGCCCTGAATGATCAGATAGATCAGAGTTAAAGGATGATGTAGCTAGACATCGTAATTTTTATTTTATGAGAATTTTCTGATTACTGACAACCATGCCTCATGTTGGCAAAAGTGGGTCATTTTTTTAGTCAGATTAATTTTTATTTACTGGCTTTATCATCTGTCATCAAATGCACAATATTTGAACTGAAATGAATCTGTATTACCATATATCTATATCTATATATATGACTTCAAACTCCTATAACTGTCCTCAGCTCTATCATTAACTTTTTCCCCCTTCGTTTCACTTTGTTGCTTTCTTTCCCTTTATTAGCTGAAATTGGAAATGTTTCCTTTCCTTGAGTATGACCATTAACTAGCCTGACACCATTCTTTTCTTTCTTGTATGTTCTGGGTCAAATAGTACTCTCAGCTAGACTCATGAAACCCCAAAGGCTACACAAGGGTGTCAAAAGTATAACCAAAGGCAAAATGTAGACATGTAGGCCTAACTTTCTCATTAATAGCATAGTGTAAACTCAATTGTAAACTAACATTTCAGTGGACATTATCGTAATTTACATATGGAAATGAGAGGGATAAATCTTCCACCGATGAGTGGGCAAAGATGGGAGCTGAACGATGTGTTTGGCAAATATACACAGAGAAGCAAAGGAGGGATGGAGATTCATTTTAAATTACTGTGGCTAGTGTTCCTGAATAACTTGAGTTTGAAACACTCTACAAAGGACCTTTGTTCCCTTTTGCATCCCACAGCTGTGGTTGGTTAAAATTAAGTCCGTTAATGTCTTGCAAGTAGCAGGCCCTCAAGTGCAGATGAGCTTTACCACTGCTTCTAGAGAGGAATACACTTCAAGTAGAGAGTGGCTTCTTTCTCCTTTTGGCACATATGCCTGATGTGACATAAAGAGCTAAATATTAGGGAATCTATATTCTTGTTTGCCAATGTAAGATCAAACTAAAAGCAAATCACATTTTTATGTATTATTTAAAATTGTTCTGCTTTTTTTTTAATAGGCATCATGGCAACCAATGAATATAATTTTATTGGAAAAAACACAAGCATAATTTTCTGTGCTGTGCATCATAAAACCTGGCTTTTCTTTATTAGTATTGGCAAGGTTGTAAAAGGTTGCAGCAATTTACAGCCTTTTCTAGGAGTGCAAACATTAATGCTGTACTGAAATAAGAACCAGATTGAATGGATTTTGAAAAGATCCACGTTGGCAAAGAAAAATGTGTGACCATTTTGCACAATAACTCCTTTCTTTTCTCTTTGGTCAACTTCAGTAATAGATTTAAAATGAACTGAAATATATAGTTTTTTCCAGTCTTTATTAGTCTCATCGTGGCATTAGGCATTCTGAAACTTGGCAAAGGGTCCAATGTTCTTTTCTTGCTTGCTAACCTAATAATTTGCATTAATAGTGTTCATATTGCAAACTGAAGCAAGCATGTTTAAAAAAATCTGAGTTGTTGATGCTGTGCTAATAAGGTGAATGCAAAGATGAATAGCCATTCTTCATCTGAAACCAGAATAGTGTGAACAATAGTCATTGTGCCAACTGGTGCAGCATGTAAGGGCCAGTCTACATTTGCCACAGTTTTTGGTGGCAGTCATAGGGAAATACTCAAGCTTTGCAAAGTAACTTGCATATCTCCCTTTGACTTTCTAACATCCACTTACCTCTGTTGCTCCACTGCGCTGAGTAAAAGGGAAATGCCATCCCTTTGACTCAGCGCTGCTCTTCTTACAGAGGTATAGTTACTAGTCTGACTCTAGATCAGTTGAGCAGATCTTCACTGACTGCTCAGTGGAACCACAAAGCTCGAACCGACGGTGGTGAACAGGGGCATCACTACACCTAAATATTAGGGGATGCCCAGGCCCCCACCAGCAGCCGGGGCCCCAATCCATTCCGTCTCCCCCCTGGTGATCCGCTGAGCCCTTCCCAACTCCCCTAGCAGCCCCCCAGCCCTTCCCAACTCTGCTGGCAGCCCCCAGAGCTCTTCCCTAACTCCCTGGTGGCCTGCCAAACCTTTCCCTAGCCCCTGGTCCTGCCGCTGGCCCCTGCTGCCCCAGGCTGACCCCCTCCCCCACACCCTTTCCTCTTGTGCCTGCCACCAGACTCCCCCCCACCCCCAACACCTCCTCTGCTCCCTTACCTGGCGTTGGAGGAGAGCGGGGCCCTGGCACATGCTGAGGCCCCTGATGTGACCCTGCTCTGAGCATGCTCAGAGCAGGTTCAGGCCAGGGCGTCAGTTTTAAAAACTCCCAGCTCAGCCTGGGGCAGCTTCCTCCTGGCCAGAAGACTCTTTATTCTAGCCGGGTAGAGGCCACGGCCCAGCAGCATTCCCTGCATGGGGGCGCCATGGTGCACCCCCGCTCAGGTTAGTGGCACGCTTGGGGGCTGCCCCTGAGTTTCAGGGGGGCTGAGGCCCTCCTGACCCCCCCCCCAGTGATGCCACTGGTAGTGAATATATACTTCTATAGTATAGATGTGGGAAGGCCATTTTGCACATTCACATCTTCTAATCTTTGTGTGAGTGTATGTTAAATGTGCTATTGGCTCTATTTAGCTGGACCACTGATGTGGGTGAGACAGTTTCTATAACACCAGTCCTGATCTTCCTTCAGTCTTTTGGTGCAAAATGTATAATAAAAAATAACTTCCAGTTTGGATTGCCATGGTTTGGATTCATGGTTGAAAATGGATTCCTTCCAAGAAGGCAAACATTAATGAAGAAGGGAAACTGGAACATCATCTCCCTGGAGGGCCTGTAGGGGATGTTCTTAAAAGGGGTGGTAAAAGGTTGAGTTAATGTTCACACTACAGATTACATCATGACATCACCATTTTAATACTCTCCAGACTAGAACCAGGCATTTATGTTCTCAGCCCCACATGAAGGTAAAACAGCAATGTTGTTAGTGCAAATCATTCAGAAATCACGAGTCAGATCTCAAAATAATCGTGATACTAGACTAAACATTTTATTTTAAATTGAAGTTCTTTATATTTGCTTTTTGGCTTTTGAGCTTTTATGGTGCCATTGATACACATTTTGGAGTTTCTGTCTACAACCATGGGAGCTAGAAACTTACTTGATAAAATCATCCAGTTGCCTGACTTTAGGATCAGGGACTTGAAAAAAATACCAAATTTCAGGAGATTCATGATAAAATAATGAAAGTTGGCAACACTTGTGCAGGTGTTTCCTATTGGACTGATCACATACCATGGGTTTCCCTGAAGGTGACCAAGCTTGACTTTAAAATTCATGTGAGCGTGTTTCATGGATGTGACACACAAGTGACCGAACTAATGTGATTGAATAAGGAGTAACCAATGTGAGTGACACAGTTACTATGAAACCTGTCATGTTATTTCAAGATGGTAGGTAATATGATACAGAACCTTTTGACTCCCAAGTCACTAGTTAAATTCTAATCCACCCTAGTGGTGGCAGAAACCCATTTGTAAGTTCTGGGCTGTTCTTTGGCCTGCAATGAGTAGGGATCTCAGTCTAGTCTGCAGGGAGTGGGTATCTGTTTGACAAAAACTATTGAGCTCAAAGGACCCTAGTTGTTGAATGAATCAGACTGAATGGAACCGAAGAGATTTGGAGGCTGAGTCATCCTCTCACCCTCAGAGATGATTTCTCTAAATCAGTCTTCTTGAGATGCAGGGTGATGATGGGAAACTTGTAC
The DNA here is from genome assembly GCA_007922195.1 of Podocnemis expansa. NCBI lineage: Eukaryota > Metazoa > Chordata > Testudines > Podocnemididae > Podocnemis > Podocnemis expansa. Next base: position 38,553,585 of record ML681964.1, on the reverse strand, counting down.
TGCTATTATCCATTTGCTACCTATTTTGCCAGTAGAGGATTTCAACTTTGAGATTTGTCACCCTTTTCCAGACACTAATTTCACAAAATAAATATACATGGGGTGAAGGTTTTTCTAAATTATCCATAAGTGAAATGAAAGGAATGGCATGTGTACAGGAATAAATTTGGATGTAGTAATGCTACCAAAAGGCATTGAGTGCCTCCTCTACTGAGTAGAATAAAGTGTTCATTGTACTTCTATTAAAATAATTATATGTGTCAAGTATGAGCCATGTAAAAAGACATGCATGATGTATTTCTGATCACATAAAGTGGCTTTTGTTTTGATGAGAGAGAGGCAGAGTAAATCATAGCAGCATTAATAGTAAAGAGGGCTAACACAGCACTGGACACAGAAGCAAGAGTTCAGTACTGTACTGTTGAGAAAGCATTAGTTAGATCTCATTTAGCCGACTGGCTTTTTCTAGAAGACAGTTAAAACACATAGCAGGAGTTTTTCACTTTTTATCCCTCAATTGGCCATAGGATTTTTGTTATCTTTTGACATAAATAACATTTCTTCAAAGCATCTGACGAAGTGGGATTTTCTCCCACAAAAGCTTATGCAAGAAATAAATTTGTTAGTCTTTAAGTGCAACAAGACTCCTTGTTTGTTTTACTTAGCATTTCAGATGGTTACGTATACAAGTTGTGCAAGATTTTAAGAAGATAAATGTTATAATTATTAAATTCATGTGAGATGAAGAGAAGAATGGTCATCCTGTCATTTCAGAAATGAAGGGTCTGTGACTGGCATCAGTGGTTGTACTGCTAGGTAAAATATTGGGCATTAATCTCTGCATCAGTAGCTCATTACAAACCAGGCTTTGGAGGTCTGTGAAGGCCTGGTGAAATGGTTAAAGCTAGTCACTGCAACCTACTGTCTGCTTAAACTGCATGTTGTAATTAGTGTAACCATGATGACTGCATACAAAACATTCCATAAAATTCATCATGCATGCCTTTATTTTCATATTCTGTCCTGCAACAAGAGTTTGAATTTTTGCAGAGCCTTTGTCCTTTCTGTTTGTTCTCTCAAATCCCCTCATTTTTCTATTCAATTTTTCACCTACCCCAAGAGTCAATGTCATGATTTCCCTTTTATTGGGGAAAGAGGGATGCTCGGTCCTGGCACTCTGTGATTTTATGTTTCCCTACATGTAGAATGTGCCAGATGCGCCCTTGAGACTCAGGTTAAAAAAACAGAAAAGAAAAGAAAAAAAAAGAACATTAGATAGGAAGAACAATATGACTCCCACTTTAGTCCAATGGAGGCCACCTGAGAGCACTGTGAGATGTTCACAGTTTTCTCAGCCTCTACTGCAGAGGCATTGAGGACAAGCAGTACACTGTGCTGAGTGTAGGCCAGAAAGCTAGCCATTTCAGGATCTTTGTTCCTATCTGCTAGTGTTTTAGATCAAAGCCAGGTTAGGCAGCTCAAACTGCTTAACTCTCCACAAGCACATGCAAACTGCTGCCACCACCTCTACTTTTTGCGTGCATATTGTTTGAGTAAAATTTTGCTTACGCAAACCAAGCCACATGTCAAATGAAATACAATAAATCCCTTAGACATCCTGGATTCTCCTTTTCGTTTACTTTCAGTTAGGAGCTCCATCAGTAAGATCTGGCTAAGATGAGACACAGTACAGTGTAGATCAGGATGTTTGGTCTTCTGTCTGGCAGAAATAGATATTTCTTTTTAAATTAAATATGTTCTCTAAACTGTTCCATAACAGATGTCTTTGGACTTGAAGTTTGTTTTTAAAGATGAGAATAATGTATCCTCAAGTCATTGTGTTCTCTACTTCTTTTTTTTATTTTTTTTTTATTTTGTAAGTATGTTCCTATGAATACACTGATGTCACTGGGGTGCTGACATCTCCAAACTACCCCAATAACTATCCGGTGAAGACAGAGTGCATATACAGGATCAGAGTGGAAACCAACAAACAGATTGTACTGCGCTTCACCAACTTCACCTTGGAAGGAAATAAGCTCTGTTCAATGGATTATGTGGAAATCAGGCAAGCCAATTTATTTCTATTATCCTCATTACTGAGCATAATCCAGGGGAGGAAATAGAATCCATTTATGCTGAACAAAAAACTTGGTTTGAAATGTACTTGGAATTGGCACAGAAGAAAGGGTTTGATAGTGAACTGTAAATAAAGCCTTGTTGCACTCTCCTTCCTATTCCATTCTTATGTTTCCGACTGGTGACAGTCCTGGATAAATTCTGGCTGTTGAGGTAAGTTAATGGATTCTTGTTTGGCTTGTAAGTTTCTCAGCAGAAGGACCACCTCTTTCTGAACCGGTGGAGGAGTGGCACTGTAAGTGAAAGAAGGCACAGAGTCAAATAAAGTAAAAAATCCAAAATGACTCAAACCAGTGATTCCAAACCTTTTTAACAAATATATATATATATATATCTTTGCAGCCCCCCCAGCTGATGATGTAATCTGGCCCACACCACTCTGGTGGTGCCACTAGGACAGTTGGCAAGCAGCACCACTGCCACCATGGGCCCGCTGTTGGGGAGCCAAGCCGTGGCAGCTATGGCCCCCTGCCCTTGCCCCTTCCAGGGTGCTACCATGACCTCATCCCCCCTTCTAGGATCTGGCTAGGGGTGGGGAGAGGCAGCCCTGGCAGAATGCATCCGGGCTGCTGCTGGATTTCAGCCCTGGTAGGGAGAGACTCTGCAGACCCCCTGCAACATGTCCGCATCACTGTTCCCTCTAAGCTGTGTGCGTGTGCATGTGCACACAGGTCATGAAGCCTGTGCACACAACAAAATAAAGTGCACAGAAAAAAATTCAATAGCGCTAATATTGGTCCTCACAAAGAAATGTTTCTGCGCACACAAAGAAATTGTTTGCATATACAGTCTACGAGTAACTAGCGGGAACACTTGACGGACCCCAGGGGTCCCCAGAGCACAGGTTGGGAACCACTGATTCAGACTGTATCACAGAATCTCTTCGGGGAGAAATTCCATGCTTGAACAAGATATAGTAGCAGGAATCTAGTGCTGACCACGTGACCAGGAAAGTGAAAGTGACTGTGACATCTCAGGGAGGCTAGAGTGGCTTTATAGGCAGAAAATGCAATTGTAATCGGGGTTTTCAACTATCCTCATATTGGCTATGTGTCATCTCAGGATGGGATGCAGAGAGAAGATTTCTTCACATATAAATGACTGCTAGTCCTGGAATTCACAAGGGGAGAGGCAATTGTTGGTTTAGCTTTAAGTGGAACACAGGATCTGGTCCAGGAGTTGTTATAACTGAAACTGTGTGATAATAGTGACCATGATGTAATTAAATTTAACGTCAACGAGGAGAATGGGAGGGGGGAATTCTAAAGAAACCCACCACAGTAGCATTTAACTTCAAAAAGGGAGTTAGATAAAAATGAGGAAGCTAGTTAAACAGGAAAAAGAAAAAGTCACAAAGGTTAAATGCCTGCAAACTTTATGGAGACTATTTAAAAAACTGTACTAGAGGCACAAACTAACCATGTACTCTAAATTTAAAAACAAAAACAAAAAACAGTAAGAAGACTAAGAAAATGCAACCTAGACTAAACAAAAAAAGCTAGGAGTCTTGTGGCACTTTAAGACTAACAGATTATTTATCGCATGAGCTTTCGTGGGAGAAAATCCCACTTTATCAGACGCTTTGAAGAGGGGGAACTTACATTACTGGATGAAAATTTTCATCCAATTCTGTAAGTTCCCTCTCTTCAAAGCGTCTGATGAAGTGGGATTTTCTCTCACGAAAGCTCATGCGATAAATAAATCTGTTAGTCTTAAAGTGCCACAAGACTCCTTGCTTTTTTTGCTTTACTAGACTAACACAGCTGCCCCTTTGGAATTTGGCTAGACTAAACAGTAGAATAAAAGAGGTGAAGAGGGGCAAAAAAGGCATCCGTTAAAAACTGGAAGTCAAACCCTAATGAGGAAAGAGAAAGGAGCATAAACTCTGACAAGTTGCTTATAAAAGCAGAATAAAGCAGGCCAAGAAAGAATTTAGTATTTGTGTCCTTACCTAGTTGTTATTCTAACAACAATTTTTTTAGGTAGCTCAGAAGCAGAAACCTTCCTAAACAATCTGTGGGACAACTAGATGACTGAAGTGCTAATGGGCACTGAATGGCTTCTTTTAATCAGTCTTCACCTGCAGAGGCTATGGGGGTGTCCCGATATGCAAGCCATTCTTTTAAGGTGACAAATGAGAGGAGCTGTGCTAGACTGAAGTGTCAATAGAGGGGTTTTGGAGCAAACTGATAAATTAAAAAGTAATAAGTCATCAGGTCCAGATGCTATTCACCCAAGAGTTCTCAAAGAACTTGGGTATGAAACTGCAGAAACTATTAAGTCTGGTATGTAACCTATCACTGAAATCAGCAGCTGTACCAGATGACTGGAGTGTAGCTAGTGTAACACCTGTTTTTAAAAAAAGGCTCCAGGAGTGATCCGGCAATTACAATCCAGTAAGCCTAACTGAAGTACCAGGCAGATTGGTTAAAACTATTGAAAAGAACAAAATTATCAGACACATAGATGAACACAGTATTTTGGGAAAGAGTCAACATGGATCTATAAAGGGAAATAATGCTTCACCAATCTATTAGAATTCTTTGAGTGGATCAAGAAGCATGTGGACAAGTGTAATCTGATTACTATAATGTACTTGGACTTTCAGAAAGCCTTTGACTAAGTCCCACACCGAAGGCTTTTAAGAAAAGCAAGCAGTCACGTGATAAGAAAGAAGTTCCTTTCTCAAAACAGTACTTGGTTAAAATATAGGAAACAAAGGGTAGGAGTAAATAGTCCATTTTCACAATGGAAAAAGATAAATAGCAAGAATTGGTACTGGAACCTGTACTGTTCAGTGTATTCATGAATTATCTAGAAGAGGGGATAAACAATGAGACAGGAAAATTTGAACAAAATGAAAAATCACTCAAGGTAGTTAAGTCCAAAGCTGACTGTGAAGAGTTACAAAGTGATCTTACTAAATGGGGTGACAAAAAAGCAGATGAAATTCACTGTTGAGATGTGAAAAGTAATACACATTAGAAAAAACAATCCAATTCAAGCTTGCTGATGAGGGATTCTAATTCAGCTATTACTACTCAAAAAAAAAAAAAAGGATGTTGACGTCATCATGGATAACACACTGAAAATATTTGCTCAATGTGCAACGGCTGCCAAAAAGGTAGTGACGTTAGGAACAATTAGGAAAGGAATAGAGGATAAAATAAAAATATCATAATGCCACTATATAAACCCATGGTTCACCCACACCTTGAATGCTCTGTGCAGTTCTGCTGACCCCATTTCAGAAAGGATTCATTAGAATTGGAAGAAGTGTAGAGAATGGCAACAAAAATGATTACGGGTATGGTACAGCTTCCATATGAGGGGAAACTTAAAAGACTGGGAGTGTTTCTCTTAGAAAAGAGATGACACAGGGGGAGATGATAGAGTCCTATAAAATGATGAACGGTTTGAAGAAAGTGAATAGGGGAACATTGTTTACCCCTTCACATATCCCACAAGCTAGGAGTCACCAGGGGCATTGCTGACACTGGGCTTACAAGGCTCGAGTCCCAAGTCCCCGGGTGGCGGTGGCTGCAGTGGTGGCATGCTTATGACGCTTGAGCCTTGAGTCCTGGCACCCAAGCCCCGCATCTTTTCCCGGGCCAAGGGCACTTCTGGGAGTCACACAATGAAATTAACATGTAGCAGATTTAAAACGAATTAAAGGAACTACCTCACACAATGCACAGTTAAGCTGTGCAATGTTCACGTGCAATGTTGTGAAGGTCAGATGTATCAATAAGTTCAGAATTAGATAAGCAAAATGGGCAGTGGTATAACTCCCTCCCTTAAGTGTTCCTCAACCTCCAACTCCCAGAAGAATGCTGGCACTGGCACTCATTGGAGACAGGATACTGGGCTAGAAGGATCATTTGTTGACCCAGTATGGCCATTTTTATGTTGTATAGTTGCATGTTTTGTAGAGCATTGTGTATACTTACATATTTAAACTATATAAAAAATCAGTGCCCTGAAGAGTAGAACTGAGTGTAGTGTTACTCTTGATTCTGCTGAGCTTTGTAATCCACTACAGAACAGTGGACAATGCACTGTGACAATACACCGATGGTATCATGAAGACATTGCAGATATTGATAATGAAATTTCCAGGTAGAGTGGGCTAGATGTTTTAGCTGATGACACATTGAAAGTATTTAACTTCAGCAGACCTACAGAAATTTGTACTTGCTGAAGATCTGATTTAGTTTCTGTGCTGCTGCCATCTTCAGCACTACAATTTAATTGGAACTTAGGAGGAAATTTTAAAATTGAGCAAAGTGGATGTGGGTCAGAGGAAGCATTTTCACAGTTCATAAACTGCAGCAACTTGAGATATCAGCAAGTTGTTTAAGTCATATTTAGCAGATGAAGAGGAGAGAAAAGGCCTTCTGTGTAATAACAAGCTTAAACTGACAGGTTTAGTCAAAACAAGTAAAAACAGGATTTCTCTTTAAAATATGGCTCTACTTTAATTCTACTTTGGCAGCAGTGTAAAAGGGCACCTAGCTTTATTTTTTTCCCCCTCCAATCCTGATGTAGGACCTCTACTTTCCTGTACATGAAATTGCATAGTACTGATATTAGGGAAGTCAATGGGTATGTCCACATGAGTCTTTTATTTCGAAACAACATTGGTTGTTTCAAAATAAAAAACTGTATGTCCACACGTTTTCTTGTTTCGAAACAACAGAGCCCGTCATTCTGAAACGAGCTGTCATTTCAAAACGGCTTAAACAACTTTCGTTTCGAAATGGCGGTTATTTCGAAACTCGTTGTTTCGAAATAACGCAATTTGGATATGTTATTTCGAAACAACCGTTGTTTTGACCTTCCTCCCAGGGTGCATGGCCAGGGATCAGCACCAGCAAGGGGAAGCAGCGGGGGAAGCTGGCTGGGGCGCCCGACGCCCCCTCTACCTCTGGCAAGGGAAAGCAGTGGGCAAAGCCGGCTGGGGTGCCCACCACCCCCTCTGGCCCGGGCAAGGGGAAGTGGCAGGGGAAAACCCGCCGCTCCCCCATGCCCAGCAAAGGAGGGGGCAGCAGGTGCCCCAGCCACCTTGGCCGGCTGCTGTAGCTGGGCACCCCGCTTGCCCAGCCCCTGGCTGCCTGGAAGTGGGGAGCCCGGGTTAGGGGCAGAGCCGGCTGCCAGAGCCCCTTCCCTTGCCCCAGCCCTGGAGGCAGGTGGGCAGGGGGCAGGTCGAGCTACGGCAGCCCCTGCCCTGGCTGGGGGGCAGACACCCAGCCCCACAGGGGCAGAGCAGGCTCCCCACTGTGGGGGCATGGGTCGCCTATCCCCATGCTACTCCCTTTCCCCACCCCAGCCTCAAGGCGGGAGCAGGGGACTAGACTGGGAGCTGCTTGCAGTCTGGGGCAAGCAGCTCCCAGCCACATCGGGCTCCTAGTGCTCTGCTCCTGCCTTGAGGCTGGGGTGGGGAAAGGGGGTAGCAGGGGGCTGGGCAACCCATGCCCCTGCTTAGGGCAGTGGGGCTGAGGGGCAGTGGGGGAAGCCCTGGGGAAGAGAGGCTTCCCCATCTGTCCCCCTGCCCCATGTTTTTTCCCCTGCCACTGGCTCTGGAGAGCCAGTGGTAGGGGATTGGTTGGCAACATGGCCCTGCTAGGGGGCCATGTTGCCACACTACCCATCATGCCCCTCTCCTAAATTGAAATAGCAAGTCCTGTGTTTGGACATGTTATTTCGATTGGGGCTTTTCCCTTATTTTGAATTGATTTTTTAGTTATTCCAAATTAACTGATTTCGAAATAAGGGCTTTATTTTGAAATGAGTCGTTTTGAAATAACTTATTTCGAAACAAGGCCCCGCGTGTGGACATAGCCAATGACAGTATAATGGCCATCATACTTTCAGTGAGGTAGCAGTTTGTGTGAATGTACATGCACATATGTGGAAGTGTGTGGCTGTCCCTCCTTGTCAGTCTGTGAGGCAGGGCCGGTCCAACCATATGGGTGGAGTAGGTTGTCACCTAGGATGCCAGGTTTTAAGGGGCACCAAATTAGATGGAAGTAATTTTTTTCTCTATTTAAAAATATATATTAATATATTATCTCTTATAACATATGGGGAGGGGGCGTTCCAAAATCATAGTCTTCCTAGGGCGCCAAAATCCCTTGAGCTGGCCCTGCTGTGAGGCAGGTCATGCCCTCTCACTTTCACACCTTTGTAGGCAGGCTTAAAGCAGGGAAATAGGTAAACAGTCTGTGGCCTCAGACCCTCTGGCAGGGCAGGGCAGGGCAGTCATGTAGTCTGTAGGCTCACAAGGAGGGGTGAACACCAACCACGCCTCCAGGCCTATTGTGGAGTATGTGCCATGCTAGGGGTGGGATGACAAGTTATAGGGGGACCCAGCCTCACCCTGCCCCACCCTGCCCATTGGGTCCCAGTCTACAGCCCCTAACAATGGTTCCACCACTGGGTCAGCAGGACTTTGGCTAAAATGTGCTGACCAGTGCTCAATCACAAGCAAAATACAACTGTAGTCAACAGTTCCTGGGCTACTTTCTACTGTTCCCTTGGGGTGTGCCTGCATCCAGGGATTATCACCTGCCTCCCTCCCCCCCACATCCCGGGGTAAGTAACCAAGAGCAGTTCTAGTAGCTCCTCAATGTCTGGGTTGTCAGGCAGCTCAGTTGTGTTGGTCAAGTCCGTGGCACAGCCAGAATCCTCTCTCCAACACTCCAACCTGAAGGAAGAGGTGTCCTCAACTGGAAGCTCTCTCCTAAATGAGCCTTTATCATAGAATCATAGGGTTGGAAGGGACCCCACGAGGTCATC
>ML681964.1:38489883-38544248 GCA_007922195.1 Podocnemis expansa | reverse complement strand
CCCATGGACTTGTGCACATCTAGTTTCTTTAAGCAGTCCCTAACCTATCATTTCAGTTCCTGTCCTGCCCTTCTGGTTCTAGCATGGTGGGTGTAGCATTCTTGGCTCTACTCACTGGGGTGGATGGCCATCCTTCCTTGTCAGTTTTGGTGATGGGCCATACCTCCTTGTTACACACATACCACCTCAAATCCAGCTCCCAGTATTTGGGGGTGGCTGGATCTTCTTGCCCTAACTATGACAATGTATCTATGTTGACATGCTCCTTACTGGCTTGGTGTTGTATAGTGAAGGAGAATGGCTAGAGAGTCAAGTATCAGTTTATTAGCCAGGCATTAGTATCTTTCATCTTTTAGTGCCATTTCAAGGGTGTGTGATCCATTACCACTACAATGGAGCCTCCTAGAAGGTAGTAGTGGAGGATTACCATGCCAACTCTGCCTGCTAAGGATTTTTTTTTTGATAACAGTATAATTTCAGTCCAGAGGGAGAAACTTTACACTAATGTACAGTACCAGGTGTTTCATGCCATCAGTGTCCAGCAAGTGGACCACGCTGAGCCCAGTAGTGGAGGTATTGGTTTGGACAACAGGTTGCAGTTGAAGTTAGGAATGTATAATATGGATTCAGAGTATAGCTGGCCTTCTAGGGTCTGGAATGCTCCTTCACATGTGGGTGACCATAACAGTTATTGTGATCAGTCCTTCATAACTAACCCAGTTAGGGGGGCTGAAATTGTGGTAATACCTGAGATGAAATGCCAGTAATAGCTCATCAGTGCTAGAAACTGCCTGAACTGTTTCTTGAAGGTTGGGTTTTCTGAATGGTTTGAACATTGCCATCTAGGGGCTGAAAAATGCCTCACCCCAGGGTGTACCCCAGATTGGGTGGCATGAAACAAACTATTTGGCACTTCCTGGGATTTAGGGCTAGGCCAGCTCCCTGAAGGATGCTGAGGACAGCTGCCACCTGGTTGAGTGGTCCTAATCCCAGCAGTTATTGCTGCTGTCCAGCTAGGCTTCAGCATACTCATTATGGAACTATAGGAGTCAGGTCATCAGATGCTAGAAGGTGGCCCCAGGAAGGCTAAAGGCCATCCTGATGAACTGGTAGATCATTCTGGAGGTGGCTAAAGTGATTTTTATTCCTTTAACTCAGGTTCTAGTAGCCCTGGTCAGATCAGTTGATGTAATGCATCATGGTTCTCCAAGATGGCTGAGTAGCTCATTTAACCGGGGCATTGATGAGACATTGAACTTTGAGATTGTGTTGACCTTCTGGAAATCTGTGGAGAACTTGTGGATCCCATCTGGTTTGGGGGATGAGTACAATGGGGTTATGCCATTTGCTAGTGCATCTCTCAGTAATCTATATTCAGCTTGGCTTGAATCTCCTGTTCTAGAATTTGCTGCATGTAGCACTCGGGTCTCATCTCAGCTGGGGGGCGGGGGGCGTTCAGCATAATGAAACAGCTCCTCCTGCTTGTGCCACAGTTTCAGGAGGTCAATATAGTAGATCTCTCTTCTACTGGTTGCATTGGTAGATCTCATAAGTAATAGGGGCAACCTAAGCAGAGTGCCTCATACAGGGCCAGCCATCAAGCTGACAGCTTGGATTCCTTGGAGGGAAGCAAAACAAGCACCTGATCTCCAGGCTAAAGATCTGAGTGCATATTCACTAGTTGTAGAATCTGGCCTGGGGCCCTTGGGTGAACTAAGTGTTTTCCTTTTCAGTGGCCCCAGCCTGGGACATTTGTTCTTGCAGCTGCAGCACATGTTGGAAGAGTCCCTGGATTTGGGATGGGGGTCTGTTGTTGCTGGACAAAAATTGTTTCCACATTTCTTTCCTGAGGGCCAACAGCCCTCAAGACTGGTATTCATACAGCAGCTCAAAGGAGAAGAATTTGATGGAGGTCTGTGACATGTTCCTGATTACAAGTAGCAGGGACAAAAGCAGTTGATTCCAGTAGCATAATTCCTTTGGGGGGAACTTTCTGAGTATGCCCTTCAAAGTTTTATGAAAGCACCTAATGAGCCAGTCCATGTAGGGCTGGCATACTGAGGTCCTCAGCTTTCTGACTCCCAGGAGGGTGCACACTTCACAGAGGAGTTGAAAGGTGAAATTTGTCCATGAGTGTCTCCCTGGGTAAACCCATGTGGACAAAGATCTGTAAGAGCTCTGCTGCTATGGTACAGATGGTGGCATTAGTCAAGGGGATGGTCTCAGAAAAATGAGTGGTAAAGTCTATTACAACCAAGATGTAGCAGAAACCATCAGTGCTTCTTTCCAGGGATCGCACTAAGTCCATTGCTATCTTCTTGAAGGGCATTGCCACCACTGGGAAGGGACCAATTGAACTTTTTGCACTCCTGATGGCACCATCAAGTGGCTCTCTGGCAGGAAGCACAGTGGTCCCCAATGTCTTGCAGGCCCGTCCATGGGAGAGGGGTGAGCAGGGCATCCTCTCCTGGCCGTGCAGTTCCATGGGCCCTGTACCACTGCTCCCCCCACTGCCATGCTGTGCCCCACTCTGCTGCCTTCAGTGGGAAGCCAAAGGCAGTGGGGCAGGACAAGACCACAGAACCTGGCCTCTGGGATGGCCCTCCCCGCCCCCAGAGCAGAGCAGCTGGCTCATGGGCAGAACGGTTCAGTCCACATGTAGTGTGAGAGAGTAAAGCCTGGTCTCTGGGCTCACCTGCCTTGTCCCCCCCACCTTGGGGTGAGGGCTGCCTACAAGCTGATTGGCCCTGCATCCGGCTTCCCCCCAGGTATGGCCCTGATGTCTTGGTATATAGCCAACTAAAGAAAGTAGATCAAGGACCACACTGGGTCTTCTCTTGCCCAGACGGCCAGCAGCAGGGAAATCATAGGCTAACCTTAACATGGTTAGCTGATGACACTGGAGAACCACTAGTTGAGACCAAGACTCATGGGTCTGGGCATCTTAGTCAACTTGATACAGTCTATTCTGCCTGAGCTCAAAATGAATGCCTGTCATGGGTCTGTTGCTTCTTTGGTCCTGGCCAAAGTCTCTTGCTCTATCTAGTAAGGGTTCTTCTCCCTCTAACTGGATTGGTGCATCCTCCAGCAGGGCAGTGGGTCCTCTGGAGCTGTCTCCCCTTGTTCTATACTGGCATCATCAGGGGCATGCCCCTCTAGAGCTATCTGAGTTGGGAATTCCTGGAGATTCATCTTTCACAGGAGCTACAAGAATTCAGGCAGTTTCAGCCAAGGATAAAGGGGCAGAGCAGCTCTTGGATGATACCCATGGGCATTCTCCAGGTCTCACCATCTGTGGTTAGGATTGCATAGGCTTGGGTTGTTTTCTACATCCCTAGGGATGCACTAGAGGCAGACCTGTCCCAGGATTTGGTTGCATGCTGATACCAGCCGCCACCATACCAGGGTTTGTCAATACCTGGAATCTATCAGAGCATGGAGGCTTCTTTCTTTGAGGTCCACAGAGACTGTCATCTTTGCATGTATGTGATAGTGGGCACAGGCCTCCACAGCATATAACTGGCCAAACAAGCAGTGCATGGCTTGGTACTGGCTCTGGAGAAACCCAAACTGGCTGCACATGAAGCAGGGTCCAATCTGTGTGGGAATGACCCAGGTCTCAGGCCTCCAAGGGTCTCCTCAAGGTCCAGTTTTAGGTGTTTTCCTCCACCACCATGACCAGTGGGGTGTAAGGGTGGTCTGTGGTTGAGGGCCAGCCACACTGCCACTGTCAGGAGTTGGGTCAGGCTGGCAGTCACCTGAAAGTTCAAGGGTCATTTGGTGGCCAGTGTGCTGTGGATCGTTGTTGCCACTTTGGACATTATCAGATTTTCCACTGCCAGGAAGTCCTTCATTAGTAGATTGCCATTCCATATGGTGGAACAGTGTTGCATGACCCAGGTCTGGTCTTGAGGTGAAAGGATGTTTAAGAACTGTTCTGTCACTACCTGCTCAGCGATCTCAGCAGTGGTGTATTGCTTTGGCAGCAGCCATTGCCAGAGGCGATGTCTTGAGCCTTTCCTTGAGCCAAGACCTAGTTTCAGGAATAATACTGAGAATGTCCAGCATGGCCACCTTTATGGCATTATCATTATGGGTCTCTTCATTCAGGAGAGCCTGATAAGCAATCTTGGCTGCCCTCATCAGGTAAGGAGCTAGGAGGGTGGTCCATTGGGTCAGGATTCACCCTATCGCTAAGGTGATGCACTTAAAAATTATTAAGAATGCCTCCAGATTGTCCTTAGGCCCCATCTTCATGAGGAAGAGCGGTGTCATGTCAATTCTTGTGTCTCTAGGATAGAGCTGGAGAGACTAGCAATCAAGACAGCTAGCTGATGCACATATGGCCACTGCTGTTCTTGCTGTTGCACCCCCAGGTCTTGGATATGCTGTTGCTGCTGGCCTCCCATTTGCTGAGGCAGGTCTTGGATATGCTGCTGCTACTGGAACTGGGTGGCTTGTTGCTGCTGGTGGCTCTCAGCTAACCACTTCATCAGCATATTGAAATCCATGGTGGTACCATGCTGATGGTGGGTCCAGAACAAGTTCAGTCCCTCTTTGTCTCAGGGGGCAAAAGACTCCCACTTTCTCCACCACATGTAGGAGTGCATGATTGTCTTTGCTTGATATTCTGTGAGGGAGGCTATGCTCTCTCACTGTTGCACCTGTGGAGGCAGGCTCAAAGCAGGTAATTAACTGAGCAGTCTGTGGCCCCTCACCCTCAGGGAGATGAGAGCAGTGAAACAGTTTATGGCCCCAAGCCGTGAGGCAGAGCTGGGTATCTGTATCACCTGCAGCACAGAAAGATGACTATCCTGAAAATCTACCAGTTCAGGAGGCATAACAAAACATTGCATATGTACCCCAGTTGCAATATTGTGGGGTGCCACTACCAGCTATGCATAAAGTCAGAAACATCAGCTTTGGAATCATCTGTGGAGGCCAAAAAAAACTAAGGGTCAGCCCCTCTGTGCTGAAATTTAGGTAGGCTAATAGAGGCTTTTGTTGTCTTATGCAGGAGGGTCATGATAACATAGATACTTTGCATTCACTGTGAGCTCAGGAAACTTGGAAGATCCAAGAAATGCTTCTTAAATTCTGTCAGGATGTTGAGATGTTTTGAAATGACATTATTGAGATTTACACCCAGTTTATGAAGATATTTAGGGATTGCTGATTTCAGTGTTGCACCACTTAACTTATTTATGGCTCTAAATTGCATTTACAAAGGGACTTAGGAACCTATATCCCATAAACTGTCAGTGGGATTTATATTCCTAAATCCCCTTTGAAAATGCAATTTAGGCTACTAAATCAGGTAGGCCTTGCAGTGATGAGTGCAGCAATACCTAAATACCTTCACAAGCTGAGCAAATGTGATGGCAAGAGGTTTGTGAATAGCTGATTAAGATCTCTCCCACATAGCAGAACTCCTTCAGGAGTTAGTGATGCATTCTTACTGATGGCAAAGCTGAAGGAATCCCAGGAGAAATTTAATTCACTCCTCTTACTCTTTACATGTTTGACTCAGGACTTTTCTTTTATTTCATTCTAGAGATGGAGGCTATGAGATATCACCAATCCTTGGAAAATACTGTGGTTCAGCTCTGCCTCCCGTAATCATCTCCCATAGTAACATGCTATGGATAAAATTTGTAAGTGATGTATATGGCACTAGAACTGGATTTTCAGCTCACTGGGATGGAACCACAACAGGTAAAATGAAAATGCCAAGTATGGAATAATTTGACAGATCTCCTTCTTAGAGTCTCTATTTGTTTTTGTCCATGATTTTTTTCTATCTCCCCTGCACCTAACTGCACTCTGCATCCACTTTAAATATGTTTTCCTAAAATTAACTTATTTGGGGCAACAGAAGTTCAAGCACTTTAGAACAGAGATCTATATTTGCTGTTCCTGTGTTAATAAGGGCTTTTCTCCATGTGACTTAAAATAGCATCCATATTCTAGTTCCAAAGGGGCAGCTGTGTTAGTCTAGTAAAGCAAAAAAAGCAAGGCATCTTGTGGCACTTAAAGACTAACAGATTTATTTATTGCGTGAACTTTCATAGGAGAAAATCCCACTTCATCATATGCTTTGAAAAGGAGAAATTTACAGATTGGGATGAAAATAAATGCCGGGGAGTGTAAGACATGGGATCAGGTCATACTGCAACAGCAAATCAGAGCATTTGTAAGGATTCAAACTCCAGGAAACAGCACACAGAGGGAGGGTGAAGTCAAATTACTTGTTATAATGTGAAAATAATCCATAGTCATGATTAGGTCCCGCTTTCACACAATCTAATTTGCATATTAGTTGGGTTTTGGCTGTTTCTCTTTGAAGTCTTGATGTCCCATTGATTTTCTTGAGGACCATTATTAACAAATCATTAATGCAGTGATTAGGAAGATGGAGGTGCTCAGCAACTGTTTTTTTTTCTTTGTGTTGTGATTTCTGATGTCAGTTTTGTGCTCATTTATTCTTCTGCATAGGGACTGTCCTGTTTGTCCAATACATAAGGTGTGGGGGCATTTGCGGCATATGATGGCATAAATCACATTAGTGGATGAGCAGGTGAAGGACCCTTTGATGGAGCAGCTGGCTTGATTAGGTCCTATGATGGTGTCTTTTGTGCAGATATGTGGACAAAGTTGGCAGCATGGTTTGTTGCAGAGACATGTGCCTTGCTTTAATGTTTCTGTTTTGTTAGGTCTGTAGTTGCTAGTGAGTATCCGTTTAAGGTTTGGGGGTTGTCTGTAGGTGAAGAAAGGTCTGTCTCCCAAGGCTAGAGAGAGTGAAGGGGTCATCTTTTAAAATAGGCTGTTTGTCCTTAATGATCTCTTGTAGAGGTCTGACTTGAGGGTTGTATGTGGTGACCAGTGGTGTTCTATTGTTTTCTTTTTTGGGCCTTTCCTGTAGTAGTTGACTTCAGGGTCCCCGTCTGGTGCTGTCATTCTGTTTCTTTACTTCTCCAGGTGGGTACTGTAATTTTAAGAAAGCTTGATAGAGATCCTAAAGATGTCTGTCTCTGTCTGAGGGATGAGAGCAAATGCAGTTATATCTTAGGACCTGGCTGTAGACAATGGATTGTGTGGTGTGTTTAGGATGGAAACTTGAGGGATGTAGATAAAAATATTGATCAGTAGGTTTTTGGTATAGAGTGGTGTTGATGTGTCCATCCCTAATTTGTACTGTAGTGTTCAGAAAGCGGATCTGCTGTGTGGAGTGTTCCAGGCTCAATTTGATTGTGGGGTGGAAATTGTTGAAATCTCTGTGGAACGCTTCAAGAGCATCCCTGCCATAGGTCCAGATGATGAAGTCATCAATGTAGCATAAGTAGAGGAGAGGTGCTTTGGGATGAGAGTTGAGGAAAAGTTATTCTAAGTTGCTCATAAAAGTGTTGGCATATTGTGGGGCCATTTGCGTCCCCTTAGCAGTGCCACTGACTTGGAGGTATAAATTATCCTCAAATCTGAAATGGTTGTGGGTGAGCACAAAGTCACAAAGTTCAGTCGCAAGCTGTTCTGTGGCATCATCTGGGATGGTTCTTCTACTAGCTTGTAATCCATCCTTGTGTGAGATGTTGGTGTAAAGAGTTTCTACATCCATAGTGGCCAGGATGGTGTTTTCAGGAGCTCACCGACGGATTGGATTTTCCTCAGGAAATCCGTGGTATCTCAAAGGTAGCTAGGAATGTTGATAACATAGGGTCTGAGGAAGGAGTCCACATAGCCAGATAAGCCTGCTGTAAGAGTGCCAATGCCTGAGATGATGTGGCATCCAGGATTTCCTTTTTTATGGATTTTAGGTAGTAGATAGAATATAACAGGTAATTTGACTTCACCCTCCCCTATGTGCTGTTTCCTAGAGTTTGAATCCTTACAAATGCTCTGATTTGCTATTTCAGTATGACCTGATCCCATGTCTTACACTCCCCTGCATTTATTTTCATCCCATTCTGTAAGTTCCCCCTCTTCAAAGTGTCTGATGAAGCAGGATTTTCTCCCATGAAAGCTCATGCGATAAATAAATCTGTTAGTCTGTAAATGCCACAAGACTGCTTGCTTTTTTTACCATATTCTAGGTTACACTTTAACTTTCACTCTGTCCTTTGTTTCTGTGCTTGTTATGGAACTAATAGGAGTAGGGCTGAGCAATGCAACATGGGAGGGTGGTGGAGCAGGATTTAGTACTAGAACAGCAGAGTAGAAGATAGGACTCCTAGGTTCTGTAGTTTCCTCTGTCCCTAATTTACTATGAGACCTTTGGTGAGTCATTTAACCTCTCATTTCTTCACATTACTATTTGTATAATGAGTATAGTAATAGCTATCTCAGAAGCATGCTGTTCAGATTGATTAATTAATATTAATAAAATACTTCAAGATCCCAGGTGAAAGGTGCCATAGAAGTGCAGTTATTATATATTCCTTGTGCTATTTTTCTTTCCCATAATTATGGCAAGACAAGAAGGAAAGTATGAGGATAAGACCTAAGTCCCTTTAAAAAGAGTTATAAACACATCGCCATGGCATCAGTAACCACAGAAAGAAAGTCATGATAACGGAGGCAACACATTTTTTAGCAAGGAATCTGGACTTAGCTTGAAGTGTAATTCCAGCAGGACATGCCTCTGGTCAGAGGTTAGAAATTTTCCCTTGGGGCTGTAAAGTGTATATAATGCTGTGAGATAGCCCCATGCTGTGAAATATTTCACTGGGGAAAAAGTTACAAAGTTACAGTAGCTGAGTAGAAACTAAATATAAAATCTCTTGTTTAGAGAGAGAGAGAGAACACATGACTGGTGAGGTTTAAGGCGGTTAATTATGGTTCCTTTGTCCTTTTTCAGGCTGTGGTGCAACCCTCACAACTTCATCTGGCATGTTCATGTCTCCCAACTACCCTATGCCTTATTACCACAGTTCAGAATGCTATTGGTTGTTGAAGTCAAGCCAAGGCAACCTACTGGAAATCGAGTTCAAAGAGTTCCATCTGGAGTTTCACCCAAAATGCAGCTCTGATTACCTTGCTGTATGTACAGTATCCCTCTTTCCTCAGATATTAGAGGAGGTAGGGAGGGAGAGGATTTAAGAGCAAATTAACTTCAAAAAGTTTGTCCTTTTATATCATTTTTTCACATGTAGCTTTCCCTGTAAAATATGTAGTTTCAGCCTCCTTACTTTGCATAAGAGAGATCAGTTAAATGTGTTAATATTGAAAACTATTAAACCATTATCATCATCCCCCAAGATTTTTATAAGTTCCAAAGGGGTAGTGGTATTAGTCTAGTTCAGACAGCAAAACAAACATGAAAGCTCATGTGATAAATAAATGTATTTGTCTTTAAAAGAGCCACAGGACTCCTTGTTTGTTTTTTCAAGAATTTTTTTGTCTCTCTTTCTTCAAAGGTATACGATGGCAACAGTAGCAGTGCTAAGATGCTTGGTAAATTTTGTGGGACTCAGCTACCAGAGTCAATCCGCTCCACCAGAGAAAGTTTATATGTTAAGCTAAGAACAGATGGTCATTTCGAAAGTAGGGGTTTCCTTGCTGAGTACGAGCAGAGTAAGTACAAACAAGAAGAGTGAGAGGAGCAGGTTGCTAAAATACCACTGTTGGTGCTACAAATTTCTTATTGTATCCTCTGGTTGTATTGGTGAGCACAATTCTCTTCCAGGAAAGATGGGGCATGTACTGTATTATTTGGCTAGGTTCTCTGGTTTGTTCAGGCCATAGCACATAGTGCACTTGAAATGGATAGAAATAGCTAACTGCAAATTCCAGCATAAGAGAAATGTCTCCTGCTGGAAACTTGGTTGAGGTGCTCTACTGCCACTTACATCTGCTGTTCCTTCTACTGTTTCATTAAGGACTTATGTGTCAGATATATCTCAGGGCCATTCCAGGGCTGGCATGTGGATCGGATGTGGCACAGTGGATCAGTCCACAGCTACTCCTGATCTTCCTTTTATGTAAGTTTTGGACTTTTTACCACAGATGGAAGATAAATAAGGCCCTTTGCTGCTCTAATTTCTGCTGGGGGTGGGTGACTGAAGATCAAGGAGCCACAACCATGTTTGGGAATGCCATGATCCTGGGCATGAAGCCTTCAGTATTTAGGAAATTCCAACTACTTAAGAATGTTGCAGCACATCTCCTTAGTAACGGTCTATGGGAATACATCTAACTTGTCCCGCATTCTCTATACTGGCTTCCCACAAAATTCTGGATCAAGTTCTAGGGCTCACTTGTTATCTCCAAAGTTCTTCATGGTCTAGATGAGGATATCCAAAAATTATCTCAAGTTCCAGGACAAAGACAGTGGTTGACAGCTATGCTTCTCTGTTGCAATGGAATCTCAACAATTAAAGTAAAAGTTTAGTTGTGCAGGAGGCAGAATTTTCCCTGGGAGCAGTCTGATACTGTGAACTCCTTTAGGAGCTAAGGACTGTTACAAATCTCTTCGCTTTCTGCGTCAAGTGCAAGGCACATTTCTGTTACCTGGCTGTTTCTTCCATGGGTGCAAAGCAACAGGTATATGCCTGTAAAAATACCCCACACATCCAACCAAACAAGATACCTCATTACACATACTTCTCCCTCTGAGGAGAGGATCAGAAGAAAAATAAGCTATAAGTGACAGATGTGTAGCCATGTTTTTAATGCACTACTGGAAGGAGCTCAGGTACTACCGTGATGAATGTAGTATAAAAACTTCTGTAGAATAGAATTGCTTTGCTAACTTATTCTTCAAACACTCTGTATATTTCCTGCTCAAAACAGAAGAACTTCTTACTTTTCTGTTCCACCCCTCCACAACCCTTCCCCCACTTCCTAGCAGGGCGTGGTCCTCTCCTGCCTTCTTGCACCATCGAAATCTGCTCAGTTAGATTGCACTGCCTGAATACCACACCAGGGCTTTTTTTCCCCCCCCCCCCCAGATCTCTCCAGTTCAGCTCTCTCTCTTAACAGTTTTTCCTTGCAATACTATATGCCACATCCTCAGCTCTTTTCCCAGGGCCCAAGAAGAAGATGGTCTCCTTGAACTGACAGCTCTGTGCAACTGTATTCAGCCAGCCCTGTTCCCCTTCCTCGCATATCCTTCCTGTGCCTCTTTATTAGTCCTCTGATTAGTCCTTTGCTGAGGGGTTAATTAATCCTTTAGCTCATCCAGTTTGCAATCCTGAGTAACTAATTACATTTTATCCCCAGTGCGGGAACTACTTGGTGGCAGAGTGATCAGGGTACAGACTCTCCTGTATGCTCTCTACTCTCTGTCACTTCTCCCTCACCATCTTATTTTCTCCCCTGTGCACATTATATGGGGTAGCTGAATGCAGAATGCCCTGCTGCACAGCATTTACACATACTGGTAGTCTCTGATTCCAGTGAAAGGCAGATTTAAGAAAATGGCAATCCATGGGCTAATGGCATGGCTGTTCTTTACCCTTTCTCTAGTGTCTTTTCACTTTCATCCCCTCACCAGTTCCACGAAATCTTTTTATCCTGCTGAAAATCCCTAAGTCATGAACTAAAGTCATGCTTGACGACTAAAAAGGGAAAGTATGGCTTCTTTATTACGAACTTAATTGCTGATAGCCAGCATGTTAAAACAGTGCTTTAGGATGTCCAACACAAGCTGTTTCATTCATCTTTCTAGCCATGTGTAATCATTTTTTTTTCTAGTTTACTGAAATGGTATGTGAGTTTTTAGTATTGTGTCTGAAGATGGACCAAGCCACTGTAAATTGGTTCAAAGTGACTCATTTAGCTAGATCTGTGGTTCCCAACCAGGGATGGACTAAAGGGTCCTGGGCTGCCCACTTTCATGCTACCTCCTGGCCTGGTGCCCTGTCCCCCCCACCACAGTGGTCTGGGGTCAGGTTGGTGCCACAGTCTGTCGTGCTCTCGCCTTGCCCTTGAGCTGGCTGTTCTGCCCCCAGGGGTGGGTCTGTGTGGCACTAGTGTGATCTCTGGTGCAGGTCTCCAGGGTCCACACTGCTGTTGTCTACTCTGCCAGGACCTGCCACAGGGACTCCAGCATGGTGGCCTGATAACACTCTAGGTCCTGGAGGTCTGTGCTGGAGGCTACTCTGCACTCTAGCCATTCCTGTCCCCTGAGCTCAGCGGACACATGCTGTCCTGCCCTGTCCCTGGGGGCAGAACAGCTGGCCTGGTGGGAACACAGTCGCATCTGGCCCCAGAGCCCTGCTCCCCCAGTGCGGGCAGGGACCCTCCCTATAAGGGTTGCCACCTCTCCAGGTTTGACCCTGAGACTACAGGTTTTAGTTACATATTTCCAGGCTACAGGTTTAATATACAAATCTCCAGGCGATTGATGCGCATATGCATATGTGTAGTGCATGTGCATCAACCACTCAGAGATTGGAAATAAGTAACTAAAACCTGTAGCCTTTAGGATCAAACCGGGAGAGATGGCAACCCTGTTCTGAGTGCCAACGGGCCCTGCCAGTGCTGTGCTGGACTGGGTGAGGTTGTGAGCCTGGATCAAGGCAGGACCCTTAGGGGCTGCAGCCTGGGGCCTCAGCCGCTAAAGCCCCAACCTTGGTCCAGTCCTGTTCTCAACCTGTTCTCCATTGTGGGGTGCATATATAGCTCTCTGTATGTTATGTGAGTTGCATCCACACTATATGTAATGATCTGTATGGCCCTGAGGATGTCACATGAGCCACAGCAAAGTGCTGATAGGGCCACAAGCAGCCCATGAGCAGCAGGTAAAGAACCACTGTGCTAGACGGTACATCACATTTTTATTATGAGCTTTTAAACACATGATAAATAAGCGTTTTTAGAGAATAATTTCACATTTGAAAAAAGGAAAATAGACAAGAAGGGTATGTAGGATAATGGGGTAAACCAGCTTGTAACTGAAGACTTGAAATCTGGATTTTGTTCCTGGGGCCTATCCATTCTTGGGAAAATAAATTACCTCTGTCTTTCTCCATTTCCTTCTCTGTAAAACAGGTACAGTAGTACTTACCTACCTTTATAGCAGTATTATTAGGCTTTATTCAGTAGTGTTTGCAGATAATTTGAGATCCTAGCATGAAAAGTAGTATACAAAGTACCATTTATCACTATATTTTTTTCCAGTTTGCCAAGGAATAATGATTGCCAACCGTAGCCATGGCATCTTGGAAAGTTTAAATTATCCAAACAATTACCCTCTAAATAAACAATGCAACTGGACCATCCAAACTACAACCGGCAATACACTTAACTACAGCTTTACATCCTTTGATGTAGAAGAAGGATCAAACTGTGAATTGGACTATTTGAAGGTATGAATCCAACTTCCAGACCACATGTAAGTCAGTTCCTTTAATGGAGAACAAATGCTGAAAATACTATGTGCCCTCATTTTTTTTTCCAAAAGAGAAATATTTTGTTAGAAGAGCAAGTTAAAGGAACTTTATTTATTGTTGGTTAAATGTATCTCTTACATGTATGTCTATTGGTTTTAATCTGAATAGCTGAACACTGACACTTCTACACAGGGCTGGCCCAAGGTTCTTTGGACTATTTGGCACCCTAGGCAACTGTGATTTTGGCACCTCCCCCTCCACCCCTGGTAGTGGCCTGGGCTGTACAGGCAGGGTGGTGGGCCCTCCCTTCCATTCCTTCTAGCCCCTACAAGTCTGGCCGAGCTGTGGGCCAGCCAAGGGGCTTGTGCCCACCCTCTCTCCAACTCCTCCTAGACCCCACTCCAAGCCTGGTCAAGCGGTGTGGGCTGGGCCATGGGCCGTGTTGTGCAGGGCTACAGGAATGTCACTGGCCCTGGAATGTCCATGCCCCCTTGGCCACATTCTGGTACCCGGGCCTAATAATTCATCGAGCTCCTGCTGCCTCCAGCCTGGCCCCAGATCCCCGGCCGGTTTCGGGGCCAGGAGAGGCAGGCATCACTGCGGGTTTCCTGGCCTCAATACCTGGCTGGGGCTGGGGCTGGGGCTGGGGCTGGGGCTGGGGCTGGGAGAGGCGGGCGCTGTGTAGGGCACCTCGGCCAGGGTTCCCGGTCTGGGATGGGGCCAGCCCAGACACTCGGGGCATGTGTCCTGTGTGCCAGGTGCCAGTGACGCCCCTGCTGGGCTGGGACAAGTGGCAGACCAGCCAAATGGCTTGTACCTACCCTCTCTCCAACTCCCTCTAGACACCTTTCTCCAAGTCTGGTTGAGGGGCATGGGCTGGGATGAGTCATGAGTGGCCTGGGCCACATGGCAGGCCAGGCTGGGACAAGTGGCAGCTGTGTAGGCCAGGCCAAGTTGTGGGTCGACCAAACTGCAGGCTGGCCGAGGGGCCTATGCCCATCCTCCCTCCCACTCCTCCGAGCCTCCCCCTAGGCCTAGCTGAGGGGCGTGGGCCATGTGGCAGACCAGGTGGTCGGCTGGGCTGGGATTAGTGGTGGGCCACTCAGGGCCAGTCTGAGCGGGGGCTGGCCAAGGGGGGCGGGCCTCCAGGCTGAGTGGGGGGCCAGGTGGGAAAGGGCCGGCCAAGAGGCGTGGGCCACGTGGCAGGCATGATGGGAACAAGCAGCGAGCCAGCCAAGTGGCAGGCCAGCCGAGTGGCCCATGTGCCTCTTCCCTCCCACTCCTCCTAGCTCCCCCAAGCCCTTTCCTATGAGCCCTTCCTCCCCCCTCCCAGCAGTTATCTTTGCTGGAGTGGGGAGCAGAGGATTGCTTGCCTTGCTCTGCCCTGGGCTACATGCCCATGCACAGCAGGGTGGGAAATTTAAAACAGCCTCACTGGACCCAGACCAGCAGCCTCTGGCATTCCCTGATGTTTAGCACCTTAGGTAACCACCAAGGTTGCTTCTATGGTAGGACCGACCCTGCTTCCACAAGCCAGCTAGAAATTTCCAACAAATGATGTGGCTCTCTGTTGTTCTCTGACCATGATGAATTATAGTTCATCAGTACTGTGAACATTACTAAACAGCCAAAATCAGAAGATGGAATCTGAATCTGTTAGTGAAGCTGGTGGTTCATCATTTTCCAACAAGATCATGTACTAATGGTATTTTAATGCTATTGGAATGACATGGCTCTTTTCTGCTTCGTAAAGATAATGTAGGAGCTAGAGATATACGCCCAGCAAAGAATAGTTGTACTGTGGGTAATATAACATATGGCACCAATTCAACAAAGCCTGCAAGCACATGCTTAAGTACAATCGACTTGAAGTTAAAGACACAATAAAGTGCTTTGCTGAACTGTACTAGTCTTAAACTCAAATTTAGCATGTGCTTAAGGGTTTTTGCTGAATTAACATAGCTTCTCTAAGAGCGTCACTGTTGTACAGGGAGCCAATACAAACACTTAATCACCAGTTAAGCTTTGCATATGGAATAATTTCTGACTAAAGGACTGTATATCTCACAGTTTCAAATAGTATTCTAGCTATCTGGAGCCAGGAAGCTGACAGTGGAGTGGCCCATAGCTACAGGCTCATGGAATTTTTGTGCATACCTAGTGATTTGGAGGCTGGTCTTGTTGAAAGTCAAGTGACAGCTCTGCTAGACCTGTTGGTCCATTCCGTCTTAATATCATCCATCTTTGTCCATTTGTGGATCAGTTTTCATAGTTGAAAATTTGGTAATAAACTGGTGAAAACTATTTCCAGCATCCTCCTGCAGGAGACAGGCATGGAGAGAAGGTAAGCAAAGAAGATACTGAAAACTATAAGAACTGAAAAAATTGTGTCCAAGTCAAACAGGCCTAGCTGAGAAACCATACTGCCAGGTCACATGATGTCTAAGCCATTGCTCAGTGAAGGACAAAGGCCATAAGTACAGTAGAAAGCCCTCCAGGACAAAGGTGGCTGCTGGAATACAGTATTCCAAGAGCCATGACTGAACAGGGCTTGATTATTCACGACTTGATGGGCATTCTAAGGAACAGAAACAGGACACATTCATGGGCGGATGGTATAGGTGTAGGTGTAGGGAACTGCGTCCTTTGTTTTAACACTGTCTAGTTTGTTTCTTATGAAAGAAAAAAATGGAACTAAATTACTAAAACAGAAAGGATAAAACATAAGAGAAAATACTCATAGAACTCTGGTAAAGTGTCCTTTTCATTTAGAAAAGAACTAGCCAAGTTGCAGAGGCAAAAACCAGAAACATAAAAAGTCATAGTTCAACTAGATGTTTTGAGGAAAGGATCATGTTGAGAGAAATCAAAAGAATTGTTTTTTTGTTTTTGTTTTTTGTTTTTTTTGGTCATAATACAAATATGTCGGTCATAAAATGTCATTTATATTTACAGTTCTGTAATATGGAAAAGATGTCTTCATTCTGCTGCATGACATCTAAATATGTGCCAATATATAAAAAGAGAACAAGGGCGAACAAGTTAGGAAATCAAATAACGTTTGCATCACACTGTGAATTGTGAAAAGGGCAATATTTTGGCCTTAGTACAGAGATCTGTTAACTATAAGACAAAGGGGAAATGCTTTGGAATGGGTGTGTCACTGATTTTCTGAGCAGACTGCACATATATGGTATTCCTGTGCTGAAACCCATTATGAACTGACTTCTGTTTGGTTGGGAAGAAAGGATTAAATCTGAATAAAGCCCTTTATTATTAGGGTGGGACAAAATGCTACAGTTTTGCAAGGCTAATTTTATTATTACATTGTAGCAAAGGAGCCTTTAAAAAGGGAAGCTCCAACGGGGTTAACCAGGAATAATATTTCAATAATAACTTTGAAAATCCAGATGTATATTTGAGATGATTGAAGGGGCAGAGATATTTCATTATTTTTATTGTTGTTGTTGTTGTTGTTATTACTATTATTATTATAGCCTTTGTGTTAACATATATAGGTGTATTTGGGCTCCAACCTTACTTCAGCTGTATAAAGAATGCACACCAGAAACTATGTATCTGTACAAGGAAATAAACACCATTGTTACTTTAGAGTCAGTGTGGGGAAAGAGTGATTTCCAATTAGGAATTTATTCATAATATTTATAAATGGGTCAAAAGCAGCTCTTAGAATTTAAAACCCTTTAGAATTCTGGGGAGGAAGAGTGAGGGATTGTGGGAGGTTGTAGGGATGCCAGGGATGTGTACACATAATAAGTCTCTGGATCTGACTCCACCTCTGTCCCTTTGGTCTCAGTTCAGATCTCAAATTTTAAAAGGAGCTGTTTTTCAATCCTAAATTTGAATGTCGCTAAAATATCTGATTCATGTCCTGATTCACAGTGCTGGAGTGGGAACTATACTTTCTCTGTATTTTGATATAATAAAGACTTTCATCTTTACTGGTTGCTCCTTGCCCAAAGACTATTGCACTTGCTTTGTAGTGGCTATAGATTCCGTAGATTTCTGTCATCTGCTAGATCAAAAATCAAAACTCTAAGGCTATGTCTACACTTGCAAGTTAGTTCAAATTTAGGAGGCTTAATTCAAACTAATTTAGTACCTGTCTATACTAGGCTTTCATGAGTTCAAAGTAAGAAATTCCTTAATTTGAACTAATGAAAGCTTAGTTCAATCTAGTGAGACCTGCCGGTTAGTTTAAACTAAGCCCTTAGTTCGATCGTTAGTTCAAACTAAGGATGATGTAGACAAGGATTAACCCTGAGATCAAATTTAGTACGTTTGAACTGGGGTAGTTTGAATTAACAAAGTAGACTAAGTTGAAATAACGTTAATTCGAATTAGTCCTCTTTGTTAATTTGAACTAATAAATTTGAGTAGTTAAATTAACAAATTCAGACTAACATTTCCTAATCTAGGCATAGCCAACATGTATAGATGAAAATGCACCTACACTGTGCCCAGATGATCAGGGATCAACCAGTGCAAATGAAATGCATGACTGAGCTAAATGAAAAGGAAATCATTTGGAGATAATGAAACATCACTAGTGCACTGCTCTTTCCTTTTCTTTCTCCCTTTTCATTACTGGATACTAACGTGTTGTGAGTCAGATGGAGGCACTGGCCAGTGTTGGCCCAACTTACCCCCAAGGAAGCTCTGTGAGGGAGCCCAACTCAGAGTTTGGATTGTATGAGACCTTATTCTCCATGACTTTGCACCTTGCACAGACATTTACATCTGTACCAAGTGGAGCTAAAATGTCACCCTTCTGATCTGGTGGCATTTTTGACCTGCTTTGCATAGGTGTAAGTGGAGACACCAGGCCACAGCAGGACAGACTCTGCCTTGATCCAGGCATTTTTTAACATTAATACAGTGTGAGCACTTCCTAAAAACATGAGTTGGCACATTGTGTTTAAGGTCTGGAAATGGAAGTTGGCTGTCTCCTAACACTCAGAGGTTGCCTGACATTTTGCAGAAGCTTTACAGCTAATTTGTTGAAAATATCAGAGCAGTTACTTATTATAAAAAAATGCACCAAAGTGGCGACCATATGGGTACAGCACATAGCTTACAGCAGAACTTTTTTTTTTCTGATGTGCAGCTAACTGTGGTTGAATTGGATTGTAATTAAATTACATTGCCTGTGGTGATTTGGATTTAAAATCTAGCATTAATGTTTTCAGGGGAAAAATGTAGCCAGAATGCTGTTGTACCAGTGAGGTTGGGGATATGAATCTAGGAAAGAAATGCTGCATCTTGTTCAACTGTCACAATGATGTTAGCTGAATAACCTTATTTTTACTCTCCTATCTGCGCTGAATGATTGGCCTTTTTAACGTTACAGGTCATAGCCTTAAAAGTGGCAAATCTCTTTGATAAATAAACCTTATTTAATGTTACTGCATTTGAGATTAGAGTCTAGCAGTAGGAATGAATTTGTTTCATTTTTATCCAAGAAAAATACAATCGAAAACGCTAATCTTCCTGTCTTTCAGTGGCAAACTTCCTCTATTTTCTTATACTCACAGCACTTACCCTTTGCTTTAAAGTCCAACATGCCAGTGTAAACTTTTAAAGATCCAGGGAAAAATCTTGCCCTCAAGGCATAAAAATGCTTGATGAGCCCCAGAATCGGTGCAGTTTTGCTGTGCAAGAGACAGGCTGCAGGTCTTTCATACATGAGGGCAAGTCTCTCTGTACTGAGAGCAATCTACAACAGCAGTCATAGCATGGAGAGAGAGGATGGGTAGATGGACAGCTGAACATGTGGAAGCCACTGAAGACATGAGTCTGCAGGAACAAGTAGTGTGGCTCCACTGCTGCTCCAGAACCAGAAGAAAGAATTCCTTCCCACAGTACCACATGCTGCCTTGCTCACATCAGTTAACTGTACGGGCTTTATGTGGGTTTCAGGACTTAGGCCTGTGATGATTAAAATATTCTTGTACCTGAACATGCAAGCTCCAGTAACTGAGTGCATTAATTCATAGCACAGTTGTTCTTGAGTACGCTTTCATTTCCTTTTTTGGTAACAGGATATGTTTTTACCACAGCAACATTCCCAGAATGCACCATAATATCATCTCTCCCAATATAGAAATAATGCATTAGATGATGGTTGCCTGAATGAAACTGGCAATCTGCTCTTTCTAATGAAGTTGCACACAGAGGAAAAGAAGTAATACCCCCCCCCCCTTGGGACTAGCTTTATTTGCTTCCATAATTCAAACAGGTAAATAAGCAAGCACTGTAGTGGAGGAAGGGAATTGCCCAACACATTTTAGTTATCATGTGATATATATGACTTTTTAAAAGTGCTGCAGGAATTCTCCAAACCCAGAGGGTGTCTCAGTTTTTAGTCACACATTGATTGCAAAAGTGTCACCAGCAGCACATCACCCTGGGGAAGCAGATGATAGACAGGATATGTTCAGCCTGGTTCTTTAGTCAGACATTAAGTTACAGCTTTCTGGCTGGGCTGGAGCAGCATCTGTAAACCTAGCAGCACACAGGCTAGTGATAATCAAATCTGTCTACAGATTTACAGTTCCCCAGTGGAAGTTCCTCATTATGGAATTCTAAGGATAAAGGCCAACTTCTCTCAGCTCTCCAGGGCAGATCTCACCAATGGCATCCTGCTTCTATTGCATGAACAGGTTTTCAGTGGGAGAGCCAAACGTTTTGGGAGAGCTGGATATCAGCTACGATTCATTTTGATGATCCTAGAGGTTTGCGCTTAAAAGGTTTTTCCAAATAGACTTACTCTTCAGTTTCTCAGATGGTTGGGTATATTTAGAACTGCTGTCTGAAAGCAGAACTGAAGCCACACGAGTAAAGAGAAAATTTGGTACAATGGTAAATTTGTTAATGGTTAAGGGGATACATGATCTCTAATTGAAATAAACCTCAGATGGTGAGTGACACGGAGTGATTCAGGATGTGACCAAATGACAGTTTACTTTAAAAGATGCAAAACCCAGCATGAATGAGTAATACTTTATTTTTAGTTGCATATGTTCTTCAGCTGCTGTGCCTTGCCAGCTCAGAGTAATGTGACTTTTCCTCTGCCTTCAGGAAAGTAACTAAGTACAATGGAGCAACTGTGGAGTGTCAGCATGTCTAATGCATAGCAATGTGTAAGCCCCCTAGCAGTGAATGGAAATTCAGGACCAATCTAAGCTATCTTTGCTTGTTATTCTTCTCTCCTCTACTGGCCCTTTCTTCTCCAAAAATAACTTGGAGAGCTACAGTGTAAAGCTGGCCTGTTTTGATACACCAGTGGGACCTTCCAAGCAATGATGTAGCTTGTCTCATTCACTTTATAGTTTTGCCACCATGAGTGGAGTGACTCAGTGGCATTAGAAAACCAAAATGCATGTTTTTGAAGCTTCAAATGGGTCCACTAGGGTTCCCTGGTCGGAGGAAGGAATTCAAGATGGCAGAATCTCTCCTCACAGGTCTCTCAAGAAAGTTCTGTCATTGCTTTGAGTAGGCTCAGTAGTGTGACCGACTTCTCAGATGACTTTAGGATTCAGTTTCCATTGCTGGAGGATTTTGTCTTGCTGTAGATCTGTCAGCTTGTTCCTGAGGCAAAATTCTGTCCACTTCCATCAGGATTTTGATTTTGCACTTCCTCTTTAGGAATATCTACAGTGATCCATGCTGCCAGAAATATTTTGATACCAAAGGGTTCTTTTCAGTTCAGAGTCCAACCTCCTTCTGAGAGCATTAGCCAGGTATTAACTCAATTTTGTAGTCAAATTAATCTGTGGTTTTCTGTACTAAGCCAACAGACTCCAAACTCTGCACAGTTAATTTGGGCTTTTTCCAGTCTGTACTTTCTTCTTTCCTTCAGTTGGCTGCATCATCCACAAGAGGATTCCCACCTCTTCTTAGTGGATTTCATAGTGTCAGTCCTGGATTCTTCCAGAGTATAATTCTCCCTCCAGAAGATAATTTTAGGGATATAATTCTCCCAGGTTCAGAAGGGATCCTGCTTCCTTGTCCCTCAGTGCCTCGCTGTTTCAAAGTGAGAGAGAATGCTTTTGTCTTTCTGATCCCTCAGGAACTACAAAAGATCCACTTCTAGTAACCCCAGCCTTGGGCTCATACATTTTGTTTTTTTCCTAGCAGCAGTGTAACAGAGAGCACGGAGAGCTAGGTGACCTGGTGTTAGGAGCACTTGATTTCTCACCCTCTTGCTTGACTAAGGTGCCTCGGGATTTCAGGCTGATGCAGAAGAGGTAGAGAAGTGGGGCTCTCTCACCCCACTAGCTCCTAGCCCAGGGCCTTTTAAAATCAATCCTCGAGGATGGGAGCCCCTAGCAGTAAGTCTATGTTCACTGCCCTGGTCTTCTTCCTACTGCTTTCCTTTAAGTTTGGTGCATGACTCCTATAGTTCAAATTACAGTGGTGGCTTGTCCTTAGTAGTGCCCCATCATAGATCCTAGTAGCATTCCACTGCAGTTTCAGATGCTTCCAGGCAAGGAAATCTTAAGTTTGGTGGAGTCTAAACCCCCAAGGTCTCCATGCTTCAGTCACCCAGTTCAGTGTTCAGCCGGCTGCTCCTAGCCCTCATTGTCAGTCTCCTGTGGCCAAGGGAAGGGGCTTGTTCCCTAATGGCTGCCTTGGCTCCTAGGTTAGTGATCTTTGCCTTCAGGTAGGGAGGCAGCTAGCTCCTGCCCCTTCACTAGTCAACCTGGAACTGAGCCA
This sequence comes from Podocnemis expansa, assembly GCA_007922195.1. Classification (NCBI taxonomy): domain Eukaryota; kingdom Metazoa; phylum Chordata; order Testudines; family Podocnemididae; genus Podocnemis; species Podocnemis expansa. The sequence goes on along the minus strand of ML681964.1, from coordinate 38,522,181 downwards.
GGTTCTCCTCTTTTCTCTTCCTGCTATGCCTGTATTGGCTGCAGATATAATTGGGCAAGGTTAGCAGGACCCAAAGGCTCTGTTTAACCCCTACCTGCTGGCGTGTAGTGCCTACCCACCTTGATGGGCACTCTGTTTCTTTCCATCTTCAAGCAGACTTTCTAGAATCTAGATCAGGGGTTTTTAACTTGAGATGCCCACACCCTCTAGGGGTGCAGGAAGGGAGTCCAAGGGTTATGGGAGTTACATGTAATTTAAACACCCACCCAATATACTTCAAATGTGACATCATCATGACAGATGAATTTTTTTTTGAGTGGGGGTGTGGGTTTACCATATTACTGTAGGGGGTGTAGGGTCTCTAAGGCTAAGCACCCCTGATCTAGATGGAAGAGAAAGGGGCTTCTTCACCTACCCACCTTTTCCATCATCTGCTGTGTGGCTATAAGGGCCCTAATAGCCTAAAGTGCTCCTTACTTTTCAGAAATGGGAAGCAGGTCACTTCGAAATCCTAAGTGCATTGTACCAGGAAAATGGCCACTCTAACAATACAAACATTTCCCTGTCTGGCTTGGAATAGCTTCCGCGGAATACTCCCAGGTAGGCATTCTCTCTTCACACACAGTGCTTTCTTAAACGCTTCTCCATTGGTTCAGTCATAGATGCAGTTCACCTTTTTTTATACTCTTTTAATGTACTGTACTGGAGAATAAAGGTAAGTGGGAGATGCTAAATAATGTAGGTACATTTGATCTTCAGGCTTAAGATACTAAATTTTAAACCGGATTCCAAATGTCAAACCCTGGTAGCATTCAGAGCTGGGGTTTTGCAAAATTCTGCTTATGAAATCCCTCCTCCTTCACCTCCTCTAGAAAATGTGGTGGTGTTCAGAGCAAGGGTTTTGCTGTGGTTTCATCTCTGGTGTCAGAACATTAAATAAATTGCATTTAAAAAACTTTCTAGGAAATTTCAAGATAAATAACAGAAACCCTAGGTTTAAAACAAAAATATTTCTGGCTGCAGTAGTTGGTAAATGCTGACAGAATCTGCAATCAACAACTATTTAGAATTAATAGCTCTGAGATCTTTCTCCACAAGTAATGGTAATGTCTTCCTACCATGTACACACTTACTTTTAATTTTGTATGCCTGTAAGTGACAGAGATCAGAATGATCAACACATGGAAAATCACTGATATGTTTAAATTGCCCTAGCACTAGATGGTGTGTGTCCATACAGAAGTGAGGTATTGTGGTAAGCCACATCCTGAAGCATTAGTTCCCCCCCCCCCGTTTTTTTTTTTGGCTGACATGTGTGAGTGTTCCTGAAGCAGCACCCTATTAACTATTTCTTCTGTCAGGAAACCTGACTCTTGGAAATGCAGCTTTTCTGTTAATTCCTGTTCTCATCAGTGAAAAACTTTTCGAGGGTAATTTTACATTTTTTGTGTCCTCTTAGGGCTTCTTTACATTCAGTGGTTTATTTTTTTCTTCTTTGGCTTACCTTTTGTTTTCTGGTAACAGGCTTTGTTTGTGGTGCTATCAGTTTTTTTCATTTCAGAAAACTATCCAAATTGAAAGGTTGGTCACATGGCCTTTAGTCATTGCTCCTGACAAAATGTCACCAGGATTCTTTATTCACTTCTGGGAGTGTCACAGTTCTGCTGCATGCCTTGTCTATTGATTTAGGATTTCTCTGGAGCCCTCAGAAGAGCACCAGAGGTCTTTGCTGGTATCTCATTTTGTAAATTCAGCTTGGGGCTGTTGTGAAAGGTCTCTGAGAAGACTCTAAAGTCTCAGAGATTTTAGCCAATTTGTATCACTAATCAAAATTGTATTTATGGAGTGTTTTTTGCCCCTGTAGCAGGATGCTAGAGGTGAACCCCCTTCCCCATCCAGCCAGCCCCCTGTTACTGCAGCCTCTATACCTGGAGGACAGCAAAGCTGGGCAGTGGCCTGGGTTGAGAGCTGGGCAGTGGCCTGATTGACTGAGGGGAGGCAGCTGTCAGCCTACACAATCTGAGAGTTGCCCAGGCTTGATCAGTCAGTGGGGAGCAACTGCCCAGCTGACTCAGCAGGGTTTATATACTAGCCCAAAAGGGAAGAGCAAAGGCACAAAGAGAGGGGAAGGGAGTGTGGAGGCTTAGCCTATCTCTCTGAACAGGCCCAGAGAATGCTGGCTGAAGTAAGGCACTGTATTGTACTGGGAAGTCACATAAACTGTGTAAGAAGAAGCATTGGTGATTGCAGACTGAATGATCTTTGAGTCCTTTGTTGGCCAAAGGGGAACAGAAGCAGAGGAATCCCTTAGATTCCCCTTCATTGGATTGGAGTAATCCACCTTCTTACAGATCCTACAGTTTCTATGACAAGATCCCAGAATACCTGAAAGGTATTTCCAGTCAGACTGTTTTTTCTGTGTAACAAATCTTTGATGAGCAGTGACAGCAAGGAACTCCTGAATTCTAATGTCAGTCCTGACTCCTTTTCAGGCCTGTGCCATGTCCTTTAACTTCTGTCCTTGTGTGTTACTTTACATGGAAAAGGAGTACTACCACTTCCCATCTCTCACAGGAGCATTATGGGAATTCATTCATTTTGTGAGGTGCTTAGAAGATAAAAAGTTTTAAAAGTGAAGAGCTACCATTTGTGGCCTCGGCATTAGAAGTTCACACGGGAAGTATGCTGAACCAGCCTCCCATAAACTGGGCTGGGTACTAATAACCTTCCAGGTGAACTTCAAGTTGTTGCTTTTGAGTGATAAAACCTTAAATGTTTTTTGATTGTGATCCTTGAGGGGTTGCCTCTGCTCAAGAGAGTTACGGGCAGTTGAGGTGACTTCAGCTGGTACAGACGTTGCACGTTACCATGTTACCTGCAACCACAGCCCCGTGTACTAGCAAAAGAGAAAAATGATACTAAAGAGAAACAAAATAAGTCTCCTGCATTTTTAAGGCATGGGCTCCCTGGATGGAGCATTTCTCTTGCTATGGCCAATCTATGGAGAATCGGGACTGAACCATTCCTCAGCCTGATCAAAAGTGAGAACAAGGATCAACCAAGGAACGCTTGCCTCCGCTAAGGCTCCCTAAAGCTGGGGAAGAAGAAAAAGAGGGGGAAGACAGTCTTTTATATAAAGCCTCTGAGATCAGTATAAAGAAGGCATTCTGTTTACCAGCTTATCTTTGTTCATAGTAAGAGTAGGATTCCAGGCAGGTCTACGCTGCCTACTCTTTTCAGTGGCAGTCAAACAGAGATACACAAGTTACAAAAAATAACTTGTTTATCTGCGTTCAGCTTCCCTACTCCCAGCATGTCCGCTATGCGGAGTCTAGGAGATGGGGGTCTTCCTTTACTCAGTGCTACCCCAGTTGCTGGGATTGTGTTCAGCGATCAAATTTTCTGATCAGCTGAGTTGGTCTTCACAGACCTAATCAATCAATCAGAGCATTTGAACTGACAGTGGGGAATTTGGTGCCATCAGCGAAGACAAGCCCAAAGTTGTAGCACCTAGATGACCCAAACAAGATCAAGGTTTTGTTGTAGTAGGTACTAAGCAGACGCATGGGACAAGATCATCCCTTCTGCAAAGAACTTGCGGTGTAAATATGCAAGGGGCAAGATGAGAAACAGAGGCACAACAATTTGTGCACAGTCACACAGCCAGTCTGTAGCAGACCTGGGAATAGAGCCCATGTCTCTTCTGTGCTCATTCAGTGACTTATCCATTGGACCATGATGTCCTATCTTCTGGGAATGGATGTGATCAAGGAGCACTCTGCACCTCTCTTCTCTGTTCCCCAGGCTATGAAGAGAGAAATAGCTCTTTGGCCTGTCTCCAATCCAGTATTTCAGACCTTCCCATTATACCTATGGCACACTGACAGCAGCTCTATGCCACAGCCTTAGGTTGAGATAAGGCAGCTGATTATGTCAGTGTCTACAGTACAGCCTTGCTCCAGCCTATGACATGCCTTACTGTACTGACCTAATAGTGCCACCTCTGCAGGAGGTTTAGTACTCCTGTTGCTGTGATTAGGGTGACTGGTGTCCCTGTAGACACTGCTGGACTTACATGGGATGTTGGCTGTCATTCTGGTCAATTTCACAGCTCAACTCTGCAAGAGAGGCTCACAGCTGGAGCTTGGAAATCAATCAGAAAGGTAGGAATGGCGCTAGGATTTCCAGCACCCCCCTGCAGTGCAGCAGACACGCAGGCAGACAAGTGATGTCAAAGTGCAGCGCAACAGCGCAATCCCCGTTTTGGCACCCCTCAAACGTCAGCGCCCTCCTGAAATGCTTACCTTGCTTATCGCATTGCGCCGGCCCTGCAGAAAGGGTCCTGGGCTCCCTGTTATTAAACTGAGCTTGCATTGGGCTCACAGGTGTACCCTCCCCCAGCTGTCATCAGGGCCCCTGGCTCTCAGCTGGAGTCCTGACCCCAACCCCAGGGTGACAGTCCCAGCTGTGAGCCTGATGCTGGGCTCAACTTCACAGAAAGCAGGCTACCAACCTTTCATGTCAATTCCACAGCTTCTGCTGTGAGCCCCATTGCTGTTGAAACCGACAAGGGAGGCTGGTAGGCCCCCTGCTGTGACTTCTGCTCTGAGCTGGCACTTAGGACTGTCACCCCTGGCAGATAGGGGCCTCCAGCTGTGAGCCCAGCTACTGCTCTGGCTTTCAGCTCACTGCTCTGCGTGGAGCTAACCAGCTGCAGCCCAGCTGCTGGGGTGTGTCTACCCTTACTAGGTATTTCAAATTAAGGAGGCTTAATTTGAAATAACTTAATCCCTGTCCATGGAGGCATTTTCTTATATTGAATTAAGCCTTTCCTTATTTCGAATTAAGGAAGAGCTAATTTGATATAATAAAATCTCCTTTACTTAGAAGTAATGGTTACTTCAAAGTTATTAGTTTGAATTAAGCCATTTTTAGCTGTGGAGTATGCTTAATTTGAATTAATTTCCCTTGCCTACCTCACTTGCCTACCTTCCCCTAGTTCAAATTAGAAAGTCCAGTAAAGACCCTCTAATTTGAATTAATAAAGCCTACTTTATTTCAAATTAGAGAGTCTAGTGAAGACTCTCTAATTTGAAATAATAACTTTGATTTAAATTTGAAGTTGGTAATTCAAAATAACTATTTCAAATTAACTTTGTCAATGTAAACATAGCCAAAGACAAATTGTGGCCCAGGATATCTGCCCTTTGAAATTGCTTGTGCATAGTGAAAGGCAAACTTTAGGCTTAATGTTCATAACGTTTCATGAAAATTACACAGCTGTTTCCTTCATTATAAGGGAAAGACAGCCTGAAAAAAGTCAGTAATTCTATCTGTAGTAGGCCTGCCTTGCTCTCAATGAGTTACAGCTGGCTGGTCATTTGAATTTCCTGTGAATAATATTCTGCTTTGAAAACAGAACCAAGAGGCCTCACTGTTTCCATAGTAACCATTATTTGTGTACTGAAAAACTGACTGTTTGTTTTTAGGGGAATTACATAGGTATGGGGTGTTAGCTGTCTTTTTTGAGTGAAAATAACACCCACTTGACGAAATCAAACTTAGAAAAGATCCATGACTTTCAGTTTGAATGTTGCAAGCAGATGATTCAATCAATAACTTTCAATAGACTTTTAATTTTAAACATTGTACCTACAGTTCAATGGTTTAATATTGTTTAGTGCATTTTTGCTATCCATTTAGGGTCACAGAAAACGTTTTACAGTAATCCACATTTCCTTATTCAGAAATTTCTGTTTAGAATTTTCAGGCTTCTAGACTCTGGATCTGGTACGGAAGGTGTCCACTTTTAGAGTTTATTCTAGAAAGTAATGTTTTTAACAGAACCAAACATTCTAACAGATATGGGAAATCTGATCTGGATTTCACTTCATTTAACTTCACCGAACTAGAGGCAAAGAATGTCACAACTGTGATTTGAGACAAAGTGCAGCTCTTCTTCATTTCATCTACTCATACATCAGTTACACATTTGTTGCAGTTTGGAGGAAACACAGAGGGATGTTGAACTTGTCAGTATCTGGGGAGGGGGACATTAACCAAACTTGCGTGCCTGGCACCAAACATAAATAAATGAAGTCTTGCAAGAAATAGGAGAGGTTTTTGTGTTTGGAAACAAGACAACTCAGGCTTATCTGCCTCACCTTGAAAGTTTTAGACAAAAGGATAATCAGGACCATTGGGCCTTCCGTTATAATTCATTTTCAATGTCCTGGGGATGTATAGGTTCACACTTTAAGGCTAGAAGTGATCACTGTGAGCCCCTAGTAGTGTGATTTCTTACATAACACAAGCCATAGATTTACACTCAGTAGTTCTTGCAGCAGGCACACAACTTCTGGTTGAACCACAGCACATCTTTTAGAGGAGGCATCTGCTCTTGATTCATCACTTCAGGGTTTGCGAGTATATCTGGGTGGACTTCTTGCCCTTCAAGCCCATAAATATGTATTGAATCAATGCAGGGTTTTCTTTGATGCCTATCTCTTGCACAGCAAGCGCTAATGACTCAATTCAAATATTGTACCATTTGTGAATCTGCAATTAAGTGTATGTAAAAGGTTACAGCCAGCATGGTTTATCAGTATCTTTCATTTTACTGTGTGAGAATACAGTGTAGGACAGCTCCATCAATAGGCTTCAGGGGCTGCAGAGAAGAGCATCTGAAATTAGAACAAAGATCAATTTTGACTGGCTCCAGAGAGATCATGCATTTGGCTCTGGAGACTATTACAGTAGTCCGCTCAGAGCAGAGAGCGGTTTCTGTTGAAATTCTAAACAGGAACTACCAGGCACTCAGTGCTGAGGATGCCCAACTACAGTTTCTATATTAACTATTTAGTGGATTGTCATAAAAAGATATGAGTCAGAAAATCAGATGATTACTAAACCAAGACAAAGTGATTATGAAATACAGAGGTGGTTGCTCCAAACTTTGAAAGTGATAGCAATAACTCTAGGCCTAAAAAAACCTCAAAGATAACATGACAATAATCAGCAATCTACAATACGTCTGTTGTCACAAATGGAACAGAACTGGGATCAAATGTCATAAATGATCACCTTTTTATTAGATTTGCTACAGATAAGACATCTTCACCCAAATAGGCAATATCAGCATTTGGCCATTTGAGGGAGAATGGCGATGTGTATTCAGAACAGCTTTAGGCCATACATTTTCAAAACTATGTGCCTAAAGTCAGGCTTCTAAATCCACACTGAGGGACCTAAATAAATGGCTGAGTTCTCAAAAGTGTTGAGCACCCAGCAGGCTGTCAAGAAAGTCACTTAATTTGGTGCTTGCTTAAGTATGGGCATAGAAACCTCACTTTAGGCTTCCAGTTTTGAAAATCTAATTCTAGAAATATTTCTTTTTGAAAGGGAGGGTTAATTGTTTTGGAGAGGGAATGGTTTAGAAATGTACGTTTCTGTGTTTCTTCTTTTGTGTGTGGACAGAGGAGAGAAGGGGGAATTGTTGGAGGTGACGAAGAATAATTCATTCCCTCAACATACATCAAAAAACAAAGGAGCTAACAATATTCCTACAGTGCAAGACAACTGTCTGAGTTTCAGAGGTATAGCAGAACTAAATACAGGTCAGCATGTCATCCAACTCTAGCTGTGCTCCTCATAGTATGTCTTGATACCTTAGGGCAGCATGTACGCAATGTCCCACAGTTATTTCTTTAGAAGTCCATTATAATTTCTTGGAAACAGGAACCAGATTTTTCTACACTGGTGTTCTTGTTTCGTTTCAGCTCTATGATGGACCCAATGCTCAATCCAACCTGATAAACACTTTCTGTGGAAATACTCTTCCCATGGCAGGGAGTACCACAGGCACCAGCCTTCATGTGGTGTTTTACTCTGATGGGATAGGCTCTAAACAGGGGTTCCAGATGCTGTGGCATGTAAATGGTAAGCTACCCAGTTTTCTCTGTCACTTTATTACAGGTAAGTCTTTCTTCTCTACAGTATAATCGGCTTCAAGCTTACTTCAGGTAATTGTATATTTGTAGAAATAAACCACCTGTAAGTGTAAAAACATCACTTTTCTCTCAGATTTTTATAATGGACTGAATGCTTTATGTTTACCTGTACGCACCCAAGCACACACAGAAAGGATCTGCCTTATCGGCAAACTAATTAATTATAGAGGCCAGGGTTTGATTGTACAATGTGCAAGTTAATGTAACTGGACTCACCACTAGAAGTATTTCCTTTTGAGACAAAGGTGAGTTGCATTTGCAGGGCAGTGTGGTGGGAAAGTTTGTGTGGTTCCCCTGTGTTGAAGATCTCCTGTGAAGAGAGGCTTTAATGTTTCACTAGAGATGAGCTCAATGTTTCAACTTTCAGACCTGCATATGACCTGGATTTCAAACCTATATGTTCCAGGTATCTGCAGCTGGGAGTTCATTTCCAGTAGCAATCTAGTTTCCTTTGCTGATACTTAGTTACTTTCATGAGTAGTAAATTCACTTCCATTCCCCCATCACCACCCCACTTCTCTCGAGGAAATAGCAGTGGCTGGATTTTCTCTGTACCCCCATGCAGCATATGTGTTGTTAACTCAGCAAGCATTCATGCCAGTTAATAAACCAATCTATTAATCACTATGTTCACGAAAGCTGTGTTTACATTTCCTTAGGAAATGAGGTTACCAGTGCAGGTTTATTGCTGTGCCTATTTAACAGCAATATTCACTATAACAAGATTGAATCTTACACCATTGTACATCTCTTCAAAGAGGATCCAACCTTGCAAATCATTAAATAGCCACAGTTGCCCTGTCTGCCTAATCAGTTCACACTATTCAGCTTTGACAGCATTGTAAAGCAGCTGAAATCTGCCGTGGAGGCCCCAGCGCAGCTCCAGACAGTTGTCATTTGTTGGCTCCCAGAAAGCCCTCTTTGACTAGACGGTTGAGTTTCAAATTCAAAGGAGGTCAAGGAGTTTGTTTGGGAAAGGAGTGACATATGCGAAAGGAGGGAGACCTTCAGCGGGCGCACAGCTGGGGAAGTGCTGCAGCACAACGGTATGTTCATAAGAGGGGGAGGTGATGTCATCCTGGAGCTACACAAAAGAAGAAAAAGTGGTGCCTTTTCTGTGCTGAGAGAGATGACATCAGCCTCCTTACAGTAGTCGTGGCTTTTTGTCTAACTTCCTTTGCTAAACCTCTGAAAATCCTTCCTGGGGGATAAATGCTCTCTCTCCCCTTCCCCCATCCCTGAACTCTTCTGACTCAGAGCTCACTTGCTCTCCCGCCCCCTCCATGTTTTGCCTCTATTGCACATTAACTTCTGCATCGGTGAGCATCCCATTTTAATTCCTGTTCACCAGACCTGGGCCCAAAGCCCCACAAACTTTGGAGAGGTTTGGATCTGAGCTTCCTGGCTGGGCTGCAACTCTATAAGAGAAATCTGAGCTTAAATGCTGAATCTGAATATCCTGGAGCCTGGGGAATTTGACATCTGGAACTGAACTTCACAATGTAGAATTCATGCCAGTGGGCTGACGCTGGAACAAATTCATCTTGCTCCAATCCCACCCTCTTTCTCCTGTTTTTTGTGGTCTCTTGTGTCTATCCTTACTCACTCCAGTCATCATGTACATACAGTAAAGAGTCCCATTTAACCATGGTTCTATCATACATTGCAACATAAACACATTAGCAGCGGTTAATGTTATGTGCATGTACCATTGCCCTCTGCTGTATAGAGTTAAACCTGCTTGAGTGTCTAGGATTATGGGCTGGATTCTCTCTCTGTTCCATCCCCTTCAGGTGTGGCAAAGGGCCCTTGCTGAGAAATTCCCCATGGAGGAGCTTCCTGCCATCCTATTGCCAATACAGAAAGCTCCTGTGTCACCCCTGTGTCAGGGCTATTTCAGGGGTGGGAGGGAGTGCAGCTGAACCTATTCCAGGGCTGAGACAGGAGCAGATGTGGATTTTGAATCAGGTATCAGTCACAAGTCCCACTATGCTGAGCAGATATCAGGCCGGGTGTACACAGTCGTTTACTTCACTATAATTTATGTTGCTCCAGGGTGTGAATAAGCCATACTTCTAAGCAACACCTGTGTGTCCTTGTGGACAGAGCTATGTCAGAGCAAAGGTTCTCCCACAGACACAGCTACCATATTATGCCAAGAGGAGAGCTTTCTCCCTTTGGCATCTTCAGCAGATGCACTATGGTAGCCAGGGCTGGGTTAACTGGCCCAGGGGCCATGGACTGCCCCCCCCACTGCAGGGACCCCCCCCATGCCTGAGGCCCCACCTGGGGGCTGGTCTCCGACCCCATTGCTGGAGGATGGCCCTGGAGCTAGCGGGTGCTCCTGCCCTGGCCTCACTCTAGTTATTTTGCTGGAGGTGGGGGGCAGGTGTGTGGCGCAGCGGCCACAGTGCTGCCCCCTGTGGCCACACGGGCCCTAAAGAGCTGCCTGCTCTGGGCTGCCGTGGATCCTGTCCCAGCTGGTCCCGCCCTCTGCATGGAGTGTGCAGGTGCTGGCCTGCCTCACCTCCCCCCTGGGGGCAGACCAGGCAGCTGGAGGGTGGAACGACCAGCCCAGGGGTGGGAGCTTAGAGTCTGGCCTCTGGCTCCAGGGCCCCACAACCCCCTCTTCACAGCGCTGGCAGGTCAGGAGCGCTCAGTGCTCCTGGGGGTGCTGAGTGGGATGGGGGACCCCTGGATTGTTTTAGGGGCTGGGACCCAGGGCTTAAGCCTCTTCATCCCTGTTGATAATATAGTCCTGACTGTAGCACAGCTCCACTGGTGCAGCTCTGCTGACATAGTACTTTGAATATGCATTAGCCCACAGTGCAGGGCCTGTGTCTTTCTTTTTGTGGCAGACACCAGAGTTTTGGAGTGCAAAGTCCTGTGATCTGTTCCCCTGACATCGTAACTGGAGGCTATGGTGTGTGCATGGAACAGATCTCTGAGACTCACATAACATGCTGATGCAAGGGATGTACTTGGATTTGCAGCTATGTGTTTGTACAACTTCAGGCCAACACGCCTCTCAGTCTCCCCTCCTCCCCCCATATCTTTGTTTGAAGCTGTGCAGGGACCACAAGTAGACAGAGGCTTTGCCTGTGCTGTGGCTGATGGACTCAGTGAGCCCATTTCTAACACAGAAGGGCGCAAACCCTGCCTGCAGAAAATGGGGCCCACAGTCAATTGATTGCCCTAACTGCACTTACTCATGCCTGTTGGCTACACTCCATCCTCCACCCTGCATCTCAACTGTCCCAGTTCACCTCCCTTCTCCTCAGACTGTACGCTCTGTACCTAGGGCTGCTGCTATGCTCAACTGAAACTGATTGAGTTAAATCAGTGCAGCTCCTTGTGTGACGATTATTTCATCTGAAGAGTGCCACATAGCTATGGTTGTGAAACACGTGCCCCATCCTGGACTGTGAAATAAGGCCTTCTGCTCAAAATCTGATCATCCCTGTGATGCTGGTAGTGCCCCCCCCTGCATCTCATAGCTGCTAGACTGAGCCAGACTGGAGAGGGACAGGACTTGTCCCTCCCAAGTACAGCTGATCTCAGTGGGAAGATAAGACCCACCTCCAGAAGTGGTGCAGAAGTGAGGGTGATTCTGTGCAGCTTTTACCAGCAGTTTGGGTTCTGCTTTTTGTGACTATAGTCAGGTCATGGGCCATCCATTTTTCCAGGGGCCCCCAAATTGGCCAGGGCTCCAGTTACAAATCTCCCAGCAGCACAGGGAGAGCAGATTCACCTCCATATCTGAGAGCCTGGCAGCACACAAGTGAGGGTGGCAATCCTGCAACCTCCCCTACAACGACCTTGTGACATGCCCCCACAATCTCCCTTTTGGGTTACAACCTTCATGGTTACAACACCATGAAATACCAATATGGAAGTAGGCTGTAAATGTTGTAAGGCCCTACCTTTAGCTTAAGCAGTAAGCTTTAGTACAAAGGACTTAACTGAACTCAAATTAATACATCTTCTTAAATAAGTGCCCACACAAGGGCTTTCTTTGATGTAATGTAAATTTAGTTACATTGCTACAGTTTACTCCTGTAACCAAGGACTTGTAATCTTAAATTCACAGTAAGAAAGCTTGACTCTGCAAACTGTTCACTGTAATTCTGCTGTTTGCTAGGAAACTAGACACATGCAAAGTTCATTTTGCCCCTGCAGTGTGCTCTTGAAGAAAGAGGCAGTGCTCAGGTGTTGTGTAGACGATAGGCTGATTGAATTACTTCTCCAAAAGAAAAGAAGAGTTGGGAGGCCAAAGGTCTTTCAGTGCTAAATTACACCAAGAGCAACTATCTCCATAAGATGACACATTCCCTATGCACTCCAGTTATGTTATTAAGCAGTGTTGATAAGACAGTCCATGGCTTTCCAATCTGTGTTACTGTATTTCCTTAAATGAATTAATAACCAAACTGCTGAGTTTTGAATGAAGTTGACAAGTGAAATAGCTTTGGGTCTGCACCACAGACAAACTTCTCATCTGTCCTGTCTTTCAGTTCTGGCTGGAGTATATACTGCTTTCTCATTTAAATATAACAACATGTGATATTGAGACCAAATAATATAGTTTGAAAGGATTGGTCTTCTGCCCCTCTAGCCTCTTCTGGTTTTCACAGGGAAATTTTATGGCTTGCTTGAGTAGATAGAGGCATATTTGGTTCACAGTTCTTCATGGTTAAAGAAAATAACATTATTTCATTTCTGTATTTTTACCCAAGGGAAGAAAACTGTTAAACCCCCCCAAAAAATCCTGCATATTGGGCTTTTAAGTGTTTATGTTAGAAGAAAGTGAAAAGATTCTTAGCCTTACAGTGAGGCATAAGAGACAGGTACTGTTCTAAATTGCAGCAGCTAATCCCTGTAACAGTTTTACAGTTGGCGGATTTGAGCAACTGCTGCCTAGTGGCTCAAGCATGGTGCTGAAAACCAGGAACTTTTGAGTTCTAATCCTGGCACTGATTTGCTTTGTAGCCTTAGATTAGTCATTGAGGGCTGAATTTTTAAAAATGCCCATTCATTTTTGGTGCTTTCTTTTTGTAGGGCCAAACTTGAGACACCTTGAGTCTTATTTTCAGAGGTGGTATACATCACTTAGATCTGTAGGATCTACTCAAAAATTCTTAAAAGAGGCCCTACATATCTTCAGATGGCCCTGAAAAAGGGGGCCCCCAAAATTAGTGGCTGCTTTTGAAAAAAGCAGGCTTGCTGCATTTGTAAAGCAGATTACTAATACATACCTACCCCATGTGAGCAGTGAAGGTCAATGAATTAATGTTTGTACAGCATTTTTAAAATACGGCATAAAGTGATGTGTGTGTGTGTGTGTATATATATATATATATATGTATGTGTGTATATATATATATATATATATATATTCACAAAGACCAGCATTTTCTAACTTAAGTACTTACCATTATATAACTATTTTTTCATTTGGTACCCAAATAAAAGGGCTGTTTTTTTTTTTAAGTGCTTAACAACTGTAGGTCCCAGTAGGAATAGTTGGATGATCAGTATGCCTGAAAATTAGGCCTTTTTTTAGATGCCTAAATATTGGTTGAATTATGAAAATCTTGGTCTTGAGTCTTTTAGTCACTCAGTATCATTCAGCCTGGAGCATATGAAGGAAAATAATCTGAACTGAGGTGATCAGTAAAATAATAAGGTTTATAAACATGTGAAAGGGAGTAGGATATCAGAAATGGAAAGAAATGGCTTCTTCCTTAAACATTTACTCTTATGAATAGCTCCTAGTCATCAGTTGTTCACTTTTCTTCAGTGGAATTTCTGTGATTAAAATATGTGTGTATGTGTTTGAGTAAAGGTTTCAGGATCAAATCCAAATGATCTTTAGTCTAACTGTTTTGGGATCAGTATCTCACAGGCAAACTTCATGTACAGTGTTCCTTATAATTAGAATCAATTGAAGCTAACTGAAATACTTCATTATGATTGAATACAAGAAACAAACTCTGATAATATTCAAGTCCTTAACATGGATTTGACATGTGCAGTGCTAATTCACTTTAAGTGTGGTGGTGGAAGTATAATCTACCAGTGAGTAAACCTGAAAAATCGCTCAAGATTTTGTAGATTACTATTTCCAAGTGCAAGTGGTTACGAAAATATGATTTTTTTTCCTTGTTAATGAATACCATCTGCTAACCAGTAATGTGAAGTATTATGCAAAGACCGTTATAAGTCATCACTTGCACAATCGTCAATGATCACTAAGATTTCAGCCAAAAGAAAGAAAGGCCACCAAATATATGTTTCCTGAACTTTCTATTTGTTGTCTGGTTTCCTAGCAACTAAACTCAGGATAGGTAACCCTTGTATGTATTTTCCCAGGGAAGCCCCAAGACCTTTATGCTACTAAAAATCCACTTTTTCCCCCCATGGTTTTAAAGTATATAGCAGTGGTTTCCAAAAATGACTAGGAGATGTTTTGACTAATCTGAGTACAGTCTGTACCCAGTTCAGCCTCTGGAAATTTTTCCATTGTGCAGCTGCCTGTTTGCATAGCCACCCAAATACTGCATGTCCAAATAGCACAGAGCTGTAAAAAAAAAATTAAAGCTTTTTTGTTTTTGTTTTTGTTTTTTTAAAGTATTGAATTCTCCTCTCAGAGTCACTTCAACTTCAGGAAGAATCCAGGGTGCTTCAGTGGTTAATATTAATGAAAAAGGTGCCAGAACTTTAGCAATTTTTAAACTTTCTGAATAATACAGCAAGTCCAGAAGGGCTACGCCCTGGCAAGCGCTGGCACAAATTAAATCCTGGGGTACTCAACAAATTACAGGGTCTGTCTCTTAACTTTTGCATGCCCCTCTAAAAACTATATCCTCCTCCTGTTGCAGTAAATGGAAAAATTCCCATTTAGGTCAGTGAAAGCAGAATCGACCCTATGTCTGTAGACAGATGTAAGCACTGCAGAGTGTTTTGTGCTGATTTAATGGGGAAGTTTGGTGCCAGCCAGAGACTGGAAAATATTTGATTAGCAGAGATAGTAGCAGCATCACTTTACCATTATTTTCATTTATTGTCTCAGTGAAGCAGGCAATAAACCTTTTCTTTAGGAGAGAAATTACATTCTGGGTTTAAAATAATGAGTTTCTAATTCTGCAGGGAAGAAGGGAAAAGAGACTGGCATATTCTATGTAGCCAGCTTTCTTCATTTCTGATTAAAGTTATGACTAGTGGCCAAAAGATAGATCACAGAATTCTTCAAAAAATATTCATTATTCCAAGTTAATTCCCAGTTTCCAATATTTTTTGGTCTATAGTTCATATGAATTCCAAATTGTAACATGTTAACTCCTATAACAAGCCTAGTTAGCTGACACTGCATAAATTTCAACTTCTGTATTTGATTGAAGTACAGTAGACTTTACAGTACAGATAAATAAAAATATTTGCCATTTACAATCTGGAAACAGAACAATGCTATGAATTAAATAGGTAATTGACATAGCACAACTTGTGATTCACACAAACATACAATGCACATATCTTTTTCAGTAGTCAAGATAAAAATTATTTTAAGAGTTACTGTAATACAGATAAATGCTTTAATGTTCCAGTAAGTGCAATATGAATATGCTGCAAACATGTCTGAATCAAAATTTGCTTTTGAACTTCATCAGATGTTCCTGTAACTTTTTTTCTTCTCAGCTGTGGCATTTAAAGATGGGTAAATACTACAAATAAATGTTCACAGATGTGTTCACATTTTATTATGAATTTGCTAGAGCTAGATTGAGTGCCTTTTATGCTCATTTTCCACAAATATTATAGCAAATAAATTTACTGGCTGGAACATTTGCCAAAATAGCTAGCTTTAAATGGGAATAGTTACAAGAAAGGGAATTTGAAATTCATAATTTTAATTACCCCAGAAACTATTCCTCAATTTGTCCATTTTGGGAAAGGAAACGTATGTGCCCTTTGTGTCAGCTGTCCAGTCATAACAGTTCAAAAGTCACACAGCAAATATTTGCAAACAGCTACTTGTTAAAAAGATACAGGCCAAGTGTTAAATATTATTTATGAAGGTTATTGAGCAAATAACTTGAAAAAATGAATACATGTAAAAAAATTATGGTCTGTTTGCAGCCAACTAACAAAGACTGGCAAAATCAATTGAATAAATTATTTATTACAAATTATTCAGCCAGGTTTAATACGGACCAAATTTTTGCCATAGCATGTATAAAGAATACATTCTTCAAATGCTGCTTCGGGAGCAATGTGCAGTGGAAAAAAAGAAACAGTACATATGAGTTTGATGTTCATTGTGTGGTTTGGATAACTCATGCAAGGAATAGTGATTGAAGTTCCAGAAATGTAATCCATTCTTTAAAGAATTTGAGTGAGTAATGTGTGTGTAAATCTGAATGTTAAATGTAGGAGTTGCAGAAAGGGAAAGGTCTAATGCTCATTGTAGGTTTTCCATTCGTCTCACCCATTTGGGGTTTTAATAAAAACATGTCTTTGTGACTATCAGGAAATTCTCAGTAGGAGAAGCTTAGTCATAGTTGCCGGTCTAATTTGAAACATTCCCAGTTTCTCTAGACTCAGATAAGTAGCAAGCTGCCTCTGTACATCTGTTGCAGGGTCCCCCAGGAATCAGGCCATACAATTTGTTCTGAGAAATCTTCACCAGTTTCCAAAGTCAATTCGACTGGTTTTTCCATAGTGAATTTTTCTCCATAGTGCCCATGTAATTTCTCCAGTGGAGCATTGCATAACAGAGAGCAAGAGGCATGCATGCATGCACCCCATCCTCCTGCCCCCCAGTAATTTATACTGAGTGATTTGACGCTCTGCTTATTTTCACCAAATAGTCTAGTTTTATACTTTATGTAACTTTGGCCAGATTGTGCCTTGCTTTTTGAGGGGTGCAAAAGCAAAAGGAAGAGAGGACCCAAGGATCCTTCCTCCCTTCTTATGCCTCTACTTAGATTTTGATTTCCAAACATTATTGTAAATTGGCACTGCTATGAGTATGTGTCAATCAAATGCAATGCTCTTATATTGCATAACTTTCTAAAGCCATTGTTTTGACATGGGAGACAGGAGCAGTTTCACAGACTTTTAAAGGTTGCTTTTAACAGTAAATCAAGACATTTGTAAGCCAACAGGGCATCTTTGATGCATTGATTCATGTGATACAGTTACGTGACTGGCTAATACAACCTGCTGCTACTACTACAATATCCTTGACAGCATGCACAGGAAAGTATGCTCAATTCCAAGGAAGATAGGGAACAAACCCAAAGCCAACATTAATTCACAGATCTCAGGTCTGGAAAGGCCTTCCAGGGTCATTTCCATCTTGTATTTCTTACCACTGTGTAAGTGCAGGAATTCCTCTGCCTTGCTTAGCGAATGCAGTTCTCTCTTAAATACATAGTGGTGGAGCCTCAACAACATCTTGCATAAATTATTACACTGTGGTTTCATCAGATGGTCAGCAACTTCCCAATACCTAGTTGCGTTGTTCTCTTTTTCCATTTAAAGCTGCTCCTTCTTGTCTGTTCCCTTTCAGAACTGCTGTTTCCTCTGATACAAGTCATCAGATTGAGCTGATTTAGGAGGAGCTGATCATATATTTTTAATTTACAAGCTGCCTGCCCTCTATTACGAACATCCTTACTGGGTAGCAATATATTTATTGTGGAGATTGCAGTAACTCTATCCTGGCTTAATAGCTGCCTTCCTTTACTGTCCAACTGTTTTCAGCCAAGATGCTGAGGAAAGCCGTTGCATTTAATAAAAGTCTTCCTTAAACCATTTATTTAAAGACACACGAGGAAAGAATTACATTTAAAAGAAGGTTAAACATCTAGATAAAGATTCAGGGTTCAAAGTATGCACTGTGCATAGCTTGAATGTTTATTAGAACACCTAAATTTTCTATGGCAGTTAAGTAAGAGGGAATGGGATAGAGAACTTGTTATTTTACAGAGACATTTCCTTGAACTAAGGTTTCAGCTAAAGTAGCTTTTCTGGCACACTAAAATACCTTAGGCCTGGAGTTTTACTGTTTAGGATTGGAGTGATGGTTTTCATTTTTTTTCAGTTGAGACAAAACATGCTTTTTTTTTTTTAAGTTAAATACAGTTTATAAAAGCCTTTGTAATTATTTTTATGAGAAGGCAAAGTTAATGAACCATCATCACTGCCTGTAAGCATGCCCTGGGATCAGTATGCTTCCTTTTGATAAAAGAAACACTTATATTTTCCTGATGAATAGGGACAGAAGCAAATCAAGTTGTAAATAGCAGTTTTAGTAACTTTCCTACAGTTTGCAAACGTTTCTGTGTGAAATTGAATGACACAGGGATATTTTGTGTAGCTAGTGATCCATTCAGACAGTCTCTTCATGCGTGATGTAAAGCAGACAGTGCAGGCCAGATCTGAGCAAAGAGTATTGGTAAGGGTCTCTATAATAAAGAGAACATAACCTCCTAGGGAATAAAGAATGGCTGCTGCTACAGCCCAAGAAGAGCAGGCTGAATTCTTGCCTCATGATCACAGTCAGTCCTCTTTGCTCTCCTACTGTGTGGAGTAACCACCTAGATATTTTGTAATCATACTAGAAAAAGGAAGGGATGACGGGATGAACTGAAAGGGATTCAAGAAGAGCAAAGGTTTCTCACAGCAGCTCTCATCCCTCACAAGCTTCTCTGAGGCAATTGTCACTGGTATTCCATGCTAATATGGAGGTAGATCATACATCAATTTATGTGCCCCCTCAGGTGTCAAAGCCAAAAAAGACAGAATGGAGTTTAGACCTTATTTTTAATCATGACTCAATGACCCTATAAAAGTTGTGTTTGTAGACATTTAATGAAGTCTTAGTTAAAAACTTGTTTACTTGTAAGTTAACATAGGAAGAGCAATATGGTGCTACATACAGGTAACAGCAGCAAGGAAATAATAAAAGATATGAGGATTAAGCTCTTTGTCTCACTGCCATGCTACCTGTTATGAATAGAGAAGAAGCCATATCCTCCTATTCGAATCTGTCATTGGTTTCTTCAACCCAGCTCGCCCCCCCCCCCCCCCCGGCACTGTTTCATAGCTTTTGCAGTGAATCACAGTGATACTCTTCATCCCTGGAGTAGGGCTCAAAGCCAAAGTTTAAGGGCTAAATTTTGAAAAGATGAGGGATTGGCAGTTGCAGAACAACACACAACTCTTCTTAGACCTTGACTTCCAAAACACCACAAGCTGAACTAAATGCTGAAGAAGGATGTAATATTGTTCATTACTATTGTACCTGTGAGTAAATCCCCTTGAACCCCAATTATTTATCCAGACAGATTTGGAGGTGGGGGGCTGCATTTGAGGCCCTCGTGCAGTTTTCCAACATTTCCCCTTCCTGTCTTGTCAGATCTGGATATAAGGATGCCCTGGCTCAGCTTCCCTCCTTTCTTCCAGATATATTCCTCTGAGTAGGAGGCCATGAATGGAAGGGTTTAGTAGCTGCTACAGCAGCCTTAAAGCACCAGAGGATTTCTCACTCATATCCCATACAGGAGGAAATCTAAGAGGCAGGTCTGCTGGTTTTGTGCTCTCAGCTCAAAAGCCTGCATCTGGTCTGCTGTGTTGTTGTTTTTTTAATCCTCATAGTAGCTGAACAATTTAATAACCATGGGGGTGGGTAATGTTCTTAAATGAAGGGAAAATGCATAGTGTGTTTGTAATGTGAAGTATTTTACAATTGCACAGTTATAATTGAATAAAGAAAAAATAATATGAAAACCACCAAATGCCAAGTAGTTAATTAATCTATTGTGACTTGGCAGCTTGCAGTTTTGCTTATTAAGCTGGTGGAAATTGCATTGTTTTATATTTTATGGTTTCTAAAGTTATAGGAAATGTGACTACAGTATTAGGAAGCTCTATAACAAAAACACACAAAATATTTGAGGCAGTGGATGTAGTACACAGCTGAAAATCAGACTTTAGGTCTCAAGCATTATTCAAACAAAATTATAAGCCATGGTGAAATTTCTTGACCATTTCTGTTTGCCTCAGTTTTTCCATCTGTAAAATGGAGAAACTAAGGCATAGCGAGTAGAAAGCTGAAATTAAAGATAGAGATGCTCACTTACCTTTGTAAACCATTTTGAGATATTCAGATGAAAATTTGTGTATAACTGCTAGGCATTATTATTGTTGATAGTGTACAAGATACTACACAGTACAACCAATTGCACTTTGCATGACAGGTAAAGTTAACAAAATCAGAGATTCAAGTGGAAAAGAAAATAATGCTGCTGTGGCTAAAATGGTAATACTCTTATGATATTTCTCTTAGCTTTAAGATTTTCTAGTATTAAAATTATATCCTTTCTTAATAAAAGCAAATGTATGCAGGGAGTAGAGGGAGGCTGTATCTTTAATAATGTGGAAACAGATGAAATTATAAAGATCTAGACTGAAATACTGAGGGTGTGATTGTCATCTTGGCCTGCATTAGGAATCTATTCTTACACCTACACCTTTATGAGCACAAATCATTGCATTACGGTACAAGCTATTTAAATGTCTGCCTCTGCTTGTACCCACAGATAAAGTATTTTAGAAATCTGAATCACCTAATTTCTGCCTACAAATAGTTGCAGGTGCAAAATTACACCTGGGAAAATGGAAGTTGCTATTTAAATATCTGCCCTTATTTTCAAAACCCCTTCTACGTCTTTCCCCCTCATCAGTATCAATGCAGTGTGGGAGTTTTCTGTAGCAGAAATAGTTAAGGATAGGGGAGTTGGCACTTTCTCCACTCCCCTTCTCTTATCTCCACTGATGTCTTCTGTACCTCTGCCTTCTGCCCATCTATCCTACACTTCATTGCTTCCCTGCTGTTTTACCTGACAGGTGTGCTGCTCACACTAGAACATGAGTGGAAATGACTCACTACATACTAGAACCCAAAACACATCAGCTAGAAATCTGCAAAGAAAGCAGCTTCATGAGAAGGAGAAGTGCTACAGCACAATCACTTTACCTTCATTAAAGAGAACTTGATTTATTTTCAACTAGGGAAGTTCTATTGCTGGTATATATGATGTGGTTGATTGACACTAGCTGCGAGTGGGACATTTCCCATGCATATAATAACTCAAGAGGCCAGAATCTGAGGTCCAGATGAAGTCTGCTGTGTAAAGCTGTCTTTATACCTTCTTAACCAAAGGGTCCTCTAAGTTGCATGGGCCTCCTTGGGGCCATTTTGCTGCCTCAGGATCACAGTGCAGCTTGATTTAACCATGTCCTTCTCTGTCTTGTTTTGAAATGCCTCCTACATCAGAGTGTCCAAGAATGTACCAGTGGCACAGAAATAACTTTATGCCACCTGGCAATTCCGCTACCTACATGGAATCTCCTGCTTTCCACTTAGGACAGCTTTCTGATTGCTATACAGTCTGAACAGCGCTGATCAGGAGAGGGGCTGGTGTTCTGGCCCTAGATTTCAAGATACCTGTGATTCAACATATTCTGTCAATTGTTTCAGTATACCTAGTATCTTCTGATAAAAACAGGCCTGACCACCAGAGCACAAAAGGTCCCACTGGTTCTGGTGGGAATCTTTTTCCTGAGGTTCAGTGCAGATAAGGTAATTGGGTGAATGTCTTCAGCTCCACTGACCAGCAACAGCATAGCCATTATTTAGATTCTCTTATGGATTTACAGGTTAATCTGGTTAAATATTTCTAAACCAACCTTTTTTTTCTAATGTATGTGTAAGTAAGAAAGGACATTGCTTGTGTGGGTAGCCTGTTGCTCTCACCACTGTCATTGCACATGTATTTTCCCAAGTAAGAGCAACAAAGGCACTGATTACACAATCAAATGGTGCCCCTGTCAAGGGATTTGCATGCCATGAAGTTTTACATTTTAGTCATTATAAGTCAGTTATTTCTCCCCAAACTTTTGACATAATTAGATCACAACCCAAATAATTGTAGAGGATTTGCAAATTAAAAATGTGCTGATCTCTATCTTTGAGTCAAATTGTAGTTGTCAGATGGTTTTGTTTCTACAGTACTTAATGAATTGGCTTGCATTGCCACTTTTCACAGGTTGTGGTGGTGAATTCTCTGGTGCATCAGGGTCTTTCAACAGTCCTGGCTACCCAAACAGGTACCCAAACAATAAGGAATGTGTCTGGTACATTGACACAGCACCTGGGAGCAGCATTCAACTCACCATTCAGGAACTGGACATTGAATATCATCCAGACTGCAACTATGATGTTTTGGAGGTAAGAGTTTTAGTTGCAACATTCTGAAGTATGCAAGTTATGCATGTTTCTCTCTTCAGCACAGAAACACACATGAAAAAAAAACTTGCACTACCAGAACAGACACGATCTTCCAGTATGCTGTCTGTGATTATGGACCATGTCAGTTTTTGGAGAAGGGCAAAAATAGCCTTGTTAGTGGTGTTTATTTCTGTGGCTGTAGATCTAGAGACCTCAGTCAAGAACAGGGTCCTAGGATGCTAGGCACATGACATGCATGTAGTAAAAGCCAGCACTGCCCTGAGGACTTCTTAAGTTTTTTAATAAAGCATGTTTTATAACGTATGTAACTGGGCAGTACCATACCATAAAAAGATAGACTTTCTTCATTCCAGAGGGCAAGTCATATAATGTAGTAATAGAAAAGAAGCAGATAATTAAGGGAAAACTCCTTGTAGATGTCTGTTGCAACTATTGTTGTGGATCATTCAAATCAGGGGTCTCAAACTCAAATCAACACAAGGGCTGCATGAGGACTAGTATGTTAGCCCAAGGGCTGCACCACTGAAACCTTTTCATACAGTGGTATTGCAAATATTGGTAGTGATAGTGTTATTGCGGGCTGCAAGAAATAACTTTAGGAGCTGCATGTGGCCCTCAGGCCATGTTTTTGAGACCCCTAATTCAAATGCAAATGACGGGGTGACCCCTGCTCCTGAACAACTAAAAGGTGTTAATTTCTAATAAAACAAACAAGCAGTCCTGTGGCAGGGCCATAATTATGGCGGGGCGAATGGGGCTTTGTCTTGGGCATGCTGGAGCAGCTCAATAGAGCCACTCTATTAAAGAGCGTGTTTCGCGCTGCCAGCCCCATGCACCACTAATTGCAAGGAGCGCATTCTGATTGGAACGTGCCTCGGGTGCTGAAACTGAACATTACAGCTCTGTCCTGTGGCACTTAAAGACTAACAAATTTATTTATCACATGAACTTTCATGGGAGAAAATCCCTTTTCATCAGATAAATAAACTTGTTAGTCTTTAAGTGACACAGGACTCCTTGTTTGTTTTGCTGAACTATACTAATGTGGCTACCCCTTTGAATCTCTAGTAAGTTCAGAGGGGTAGCTGTGTTAGTCTCGTCCAGCAAAAAACAAGGAGTCTGGCAGCACTTTTAAAGGCTAACAGATTTGTTTATTGCATGAGCTTTCGTGGGAGAAAATCCCATTTTGTCGTCTGAGACAGTGGGATTTTCTCCCACAGAAGCTCACATGATAAATATATTTGTGAGTCTTTAAGGCTGTGTCTGCACTACAGAAAGTTAGTCCGAACGTGCTAGTTCAAACTAATAAGTTCAAGATTAGTTTGAACTAACTTCGAACTTATTAGTTTGAATTAACAGTGTGGACTAATTCAAACTAATGTTAGTTCAAATTAGTCCACTTTGTTAGTTCTAACTAACTTCCCTTAGTTCGAACTTAGTAAGTTCGAACTAAGGGTTAGTCCTAGTCTCCACTGTATTTAGTTTGAACTAACGCTCAAAGCGCTGAGTTCAAACAAAGCAGTGGTAGTTACTAGTTCAAAGTAGGCGTTCATTAGTTTAAACTAATGAAAGACTGATGTAGACAGGTAAAAAATTAGTTTGAATTAATCCTCTTTAATTTGATGTAACTTGCCAGTGTAGACATAGCTTAAAAGTGTCACCAGATTCCTTGTTTGTTATCTCTATTAAAAAACATCTCTTGGTTATACACAGCCAGCTAAACTGATTGTTCACCATTCACAGAGACAGAGTTGTAACACAACTGAACTCAGGATTCTTGATTCTAAAACAATGCTTCTGGGCTTGGAGAGGAAACTAAGATCTCAGTCTTGCAAAGATTTGTGCACATGCTTCACTTTAATGTATGGTGGACACTAGTTCTGTTGGCTATGTCTACACTGGGAATTTAGTTCGAATTAGGGAGGATTAATTTGAATTAACTTAGTGCATGTCCACACTGGCTTTCATCAGTTTGAACTAAGGAATTCCTTAATTTGAACTAAGGAAAGCTAACTTCGAAATAGTAAAACCTATCTTTAATTTGAACTGTAGACACGTTAGTTCGATCTAAATGTGTTTGAATTAAACACGGTTCGACCTTCTTCCTCCCAAGGTGCATGGCACCCGGGAGGAAGTGCCTTTCTCTTTTAATGGAATTGGGTGAGGGGATGGCCCTTCTCAGGTGCAGTGTTGCCACAGTTCCCATGGTGCCCCCCTCCTAAGCTGAACTAGCAAGTCCTGTGCATGGACATACTAGTTCAGTTTAGGTTTCTAGTGTGGACATGCTAGTTTGAACTAAGTTAGTTTGAATTAATCAAAATTAGTTTGTACTAATTAATTCAAACTAACTTAGTTCAAACTAGCATTCTCAAGTGTAGACATAGCCATTGACATCAGTGTCTTTGTAGGACTGGAGTTTATGGGAATAGCTCCACTGACTCAACTTCAGTGGGAGAGACAAGTGTTGTTTTGTGTCATAGCTGGTATAGCATACTCCAGCAGTGATCCCTGATACACACACCTGTTGGTTGCCATGCCTGCAAAAGCCATGTGCATGGTTATTGCATGTACATAGTATAACTTTGTGGAGTTATTGGGGAAAGGGATGAGAAAAGGGTTTTATGCTCTCATGATCATTGTGTACCCAAGGTCAGATTTAGCAATATATAGTTTCATCACTTAAATTGTGTACACTGAGCAGAGTGATGCATATTACACCATTATTTTCTAGCTCTTCAGATTAGCAACCACATATTCAAACCAAATTATTACCAAATTTCAGTGGAAACAGAAAATAGTAATTAACTCTTAACAGGGGCTGTTGTTAAATTGACTGTTTTCTCTGTTATAATGGCCCTTTTGCTCCTGAGTGAGCACCACACTACAAAGTTCTGTGAACTAGCCTTACCAGAATCTTGAGGTCTCAGCCTTCATCACTTGTGATACACTCAAACCAGCATTCAGGCACCGAGAAAGCACACTTCAGCTTTATTTTTATCTTTAAAACAAAGGCACAAATGTTGAATTTCCAAAGGGATAGCTGTGTTAGTCTAGTCCAGCAAAAAAACCAAGGAGTCATGTAGCACTTTAAGGAGCCTGAAGTCCAGCACTTTAGTTCCTATTTAGCTAGGTATCTGAAAAGCGAGTAGAATAAAATGTTGAGCTAATGTGAATAGAAATAGTTGAGTAGCTGTGGTAGTATGGGCAGCAGAGCAATGCCATGTGCAAACCCAGTGGAAACCACTGAATATGTACTCAGCATGGCTCAGTCATACCTACTCTGCGGCCACTGCAGTTACATTGCTGTTTATATTTGCCTTAACTCAGAGACCTAGTGCAAATATGTGTGCATGAGTAAGGGAATCACACCCCAAACTCCTGGAGTAGACATAGCCTAAGTATAGGTCACTCAAGTTTCAAAATATTGTCCGGAGCTTATAAAGCTCCAAATCTCATCCACAGCATATAGTTTCCCTCTGCCACTTAAAATCCACTTCTTTGGGGTGGAAGAACCTGTAAATGATATTGCTTTTGCTTTTAGAGATCCACTTTGAAAGCAGGCATTTCTCACACATGCATTCCAGAAAATACAATAAACTGCAGTTTTCTGTTCTTCAGAAATAGCCTCCTATATCAACAATGACCACAGTAATTGTTCTTTAGACTTCTCATGTTTTGAATGAGATGTTCTATAGCAGAAACTGAGTTCAGTTGCCTTTTTCAGTGCTACACCTACCCCGTGTTGAAAGGAAGTGGCTTCTTTGATGTGTACTGAATTTAAAAAAAAAAAAAAAAAAAGGAAAAAGAAAAATAAAGAAAAAAAATGAGACTTGACCAGAGTATTTTCTTGATTTCTTGATGGAGTGTTTTTTACATTTAAGATAATTGAAGAAATCCATGTTGTATAATAAAGGAAGAGTTTAAAATTAACATAAAAACACACTTTTGTTTGAAAATACATGGACATAGACAAATTGTCATGTTTCCATGGTTGTTATAATAATTTAATGTTCTTTTTATCATCTACTGGCATTTTGTAAACTTCAGAGTGAAATTCTGTGCTGCCACGACAAGATGGGGCTGTGGATTGGACATAGAAGGATTTTTCCAAACTGTTACACCACATCTGTCCTTAGCATGTATCCGTTCCTTTAACTTAAATACAAAGAGGCTATGTCCACACGTTGCTTTTAAATCGAAACGACTTTTGTTTCGATTTAAAAAAAGTCAAGTCCAAACGACATTTCGTTATTTTGAAATGACGAGCCCCATTATTTTGAAACAACGAACCTTATTTTGAAACAGTAAAACCTAGGAAGAAATCAAAATAGCCATTAAATCAAAATAATGCCGTTCAGATGTGTTATTTTGAAATAACCATTATTTCGATTTAACACTTTTGCCCTTCTCCTTCCCAGGGTGCCTTCCTTTTTCTATATATTGGGTGGAGGCATGGCCTTCTAAGGGGCCATCTTGCCACACCTCCCATGGTGCCCCTCTCCTGAATTGAAATAGCAAGTTCTGTGTCCGGACTTGCTATTTCAGTTTGGTGTTTTTGCTTGATCGGATTTAAGTTAAATCAGTTTAATGGTTTTATTTCAAATTAACTTATTTCAATTTAACTTAAATTGAATTAACCCTATATGTGTGCAGATAGCCACAGACAGTTGGATTAGATCTTAATGCCACAAGTAACTCTGTCTCTGCACTGAAGCCTAGTCCCTTCTTACCAAGCAGTCATTTTATTCTCAGAAATCTGTGTCATGATGATAGCCAGCCACATAAAAACAGCCTTTCTGTTGCTCATAACTCTGGAATGCTGACTTGATTGTAACAATAAATGGAACTAACAGAGCAGAAGTAAAAGATAAAACAGAATAAAATCACCGGCTTTATTGAGATGACCTGCACCCCAACCATTCAGTCAATTAAAAAAAAATGTTATCTGTGAATCAGGTGCTGTATTCAGACAGGTTATTTTTTATTTCCATGTTTTTGCAGCTCAAGTGCCATAGCTCTGCATGAACCACACCCTAGAATTTTTTCCACCCTTTCTACCCACTTTTGTTTTAGACATTCATGTGTAGCTATTGGTTTTTTCCGCTGCAGCCAAAAGTAACATTCTATTGCTTTCTGTCATGGAAACATTTTTGCTTGGTTTTGCTACAAACCTTATGAAAGTGTCTGAGCAGTTGAACTGGCATAAAGAAGAAAACGAAATCCACTCAACTGTAATAAAGCAAAAGAATTGCTTAGCTTTAACTTTTGATTTTGAAATTGTACAGAAGACAAAAATAAAAGAGGCTAATAAAATCAAAGGAGCCAACAGAAGTTCAGTTTCCACTAACTTTTTTTAACTTCTGCCTTTTCGGTTTAATGGGCCCAATGTTAAACAGAACTTCAGGATGGGCCAAATTCAACCCAGGTGTAACACTGCAGAACTGAGGAGAGTTTGCCATGGCTGAATTCAGTTCATTTGGTCCAGAGCATGAAGATGTCTCCAGGAAAGTGGGAACACAATAAGAACTTCTTAGAAACATATGCATTATTTTCATTGGGCTTGAATATGCCCACTTCATTTTCTTGCCAGATGTTACTGGACAGGTTTAGATAATTAAGAATGCATGTGTGTCGCTACATACTGTGCTAGAGCTTTGAATCAGAGAGAGAGACCACAAGCAAGAGAAAAATGTATCACATTGTGAACAAGCTTTATTCTAACACTTGCAGAAGTTGTTACCCCATTCAGGCATCCAAGTAGTGAGGTTTTACTGCTGAAATTAAGCTCCAAGCACAGACACATACTTCTTTAGAAAACTGTTGCTGCTTAATTATGAAGCTCTCATTGGAACAGCAATTTTCTTCATTCTGATTTCTGTAGCTTCCCTCTAGAAGCCAAAAGTCTGCTGCCATCCAAAATTAAGGTAAACTTTCAGACAATTAGGTTTGTAAAGTCAACCACTAAAAATGAAGACTCTTGGATGTTCTGTAGAAACTATAATGTTTTTTTAAAAAAAAACCTGTTCATTTGTTACTCCCTGAGTCCCTGTAGGGACAGAAGGCAGTTGAGGATCATGGGCTGCAGGGCCCCTGGGCCTCTGCCAGTAGTGCCTCCCCTACCAGCCTAGGACCCTAGGTGGGCCAGCACTGGAGGTGGGGTGGGGCCAGAGGCTGTCTGTGGCCTGGCTGCTAAGCCCCAGGGGTGTTAATCCACCCCTGACTGAAGGTGCAAAGTAGGATGTGCTGCTTTTTCCACTGAATGTTTTCACTGGCAAAGAGCAAGATTGTTGTTACCCCCCTCCGCCCCATGTTCCTAAGAGCAGGCCAGGGTGTGGCATCCCATTGTCCAGTTGGATCTGCTAGATTCCCTAGCGACCAGGCTGAGAGCATGCTGTGTTCCTGACAACTGTATGCTGGTGTATCCTCTCAGCAGCCTTCATCATTTGGGCCCTTATTAAAGACTGGTGGGTTTTTAAACTGACCTCCTCTGGTATACCCTCTGATCAAGGGCAGGGGGCCAAAGCAGAGGGTATAAATTTCAAAAGCATGCAAACGACTTGGTCATTTATATCCAACTGACTTTCTGTGGGGCTTAGACACCTAACTCACTTAAGTATTCAGAAAATTGTATCCAGTACCTGCCCTTCCAGCAGCTGCAAGAAGCCATGCGAATGAAGGGAGGGTAAGTGTGGCCCCCCCAAGCACAAATCGGCCCAATCTAAACTTTGGAAAATGTGAAATCAAGATCCCGAACTACATGGTAGCACTCTATCCCATTGCGCAATTCAGAAATCACTTTTTAAGTGTGAAGCGGTGGCAGTGGTAATGGCAGTGGGCTTGATGACCTTCCAGTATGATACTTTGAGACTGACAGACAGATTTTCATGAGATTAGCTTTGCTAAATAAGAAACAATAACATCCAAATATTTTTTTACATGCTTTGGAATGAAAATTTTCAACAATACCAGTTATACATTTGTCTGTTATAAGTTTTTACAAAAATCTTTGCCTAACTTCTTTGTTCAAGGTCCAGTAGCTTGGGCCTGTATTCACCAACTAAGTCAATGGAATTGCAACCTGAGGACAGGTGGCAGAATCTGGTCTAAACCTAAGAAGTCAGTCAAAGCTCACTTAATGAGGACAACTAATCAGGATAGGTTTCTGAGAAGACATACAAATTGTATCCAGAAGAGCAAGAAAAGCACATATTTATATCCTCACAAAAAGTGTTCTAATTATATGAATCATAGAATATTAGGATTGGAAGGGATCTCAGGAGGTCATCTAGTCCAACCCTCTGCTAAAAGAAGGAACAACCCCAACTAAATCATCCTAGCCAGGGCTTTGTCAATCCAGGCCTTGAAAACCAGTAATTCTAACCCTGTGCACAGACCATGTGAAAAGTTCATTTAAAATTTTGTATTCACTCATGGACCAGGTGAGTCAAGAGGTTTAGTGCCTCTGACAAACATCAGATGACCATTGACAGGATGGCATATTGACCATGCAGGAGAAGAAAACTTCATTGTGTGGTCAGTTGAGGAGAATGTGCTGGTTTTGCCCATTACTCCTTAATGCCCTTTGCACAACTTCTGTTCACATTACAAACACACTGAATATGCATAGTTCAGAAAAATCATGTTTTTCATGGCTGATCAGTTTGAGCCCACTCTGCATGTCTCAAACTTTGGAGTCATGGTCAACAATTTTAGGACCTTAGGTTTTCTAGTTAATTCTGAATACATAAAAGATTTCCCAAATATTGTATATGTTAAGCAATGATATTCTCACAGTTGGTTGTGATTTACTCTGTCATGGTGAATTATCACTTTGAAAGGCTTTTACCTCCAATTTTCTCTTCTATTTCCAGATCTACGGTGGTCCTGATTTTCTGTCTCCTAGGCTGGCCCAACTGTGTGTTTCAAGGTCAGCACAGAACCCCCTCCGAGTCTCTAGTACAGGCAATGCCATGGCAATCCGCTTCAAAACAGATATATATGTGAATGGGAGAGGTTTCAATGCTACTTGGCAAGAGACAGTAGGAGGTGAGTGTGTGGTAACACTGCTGAAAACTGATGAAGTCCATTAAGAAGCGGGCATGAGTGAATTGGTTGTGTATACATTTTAACCACTTGAAATATTGTGGGTTTGCAAATTTGAATTGAACCAAATATTACTGAATTTGCATTTCATTTAGGAGAAACTGTGCCAAGTGATTAGGAGGAAACAGACAAATTCTAATGGGAAAAGAAATGAAATAAATAGGCCATATCTAGAATAATAATATGTGGCAGCTTGGTCTTGTGTGGTATTCTTCTATTGCTAACTAAAGTTACTGGCTCCCCTATAGCTAAAAAGATATATATTTTTTTAATTTAGTGACCCTTTTGGTTTTAAATTACAAAGTGAAACAAAGATCTGAGAAAAACTAGTTTTAATAACCTTGTGAACTCCCAAACTATTTGGAATGATTAATAAATCCTTGAACTCTGTAAGTTTCAGCCATCCCTCATGCAATTATGTAGAGCCTCAAGAAGTAAATGAAATGAGATATTTTACAAACAACAGCAACAAAAGCCATAGAGAAGACTGAAATACATTACAGAGCTTTTCCAAACAATACAGAAAATCTTTTGAAAAAGGCCCTAAATCCAGAGTGCTGAAAGGCATGTTGGATGCTTATTTACAACCGTGTATTTAGATGCTGCTTCCCAATGCCAATTTTCCAAGAAATTGTTGGGCCCTCTGATTTACCAGAAGATATTTGGGAATGCTAAAGTGAAGCTGGTTTACTGGAGATGAAAAATTTAAGACAGTTTCAAAATGTCTGTGTTGAATTTAAATCCTATATTTTGCTAAAAAAACACTGGCAGCTCTGCTTGTCCTTCTCCATTTGTTTTTCCTCTGTGTATTATGCCCTTTAGACTGTAATACACAAATGAAGGAAACTGGAAAGGGACCAGAGCCCTAAAAAAAGAATCTGAGCCATAAAAAAAAGAAATCTCTCCTCCTTTTTGCGTATTTCCTTTCATAAAGTACATGATTTCTGTATATGGTTTTGCTGCAACTGACAGTTACTTTCTGAAAGAAGGCTCTGGAAGTTACTGGCAATCCAATAAGTCCTGGGCGTATTGTGCACCTAAGCACTACGCTATTCAGTAATAAACTGATGACAATTGGCCTGCTATGCCAACCTCTGCATCACATTGTCTGGGCTCCAGAGCAGCCTTCCCTTCACACTGTCATAACAAGCCTAACTACATTCGGCAACCTTTGGCTGTGTTCACACAGCATTTTTGTTTCGAAACAACGAGGTTGTTTCGAAACAAAAAAAAGCATGTTCACACGACGCACAGTTGTTTCGATACAACGGGAACCCATTGTTTCAAAACAACTGTGTTGTTTCGAAACAAGTTAAACCCCATTTGGGGGCGAAACAATCTTGTTTCAAAATCGTTGTTTCGAAACAATGCGTGTGAACATGTTCTTTCGGAACAAGGTGTTCTGAAACAACATTTGAAGGGCTGCCCCCTCAGCACCCTGGCCAGGGAACCCTCAGCACCCTGGCCAGGGTGCTGAGGGGTGTCCCCCTGGTCAGCAGAGCGGGGCTGCAGCCACCGGCAGGGTTCAGCGCAGCCCAGTGCTGATCCCGGCGGGTGCCTACAGAGGGGGGCTGCAGGCACCTGCGGGGTTCAGCGCAGCCCAGCGCTGATCCCCGCCAGTGCCTTCAGAGCGGGGCTGCAGGCACCCGCAGGGTTCAGCGAAGCCCAGTGCTGATCCTCGCCGATGCCTGCAGAGGGGGGCTGCAGGCACCCGCGGGGTTCAGCGCAGCCCAGCGCTGATCCCCGCCGGTGCCAGGAGAGCGGGGCTGCAGGCACCCGCAGGGTTCAGTGAAGCCCAGTGCTGATCCCCGCCGGTGCCTGCAGAGCGGGGCTGCAGGCACCGGTGGGGTTCAGTGCAGCCCAGTGCTG
>ML681964.1:38472258-38489483 GCA_007922195.1 Podocnemis expansa | reverse complement strand
CCGCCTTTTTCCTTATTTCGAAGTAACTTTTTGCTAATTCGGCTTAAGTTATTTCAAAATAAGGTGTTATTTTGATACAAGTTGTTTCGAAACAACTTATATCAAGATAACCCCCTGTGTGTGAACACAGCCTTTGAAATGAAAAATGCCTGGAGAATGTGCTCGGCCTTGGTAGTAAAAGTTAAGACCAAAGTTTTCAAACTTGAGTGCCTACAATTAGTTATCGAAATCTAGACATGTTTCAGCACTGGTGTGAAGTCAGTATGGGTGTACAGGGTCTCTGAAAGTCACTAACTTGTACTATTGAATTTCTGAAATGGTAATTTAGGTACCTAACTTAGACATCCAAGTTTTACATTTCTGGTTTCCATTCATGTATCCCCCATGTGCCCATCATAGAATGACCCTTGTGGTTGTTAGTTTACATAGCCACATTCCCCTTCCCTAGCCGCCTACACAGATTTCCATTGTTGGACTTGGCATATTCCTGATTCTGTGTGGAATCTGGCTCTGGGTTAAGTACTGGAAGAGGAAAAAATTAAAATGCAGTCATGAGCACCCATGAAACTGCAAAAGGGTTATTGTTTCAAGGATATGCATGTTACCCTCTAGTTCTTTTCTGTGAGTGGGGACCCTGGAGCTGACCTGACTTGATTCTATCAGATATTTTTACTTTTGAGATTTAAAGAATCAGTTCTGAAGCTTGTGCGGCAAAGATCGGCAGTTATCAAGGAAAGCTGATTATGCTCTGCCCACGTCTGGGCGCAGGTAGAACACTGCTCTGCAGGCTACTCTAACATGCACAAGATAACAGTGGTTCTCAAGGGACATCTGCTAGATAAGCGTGGGTGCAGAACAGATGTCCTTCACCCTACCATGGCATGGTTCTTTTGCTAGGAATTGTGGGAAAGCTAATGAAGAAGAAAAGAATGACTGTATTTCCCTATTGTCACAAAGAAGATGTAGTATGGGGAAGAAAATCTGCTTCAAAATGTGGCTTTTAGCCTCTAAAAAGAGATAATATTCAAACCATGTCTGTATATTTAACTGTTTTTTTCTGTTTACAAAAAATCATATTTGCTTGATAGAAAAGAGGACATAGAAATAGAGAAGAAGGAAATTTCTAAACCAGGAGAGGAAAGTTTTGCCCACTGTTTAGGCAGATAATTCCTGGGTGTGTGATTCACTACGACAATAACCACATCCTGTATTTTGGTTCTTTGCCTACCTGTGAGAAGAGTGATCTGAGTACAGTAAAGTATAGCTCTGCCCTAGATCCTTTTACACTATGATTATTAAAGGACAGGTGGAACAGAAGCCAGAAGATCCCACAGTTGCACAATGAAGTGTGGGAGGAAGAGGGTAGGAGAGGGATTTGGCTTCCTTCTGTTTTTCACCAGATGTTGCTATAAAGGAGATTCAAAAGGCAGAACTCTGAGGTGCTGGACTTTATCTTATCTGTTTTCTGAGGAACATCTCTTATGTGTTGAGCCTCACATTTTGAGATGCCTAAGGTTGTGTAAGGAATTACTACAGGCCTCGACCAATCAATGTTTCTGGTCACCATAGTGACAGGGTTTAGTAGCCTGTCACCCAACTCCACTGCAGAAGTGTAATGGAGGAGTACCCTTTGGTGACCAAAAGTAACATGCTTATGCCTAGCTGTGAGCCAATTTTGTCCACTCCTGAATTACTGTCAGCACTTCTGGATGTTCTATGACCACCCTTTATACTGCTCAAAAGCATTTTAATCTCTACCAGAGGGATATGGTTAGAGACAGAATAACTTGTTCTTTCCAGTAATAAGGGGCTTTTGAAGTCCTCTAAAGGCTTGGGCCTCTAAGTTTCTAAGAGTTTGAGAAGATTTACCACTCAACATGGTATCTCAGATATTTTTCTCCCATCCTATTCCACCCCCTAGCAGTCTCTGCAGCAACTAATTGTGACTGGGGAGCTGAATGTTTTAAAATCAGGTATCAATGTACACATATGGAACAGGAAAGAGGCGACTACATTATTTCATATGAGAGCTGCATTAGCAATTCACAAGGAACAATGCATTCAGCTAATGTAGGTCTTTTTTGTGGATGTGTTTTGTCCATGAACACACTACCATTTCGACAAATATATTAGTTCTTCAGTATTGTGTAAATATAATTTATGCAAACAAAGTTCAGCATATGGATAACCTGGCAAATACTCACTGCCAGTACTCTGTATTCACAATTCAGTATTCAAGCTCTGTTACTGGTCATTAAGTTATATGGAATTGTTTCTGTTCCCTGACTGGAGAACTGGAATGAACTACAGCACTGCTGCCTCCACCCAAAACAAGTTTCCTTTACATTCTTTAAAATTAATCGTGACTGAGGAAATCAGGATCTGAGAACTGCTTTCTGTGAACACTGACATGAAGAAAACTGCAAATAAGTCTGCATGTGGGGCACAATCACTATCAAAGTGAAAGTTTATTTAGAAGCCGTCAAAATGTTTGGGTGAAATTTGGGCCTGTGCAGAGAATCAGTGCAAAGCCTACATCCTCTTCTTTCTGTCCAAGGCCACGTCTGCACTGCTGTAGCTATGCCACGGTAGTACCATAACATAGATGCTTCCTACTTGATAGAAGGGACTTTTCTGTCTCTATAGTTTGTCCACCACTCTAAAATGCAGGAACTAGATCAGTGGAAGAATTCTTCCATCAGCCTATTCATGTCTACACCTGGGGTAAGCCAACCTTGTCTCTGTTGCTTGGGGTACATTTTTTCACAGCCTTGAGTGATGTAGCTAGTAATCTAATTTTTAAGTCTAGACCAGGGCTAAGAAGGTGGCTTATGTGGGACTTAGACAACACATGAGTCTTGTGCTGACCCTCTGTACTGGGATAAATTTCACTGTTTCTTACTGATTTTCACCTAGCTTTGCCTACATGTAATTGAAATTCTATTAAAAAGGTCTCTTGCAAAGATCCATAGGTAGTTCCTACTTTAGCCCTGGTAATTGGAAATCTTTTTCTTGGGAAAGTGGGAAAGGAAGTGGAAGGAAGGATTTGGCACAGTTACATGTTCCCCAAGTACAGTAGACCTTCAGCAAAGGCATAAATGCTATTGCTTTGATTTCAAAGGTTCTGTTATTCTCACAACTGCCAATTCTATACACAACTCGGGTGCTAGATCCAACAATATGGGTTTAAGCACAACTTCCTCTGAAAGAGCTAATTACTAGGAAATAAACTAGCTGAACAGATATGGATCTTAATTGCTGCTTTCCCACTTCACTAAATGAACTGATTTATTTATTTGCATGAAGTTTGTACTTCTCCTTTCTCAATGAAATATTCCTTGTACTACAAGGGCAACCTAAAATTTTCATTTTTGTTAAGGTATTCCCACAAGTGTCGGACTGCTTATCTAAAGTTCATTCAAACTACCTGAAATTTGAGTTCTTCTCTTTCTGCAGTGTTTATGGTATCTTCTCACTCCTTTCGCTGCTCTCTCCTCTGAGGATTCCTTCCCCTGGAGCCCACCTACACAATTTCCTTACTTCCTATAGGCTCCATCTCTCTCTAATGGACTTTGTAACATCTGGCTCCCTTTCTGCAAGGGGTTACCCCTTCCAAACTGCATTAAATCCTCTTATTGGTGTTGCTTCCTTTGAAAAGTATGGAAGTTTCTTACTAGCACTGCTGTGTTGGTCTGTTGAGATATTACAAGTTCTGGTGTTAGTCTGTTTAAAGGTATCACAGAATGGACGATTCCACAGGAAAGCTCTAGAATTTATAAGGATTGGGTAGAGCACTCATCCTAGCCTGAGGATTAGGTGGAACACTCATCCTACCAGGTCTGAAAGTTAAGTCAAATAAAGTTTGAGTCTTGTTAGGAATAAATGAATTGACATTTTGGATCATACCCAAGGTCCAGCTATTCCACTATTGTTTGTTTTAGAGTTGCCAGTTGCTGTAGAGAGAGAAGCATTTATTCAAATGTGTAAAGGGCTATGCCCTTTCTTCAGCGTAGAGATGAGACTTGAGGTTATCCTTATGTTTTCCAAACTGCTTTTCTCTTCCCTTACTTAAATTACTCCTAATCTCTGATATTGTCAATAGGCCAAATCCAACCATTCTGATTGTGTAAGGCATCTATGGATACTGATGCAAAAGATTTTTTTTTTAAATTGCATTTACGATAGCTAGAATAAAAGGCATAATGGGTATCAGGCCTCATACTTCAGTGTATAAGTTATCCATTATCTGCCTTGGATAAGAAATTTCCATCATAAAAATAGTTGCCTGTTATGAAAGTTTTATATTTTCTTCTTAACCATCTGGGAATGGGCTGATCAGAGACAGGACTCTGGATCAGATGAAGTATTGGTCTGATCCAAATTGTTGATTTCTGTGTCCATAACAGAAAAGAAGAAACTCGAGATATTTATTTATTTATTTCAGATTAAAAGTCAGCTAAATTCTTGCTAAGGTTAATGAGGTATTTTTGATAGATGTTGATTATACCCTTTCCAGGTTGTGGTGGAGTTTTCCAAGCATCCAGTGGTGAAATCCATTCTCCAAACTATCCTCAACCTTACAGTAGCAACACGGACTGTTCGTGGGTTATCCAAGTTGACCATGGCCACCGCGTTTTACTGAACTTTACAGATTTTGACACTGAACTGCACCCTTCATGTGACTATGACAGTGTCATGGTAAGTAAAAATGGATATTTCAAAGTCCAAAGGGGCAGCCGTGTTGAGTCCTGTGGCACTTAAAAACTAACAAATGTATTTATTGCATGAACTTTCATAGGAGAAGGTCCCACTTCTTCAGATGCTTTGAAGATGGGGGAAATTAGGCGACATCTACACTAGGAAAAGTTAGTTTGAATTTGTTAATTCAAGCAAATAATTTCGAGCTTAGTTTGAACTAAACTTGAACTTATTAGTTTGAATTAACAAAGTGGACTAATTCGACTTAACATTAAGTCAAATTAGTCCACTTTGTTAATTCAAACTAACTGTCCTTAATTCAGATTTATTAAATTTGAACTAAGGGTTAATCCTAGTCTACACTGTCCTTAGTTCAAACTAAAAATCAAAGGGCATAGTTCAAACTAACTGGCAGGTCTTACTAATTTGAACTAAGCTTTCATAAATTCGAATTAGGGAAATCCTCAATTTAAACTAATGAAAGCCTAGTGTAGACAGGTATTGAGTCAGTTTGAATTAACCCTCCTTAATTCAGACTAACTTGCAAGTGTAGACCTACCCTTACAGAATGGGAGGACATAAATGCAGGGAACTGTAAGTCACGGGAACAGGTCACACTGTAACAGCAACTGTTTTGTTCCCATGACTTACACTTCCCTGCATTTATCTCCTCCCATTCTGTAAGTTTCCCCCATCATCAAAGCGTCTAATGAAATGGAATTTTCTCCCATGAAAGCTCATGCAATAAACAAATTTGTTAGTCTTTAAATGCCACAGTATTCCTTCTTTGTTTTACTGGATATTTCAAAAGTTTTCTGAGCAAGTCTTAGAGAAGCATTCACAGAGGAGCACAGTCTAGGCTGTAGCTGGTTTCTGGATGTTTGCCGGGCAGTTACCGTCTGCATTTATTCATTTAAGAGCTAAACTTCAAATTAAAAAAAATAGTAAGTCTGGATCAGATGAAGTATTGTTCTCTTTGTTCCATCAGTTGCCTCCATCTTTCTCCCATAAGCTGCCAATTACACACAGAATGCGCTTCCCTAGCAGCTCTGAGCACCATTAGGGAGACATGGTGCAGCTGTTTCATGGTGCTACGTCCTCCCCAGATTGTTAGGGGCTGCACGTGCCCTAGAAGTGCACAGAGTGAGCATTCCCTGCACTATGACTTGCCATTTCATGGGGTAGGCTGAGACATAAGCTTTTTGAATGCCCCTAACACCATGGACACCCATGTCATGGCCTGTCCAGAGAGGTAGATTTTGTTATAGAGCTGTAGAGAGTTGGCTCCATGTGCAAAAACAATTCTGGATTGATAGTATTTTATGTGTTCATGTCATATGGTTCACTCAGCACTAGTGATGCCTCTTCCAAGTCACTGATCACTGTGGGGGTTAGTTCTGGCCAGTTATTGTACCCTCCTCTGCCAGTGACTCCCTCATTGTCCTCTCACACTCTCTGCAACTCAGGGTGTTTCACCTTTGGCCTTAGTCCTCAAGCTGGGTCACTAGACATGTTTCCCTCTTCCAGGGTATCAAAGTTTCACTTTACAAAATGGCAGTCTTCCCTTCACTGCTCTGACTGTGAAACTCCTCATGGATGGAAGGGAAACCCATGCCTACTCGCCATTCTAGGTTCTGGTTGCTATCTCTAGTAACAGTAAGGTTCACTCCCTAACCATGTGTCTCTTCGCTTGGACTTCCTACTCCACTAATCTACTTTGTGGCTTCAGAGGTTTCTCTGGGTTTGCCAACCCTAGCTCTCCCCTCTCAGGAAGTGACTTCAGATTTCTCTACCTACAGCCTCCTATGGTTGCCAGCTACCCAGCTTCATACTTGCCTTGCCTGTTCCTTCTCAGTTGGGAGCCATCAGCACTTAGGTCTCAGTCCTCCCTGGCTTTCCTCCCAGTACAGACTGTTAGTTAATTGGGCCTAATTTATCCTCTCACGGCCAGTGTGGGGAGTCAGTATACCCCATCAAAGTCTACCAAACCTTCAAGTAATTCTTGGCTGGCTGTTTAATGAATTAATTAGAATGCCTGCCTTCTTAAAGTTTCACATTGCTACTGGTTCATGAGCACTTACTGATCTTGCAGAAATGCAGGCTTCAGTATATCAAAATGAAGAGCACTGCCAGTCTGGCACTATTGACTTCCTGAGAATAGGGACATGAAATCCTGCCTGACTTGTGATGTCAAATTCCACTTCATTCAGTATAAAGAAATGTGTGATCTGAGTGACTCTGTAGAGTACAGTTAAAATATATTGGATCTAAATCAAAATCCAGCCTCTCTCTCTCCTAGATAAACTCTTATTTGTAGTGAATTCAAGCAGGCAGGAACAGAGGGTCTTTTAAAACAGGCCATCTCTATTAAAAACATTACTTGCTGAGGCTTTTTGTGCCAAACCAGTAAAAAGAAAACATCTGATTTCTGTTCAACTGAGTCAGAGATTTCTTTTAAACACAAAGCATCTTTGTACAATGGATGTTCACTTTTTGCAGCTCTGTGGCATACAATAGGACGAGGCCATATGAAACATGGTTATAATTTTAGTTAGGATATTTCAATGTAACTGTGATATTCTTGTTCGTTTCTTCGTGATGTTGAGCATGTGTGGAAAGTACGACAACATGGCAGCAACATGGGACATCTGAAATGGTAATGTCAGACAATGCAGAAAACAGTGTGGTTTAAGCAAAATAATTCCAAATTAAGGGACAGGCCCTGGAAGATGGTACCAGAGCGGAGTCTGTGCCACACAGGGCCCCCCAGAGGCCTTAAGGGGCCTGAAGCAGATTTGACATGAGGGGCCCCTCCCATTGTTCCATACATACGACTCATACATTTATGTACTATAGCAGATTTCAGTTGAGCTTGGATGGCAGCCAGCCTAACCGCACTTGCCACCAGGACACTTATAGTTTGTTCCCTGCATGTCTTCTGTTACCAGGCCACGGCCATTTAGAATGGGCATCAACAACAGTTAAAAATATGTATCCTTCCAAGGCAGGGGGCCCCTCCTTGTTGGGGGGGGGGGAGACCTAGGGCAAGTTGCCTCTGTGCCCCCCCGGGTTGGCCTGGTGCCACGCACCAGCCAGCACCACCCCCTGGGCAGAGCAGACAGATGCTGGCCCACCCCGGCCATGGGGGCGGACCAGCTAGCTTGGGGTGGTACGGGAGTGTGGAGCCCAGCCTCTGGCCCCAGGGCCTGCCCCTCCCCCAGTCTAGCAAGGCAGGGGTTCTTCCTAGTACCCCCCCCAAACCCAATGTTGCTGACTGAGGTGGGGGGTGGATCAGGTAGGGGTGGAGCCCATGGCTCTCCTTTAGGCTGAGGCCCAGGGTTTCAGTCCCTAAAGCCCCACATTAATCTAGCCCTGGTAGAAGCAGCTTGTAAGACGTATAAGTAGACATGTGACTGTAAATTTCATTTGGGAATTACATTTCAGAGCAGCACAGATGGAAAATATAGGTGGCTAAGGAAACTAGTGGGTTATTGTTTTTTATTTCCTTTCCATAGGAAAGTATGTTGCACGTGAGTAATATGTTGATTTCCACCCTTTTTGGAACTTATCTTTATGAATTTGATTTGCTTTAATTTGTGAGTTCTTCTGGGCACTTCCCTCCACCCTGTAGCATACTAACATATTCCCTTCATCCCTAGCATATAAGGCTCACTGGAATGGGCCTGTCACATGATCTGAGACAGCATGCATGACTGAAGCACCACAAACAATTCTTTAGGGAGATAGTTCCTCATACTTTTAAGATTTCTAGAAATACTTTTCAATGGAAAACACATCACAAGGCATCTTTGCACATACATTTCTGTTGCACAGTTTTGTGAGAGAGATGGGATGTTGAGGACTGTCTTGGACTCAGAAGAGCTCCATTCCATTTCCGGCTCCACAAGATGTCATGTTGCTTAACTTGTGGGTGCTTCCGCTCCCCACCTGTAAAATGAGGATAATAGAATAGTCCTTCCTTTCTCCACCTTTTCTTTATTGTTTAATTTACAGAGTAAGGTCCTGGGTGTAGGAGACACTATTTTTTACTGTGAATATGTACAGCACCTAGCACAATGAGACCCTTACTTTGGTTAGGGGTTTTTAGGTGTTACTGTAACATAAATAATTAATAAGTAAATCAGTTCTCTTCACATTGCACCAGTCCTTATATCTAGGGTCTCTGTTTTGCAATTAACTCAGTTATTTGTTTCTTTGAAAGGAAAACACAGCTGGAAAATAGCAGTGAATATGCTAATTCCTGCACACTTTGACCATGTGTTTAACAGGCATCGAATATAAAGCCACAGTATGACCTTAAGCCAGGGATCTAACTCAAATGACCACAAGGGCCGCATGAGGACTAGGATACTGGCCCGAGAGCCGCACCCCAAAAAGTGCCCCCCCACCAGCCTGGGACCCAGTCCATCTGCGGCCAGGGATTGGATCTATCCCCATCTGCCTTCCTGCAGCAGCTAGGGATGGATCCAGACCCCTCCACCAGATGGATCCACTTCCCCCCTCCACCCTGCTGCTGGCTTCCTGTGAGTCACCCTGAGCCCTTCCCTAACTGTCCCCCCCACACTGCCGCCATCTCCTTGGGGTCCTTCCCTAACCTTCCCCTTACCTACAGGCAGCTCCCCCTGGTCCTCCAGGCCCTGGCAGGGGGGGAGGCACCCCACCACCAGGCCCTGCTTGATATGTGGGGAAAGCACCCCCCCCAGTAAAATCCTCCTCC
Source organism: Podocnemis expansa (assembly GCA_007922195.1). Lineage (NCBI taxonomy): Eukaryota > Metazoa > Chordata > Testudines > Podocnemididae > Podocnemis > Podocnemis expansa. The sequence goes on along the minus strand of ML681964.1, from coordinate 38,480,047 downwards.
ATTCCCGGCCCTGCTCTGGCCAGTGGCAGAAGCAAAAGTATCCCTCCCCCCCGGCCCAGCCCTGGTGGCTGCGCTGTATGGTGGGGAAACTACCCCCCAACAGTGCCAGTCATGGGAACTCCCCCCACCAACATCCTGCTCTGGCCACAGGGCCATCTCTGGGGGGGGCAGCGCCCCAGGCAAATTGCCCTTTGCAGGGGCTCCCACTCCCTCCCCCAGCAGTGGGGGTTGGGGATGGCCAGCCCCAGGGATGGGCAGGCCCCTTCGCCTGTGCCCCCATGCCAGGAACCGGGTAAGCCGGCAAAAAGTGGCACCTGGCTTAGCTCTCCCGGTCTCCATTCTCCTCCCACTCCCAACATACGCTGCTTCCGGCTCTGTGCCAGAGCAGCGGGGAGGAGGCAAGAGGCAGTGTGGGACCTGCACTGCTGCCCTCCCATGCCAGGAACCGGGCAAACAGGCAAAAAGTGGCACCTGGCTCAGCTCTACCAGTCTCCATCCCCCCCAACAACGTGCTCTGCTTCCGGCTCTGTGTTACAGCAGCGTGGAGGAAGCAGGAGGCAGCGTGGTACTGGCCCGTGCTGCCTCCCACCTCCTCCTCGCTGCTCCAGCACAGAGCCGGAAGCAGTGTGCATTGGGGGGAGGGAGAGTGGAGACCAGGAGAGCCGAGCTGGGCGCCGCTTTTTGCCAGCTTGCCCGGTTTCTGGCATGGGAAGGCAGCGGTGCGGACCCCACGCTGCCCTCTTTGGCCGGACAACATGGGGCCCCCAGAATCTTAGGGTCCAGGGCGATCACCCCCCTCCAGGGATGGACCTGTCTGGCCAGCAGTGGTGGGGAAAGTATCTTCCACCCAGCCCTGCTGGCCACGCTGTGGCCAGAAAAGGCGGGGAAGGTACTCCCCTGCCGGCCACTGGTTGCCAGGCTGTGTGGCAGGGAAATCACACACCCCTGCTGCCTGGAGCCACCAGCTCCCTATGTTCCCCTGGGTCAACTGCATGCTACCCACAGCCTGTCCCAGGGGGCTGCCTCTCCCCAACCCCCGCCCAAGCCCCCTTACCTGGCCACCAGAGTGGCCATGCCACAGGCAGGTCTCCCTTGCTGCCCTGGGCATGCTGAGGGCAGCAGCTTTGGCCCACTGTGCCCCAGAAGTAATACTAATGCCGAGCTCCCAGCCAGCAGAGGAGCTTGGCACTTAAAAAGCCCTGTGGGTCACTTTTGACCCATGGGGTGAAGGGGTTAGGAGCCCCTGGATTCTTGGGGATCATCACGGGCCGCAAGAGGTAATTCCAAGGGCCGCGGGCTGCATGTTTGAGACCCATACCTTAAGCCAACAATTGTAAGTATTCAGAATGAGAAGAATTTTAAAGGGTGGGAAGAAATAGTTTCTTCTCTTTAGAGAATTGTATTAAATAAATTGGATTTTTCTCTTGTTAGCAGTAAACAGTAAGCACATGTTATCTTTAGCAGCATGAAGAAATGATGCATTTTCAAGGAATTCCAGGTGGGGGAAAAGTGGATTTTCATAAGGAAATTAGCCAGAAGTGAGATTTTAAAAATGTGGCTAAAAAGACTGAGGACACATGCTCTCTTGCATTTGCTCGCTCGCTCTTTTTATCATGTGCTTTTATAAATGTCATGAAAACTCTCATTTCAATAAGAGGGCAGTGAGTCATTTAATCATGCTTATTATGTATAGAGGAGAAGAAGAACACAGCAAAGGAGATTTGGATTTGATTAAAAGTCCCATGCACAGAGGCGTAATCTTCCTTAACTAACGCTCGTAAAAAGATGCATTAGGGACCTCAGTTCTTGTGTATTTTCAAGTTAACTTTTAAAAGCCATGGAGCAGCTCAAGCAGTAGATGACACAGGGCCTTAATACTGTGGTTCACATTCCATTCCATCCTCAATATCAAAATGTGTCTTACAAAACAGTTAAAGCTAATAAATAAGTGTGATCAAAAATATAGATTTGCTACTGCTGCAGCTGCTAATCTTTAATTACCATAACTTCATAGACATAGATATCTCGTTATTATTCATGTTGGGTTAATACTTGGATGAGAAGTTTAACAAGATATGAGGAATGGAATTCATTGCTAGGTTTCTGAAGAAGGGGATGTGACTATTCTTCATGAAAGCCCTCTGAAAGCAGCAAATATACTTCATTTAGGAAGCACATGTACGTCTGTCCACTTCTCTCATGGCATTATCAGCAGAGAGTACTCTTTATTCTAATGAACCACTGGTACAAAATATTAGTTTTTTACTTTACTCATTTATAAGAATCTGCCCCCCCCCCCACCTCTTGGGAGAGCTTAATTGTAGCAGTCTAGTAAAAGTCTACATTTTAAGGGCCAGATGCCTAACTCTTATAAATCAATGTAAGTCCACTGAAGCCGAGAAAAACCTACACAGTTAAAGAGCTAAATGAAGTTTTGGCCTTTCCTTTCCAGTCTGTTCTCAGCCACAGTGGTCAGACAAGTTCCAGAGGGGTTGCCTGTTAGTCAGTTTCAGCAAAATAAACAAGTTGTTTTATCTCAAACAGTGTGGATGTGGGACATTAACAATTAATCAGAAGGTGAGCATGTTAAAAGAGGGGAAATTACCTTTTGTAGTAAGTTAGTTATTCTAAGTCCCTATTCAGACCGGGTCTGATAGTGTCAAGTTTGCATATGAAATCTGGCTCTGAAGTTTCACACTGAGGTCTAGTTTTGAGGGTGTTTTGCTCAAGCACTGTAACTTTCATGTCTGTTACAGAATGTCCAGGGAGACTGATGTGCTCCCCTACTAGTTTTTGAATGTTACTATTGTTGATGTCTGATTTGTGTCCATTTATTCTTTCACATAGAGACAGTCTATTTTGACCAAAATATATGTCAGAGGAGCATCGTTGGCACGTGATGGCATAATTCACATTGGGTGTGTTCACACAGCATTCTCATTTCAAAACAGTGAGGTTGTTTCGAAATAAGAAATGCCATGGCCACACGACGCACGGCCATTTCGAAACAAGCAAACCGCCAGAAAATAAGAAAAAAATGAATGGAAGGCTATCATGGTCCTCTTTACCAGCTAATTATTTGTTTAGACATTATAGTACATTTAATATTCTCTCACAGGGCCCTACAGAGCCAGCCAATGTGATGAGTGAGGAGACAAATGTTTAATTCATGAAAACATTATCAGTTAAGTAGGGTGTGTGGTTGAATTAAACAGGAAGGTTGTCCTCTGTTCATCTCAGAGTATAGCATTTTTGAAAATACAGTTTTTAAGGTTTTTGTTTTGTTTTGTTTTGTTTGTTTTCCCAAAATTCCCAGAGACCTGCTGTCTCTGAAGGCTGGAAAATTAAATTTTATTAAAAGGCTTTAATTTTCAATTATAGCACAGTGTTTCTATGCAATTCTACACAATTTCAGAGATTCTATAACATATATTTGAAATAGGGAACCTCTTTTAACCCAGTAGTGTCATTTTATTCTATGTACTTACTAATATGGCCTTTATCATCATGACAGTAGCTGAATATCTCACAGTTATTGATGGATTTTATCCTTGCAGCACCCTTGTGAGCTAGAGAAGTATTTTCTGCATTTTACAGATGGGGAGCTGAGGCACAGGAGATATTAAATTACTTACCCAGGGTCACATAGGAAGTCTGTTGCTGAGTCAGGCATGAATGCTGATCTTGTGTCCCAAGCTGGCATCCAACCCATTACTAGATCATCCTTCCTCCCCATGTCATGAGATTATACTGATAAATTCAATTATCAGCACCACTCACAACATACACACAGTCTTCTAAATAATGCAGCCAATGTCAGTAGCCATAGTGGAACTGTCTCTCCTAATCATGCTTGCTTGATCTCTAAAAGCTGTTATGGATGGAACATGCTGTGCCAATAACCTATTTCTCTCTCTCTTGCTCACTCGCTCGTTCTTAAAAATTTGCTTCAGAGTCAAATAGAAACTAATTGCTCTAGAGTAGTGGTTTTCTATCTTTTTTTCATTTGTGGTCTCCTAAAAATTTTCAGACAAAGATGTGGACCCTTTTGGAAATCTTAGATGTAGTCTGTGGACCACAGGATGAAAACCAGTGATCTAGAGTTAAAGTCAAGCTTTTGTTGTCTCTCACCTCCTGATATGGCGGACCACAAAATGGAAGAAATAAAATCTCTCTCTCTCCCTCTCTCAATCTAAGAGAAAACTGAGAGAGAGAGAGCGAGAGAGAGAGAGAGAGAGAGAGATTGAAAGGAGAAGAAGAAGAAGAAAAGGACTTGTGGTGAAATTAAAATAACTTCTTGCAAAACCATCACTTTTCCTGCTTGCTTCCTTCCTTTTTTATTGCTGCATGATGATTTATGCATGTAGTTTCGTATGTGTAATCATCAAGGGTAAGTTACACTTTTGCAACTTGTTTTGAAACAGACCACCTAGTTGATTCAGCTAAATCTATAGAATATTAAAGGTGAGTAATTGCAGCTCACACAGAACTGGTGCTAAGGTCTTAAACATTCGCTGTCTCTCTCTTTTCTCGTCTTCTCTAAGGATTATTTCCAAACTGGAGTGTTTACATTAGGCACCTAAGTCCATAGAAAAGTTTAAAAATATGGAGTTAGTTGCCCAACTTTAGGAACTGAAGTTTGAATATTCTGACTGGAGTTTCTTATCCTTTTGTTTACACTCAGATGCTAGTGGAAGTTACTTACATGTAAAACCAAATCCTGAGGTCCTTACCAAGGCAAAACTTAAGTTATGATTGTATAAAAATGACTCAGGATTTGAGCCATAAAGGTGAAAAAATAACAGACAGGAAGATGGTGTTAAACTTGTACAGAAAAATATGGGTCATTTGTGGTCCAAGGTTTCTGCCTAGTTCTGGAACAATTGTATTACATAGATGTGACAAAACTATAAAAATGATTTTCTGTTGCTCCTGGATTGCTTCCATAACAGTGTAAGTATTGCATAGAGGTCAAAATACATGGAGGGACACATAATAGATACTTAGAAACAAGTTTTCTCAACATTCATTTGAGAAGGCCACTAGTCTTGTTGATGTGATATAATTTGCAGATGACTTCTTCAAAAAATAACCATTTTAACAAAATGGCACACATTTTAGAGACTTGTATTGGGACAGTTTCTTGAATCCTGCTGCCTGTAAATCCAGATGCCTTAGCTCTGATAAGTACAGTTTTGCTTTGGGGATAATAGATTTGAACTATTTTACTGTAAGGCCTGGTAAGTTTCTTCAGTTGCATACCAAATCTGGAATGACGGAACTCAGTGATTTCTAGGACAGCAAATCCCTGCATTTACAGGGTTAATATTTTCCCTGACTGAGCCTATTAAGAGGAAGGTGTGTTAGAGGATTCTCTTCATGAACATAGAGCCTACTGTACTGTACCTGATAGACTGCAGGATTTTAAAACCAAGATCAGTTTCATTTTGCTGGACACCAAAAGACCAGAATGGCATGTGTATAAATGAACATTCGACAAAACAGCTAACAAAGCCTGATGTACACAGGGTGGGAAATGGACAGATATATTGGTCTGAAGTCCTAATTATTCTTTTCACACATTGCTGTTTTACACAGGTGTTTGATGGCCCAAACAAAGAAGCACCACTTCTCGGAAAATTGTGTGGTGCCCAGCATCCTAATCCCATCGCATCCACCCAGAACGTTATGTATGTCCGATTACGTTCCAACAGCAGCGCCCCACACAGGGGATTCAGTGCACGCTTTACAGAAGGCAAGTTCCTCAACAGCATAAACATCCTTTCTGCTGAGGACAAAGTACTCTTTTGCTAGGTGCAACCTGTTAGCACAATTATATCCAGTATCAGTGTCTCTAGAGATGCCCTGCGGTTTTCAAGGGACATTGGCAAAATATTTTTCATTTGAGAATGATGCAAACCACAGTATTATGATAAATCACGTAGGGTGAGATCCTCATACCCACTCTAATACCTTATACTTACCAAATGCAATCCTGGTTCTTCCCCAAATCCACTGACAGATAATTCTGCAGGCTCTCAGAAGCAAGGCCTGGTAAGGCATTTTAGGGCAGAGCATAAAGAACTGAGTCTATATCTTCATGCACATGCACAAAATTCACTCATATAACTGACCCAGTTTATCCAGGCACACCAAAAAGGATTCAGACAAGAGCATCCTGCTAGTGCAAGGGGATGCTTGTGTGGCACAGAGGTATTAGAGTGGCTCCTGTATTATCCTTCATCACAGCTGCCAACCTAGGCATATGAGCAGGGAACTGGGGCTATGACTAGGGCTTCCCCTAAACCTCCACAATGCACAGCTCCCAGAATGGCTTTTTGGGGCTGTTAGTAGCTGGTGTGGAGCAAGTCTGCATCATGGCAGGATTTCAGCGGCAGCTGAAGGGAGATACATAAAGAACTTAAAATACCTTGTACATCTCCCTTTGGCTGCCTACCACCTACTTACCACAGAGTCTTCAGTGCTCTGAGTCAAAGGGAAAAGCTCCCTCTTCAACTTGCCACTACTCCAGTTGCAGGGGTGGTCTTCACATACCCATTACATCTTCACAGACCCAATCAGTCGATTGGGAAGATTGATCGTTTGGCAGCTAATTTGCCACCATTAGTGAAGAGGACTAGCCGTTAGATAAGAGCAGCCTTGGGTTGCTCTGACTTGTATTAGGGTTATCTTTACACAAAATAGTGCCCCCCTGATTGGGGGTGCACAAGAGTAGCTGCTGCTGCTGCTGCTGCTGCTGCTGCCGCGGATATGGTCTGGTTTGGCATATTATTTGCCAGCCCCTTCAGATATTTTAATTTTCAATCCCTGGAGGAGTTGACCAGAGCATGTTATGTTCTGCTACATCCATTTTATTGCTCCCTAGCCCTCTACAGTTGTCAAAGATGTGCATTATATATGTGCTATGTGTGTGTTTTATTGTAAAGCATGCGGAAGCCTCATAGAGACAGATTCAGTTGGTACAGCAATTTCCTCTCCTCTGTATCCTGCCAAGTACCCAAACAATCAGAACTGCAGCTGGATTATTCGGGCCCAGGAGCCATGTAAGTAAAAACATCTCTGTGGGAAACTTGCTGGATGGATGACTAATATCCTCACCTCTGCTGTGGTAACAATGCAAAATTCTTCCCTTTCTTCTTTAGGAAATCCTGCCTCCTGGTAGGCTGGAGAGAATGAGGCTCTGTGAACTATCAGAAAAACAAATTTTGCTGTAAAAAGATTTAGGGTTTAATGAAAAACAGAACAAAAAAAGTTAATGTCTGTGTTATCTTGGGAGATTTATTGGACCCATGGGCTGAATTGTAGGTTGTGTCACTATAGGATGGACAGCTTGAGCTGTTAGTGAGACGATCTCTGTACTCACATGAGAAGTACTGGCATCTGGTCACTGGCTTTTTGGCATGGAGTGGCAGGGAGCTATCTGAATATAAAGGTTAAACTAAAGCAGAAGGGGTAAAACAAAAATCAAATATGCATAGGCATGCTTTCAGATTTCCCTAGTTGTAGACATAGGTTTACAATGGTTGTGATGAAAAGGGCAACATTTCCCATCTCTCACTTTTGTCTGTTACAGTGTGCCATTTCCCAGTATAGATAATCAGAAAATATTATGGTACTCCAGATAACATTGTCCAGTAATTGTAGGTAAAAGTATAGTGGTGGCCATTGTGCCTCTTGGACTCAACAGATATCACCAAGTTATTAAAACCTGGATTGTTTCAGCCCAGAGAATTTTAGAAAATGTTCTTAGTCGTCTGGACAGCAGGGT
>ML681964.1:38442400-38472158 GCA_007922195.1 Podocnemis expansa | reverse complement strand
TGTGGCACTTAAAGACTAAAAGATTTATTTTTCGCATGAGCTTTCATGGGAGAAAATCCCACTTCGTCAGATGCTTCGATGTATCTGATGAAGTGGGATTTTCTCCCACGAAAGCTCATGCGAAAAATAAATCTGTTAGTCTTTAAGTGCCATACAACTCCTTGGTTTTTTTTTTGCTGGATTAGACTAACATGGCTATTCCTTTGGAAATTGACAAGAAAAAGAAGCCATTCAAAACTGTTTCTGATCTACAAAATGCAAAATCTTCAAAGCATCATGTTCTAGAGTGCTGTTTCTCGAGGGGAAGACTGTGTGCCTTATTCTTCTCCCACAAGGATTGGTGTGCATCAGGAGCAACTTTTCTGAGCCAATAAGTTACACTGGTACATCACTAGTGTAAATGAGAATCAGAGAATTTCTTCATGTATTTTGGGGATTCTACCATATAGTGTGGGTATATCTGGCTCCATTGTGCAGTTCACATGGTACTACAGCTATGTCAACAATACATGGACATATGAAATGGATTTAGCCATTGGCTAGAAACAGCAGGGTCCTCTTGTTCTACTTGTACTAAGCAGGTCAACAACTCATCCTACTTTTGCTGCCCACTGTGATTTACTTTTTATTTTATACCCTGAGGACCACCATTGTTAGCTGTAATTGACTGACTGACCATCACACAAAAGAGGAGAACAGAATATGCACAGACTGTAGCACTCAGTGTCAGCCAGTCATACTTTGCTGAATGCAACACCTCCGTCTGTGATTTTACTTCACTATAGTTCACTATTCCTAGCTTGGCTAGAAAAGAAATATTTATGCCATATTTGGTATATGTGAGTGGAATCATAGTAATGAATAGAGTTACCCCACTTGTAGTAGGCCTGAATAATGCCCACAATTAAGACTGAGTCACTCCAAATGTGATTCACAAGGCATCTCTCTCTGAGCTGTTCAGGACATTGGAACACTCCTAGATTAGAACAACTATTATCAGGTATTGGTTGTGAGACAAACTGTTCTCATCACCTGCAGCAAATATGGAAGAGAGTAGCTATCTCATAATGAACAAACAAAAAGCAGTACGACAGTTAAAAATCCTTAGGGCCAACTCCTCCTTTTCATCATGTAGCCTAGAGCATCACAGTATGGAAAATCCAATTTCACATAAATGTAGCAGAGGGTGGTAATGAATGGCCCTTTACCCAGTCAGATTGACATATGTGGAATGTTTAGAAAAGTGGTGCAAGATCCAGCTAACGGTGAGCCTGGAGCAGGAAAAAGCCTGTTAGAATTTCAGAGCATTTTGCACTATAGGTCACAAGGGACAGGACCTCATGGGTTTATAAGAGCAGGAAATATATAATATATTTAAAATATTTATCTGCAGAATTGTCTGTTTGGTATCATTCAACATATAATTATGAAGTCATTAGTTTGTTAAAATAAATTCTGTTCATCTGTAAGCAGTAGATCTTACATAATACTTAAATTAGAGGACTGTCCCATATTGTTTAATGAAGTTCTGAAAGATTTAACAGTATTTTTCCAGGAAGCATAAGTACCTCCATCACACTCACTCTGTAAAACAATAAACAAGCTGCTTCTGATTTTATATTTCAATATAAACAACCACCAGTTTAGTTCACTGATTGGTTTAAAGAGAGAAAGCTGACACTTAAGCTTTTGCTATCCATTCTCACCAGTGAAAATAAAACATAAAAAGCCACTCTGTACACACAAGTAATTATTTATTGGTGAAAGTCAAAACCTTCTCTTAAGTTTTTATTCTTTGCTGTTAACAGTCAACCACATTACACTGTCATTCACTGACTTTGATATTGAAGGCAACAGGAGTAACTGTACCAGGGATTTTGTGGAGATTTTGGAAGGGGATAACTATGAGGCTCCTCTTCGAGGTAATATGGTCTTTTTTTTCTTGTCACTCTAGATTGTTTAAAAAAAAGAATCTGTTTGTGTTCACATTCAAAGTTATGATGAGCTGAGTGAGATTCAGGACTGAATAATATTTATATAGTTAGTTATTTGATAGTTTGATTATTATTAATGTTTATCATGGTAGGGTCCAGCTGAAAACAGGTCCCCATTGTGCTAGATGCTCTACAAAAACAGCCTACAAAAACCCCTGCATTGAAGAGTTTACAATTTTGGTCCACCACAACACAGGAATTTATGAAGTATGAATGATAGAAGAATATAAATAATCTTCTCCAAAGTGAGATCTTCCTTTTAAGGGGGGGGGGTCCCTGGGGCAGCCACAGTAGGAGCAATCTCTGACAGTGTTACTCTGTTGAAATGGCTGGAGGCCAGGTTCTTGGTGTACACAAACTGTCCTCTAGAACAGTGGTTCCCAGCCTTTTCTTTGCCATGGCACACCTTGAGATCTTCAGATTTTTCGAGGCACATCACCATTAAAAACTCACAAATATTCAAATTAACTTAAATTACTCATGAATATTCATGAACCATGGCACAGCATGTTTTAGAAATACTGCTATGTGGGGTAGTAGGGGTAGCAGAGCAGGGGTGGCAAAACAGGGGAGGTCAGAAGTCATGTGCAGTGGCAGGAGTGAGTGTGGGGAGCAGAGCAGGGCAGGGGTGGCAAAAGAGGACAAGGGCAGCCATGTGGGGAACACCACAAGGGTGGCAAAAGAGGAGAGGGGAAGGGAGAACAAGAGTGGCTTTGTGGGGGGGGCAGGGGGGAACCTGGGGAGTGGGAGGGTAGGGCAGGGGAGCATGGCGCAGCACCCACTTCCCCCTTCTCCACAGTGGCTCCCTGCCAACCAGGGCAAATCCTCACCCCACTGCTGCTCCCTCCCACCCCAGTGGGTCCCGTCCTCCCCTCCCCCAGCCCCCTGCTGCCTGTGATGGACTCTCCAGCCCCCAGCTACATGCCCCCCATAGACAGCCCCCCAGCTACACCCCCCCCAATCAACCAGCCACCCCACAACCCCAGCGACGCACCCTCTGCTACACATTCACTCCCACCTACCTCTGCTACACACACACACACCTGCCCCACACAACCCCCAGCAGCGCCCCCCCCCTTTACCTGGGCTGTTTACAGGCTGGCTGACACAAGCTGCTCCACCCTGCAGGGGGAGAGTCACACATGCCTGGCCTCCCGCAGCTCTCTGCTGGCTGTGCTTAAGATGGAGCCACCTGAACATGTGTTTGGGCTGCTCCTGCTATTTTTAGGGGGACCCCTGGAACTCCCCATTCCAGTGCCTTCCTCTATTTTTGGGGGGCCAGAACACTGCCTGCCTAAAAATATGGGGCCCTGGAACTGTGTTCAGTGCCTTCCCCCTTATTTTAACCCCTGCCTTTTCCCAGCCCTGCACAACCCACGTGGCTGGGCTGAGTAGGGAGGGAACTTTAACTCCAGCTCTCGGGCATGCTCACAGCACACTTTGGGTGTTCCCACGGCACACCAGTGTGCCCCGGCACACTGGTTGGGAACCACTGCTCTAGAATAGTGATTGATTCTTTGTCTTTGGAGGAGTGTTCTGGTGACTGTTCCACTAGGAAGGAGAAGGGGGCAAACATTTCTCCCTCCCCACAGTGGAATTATGTAGGGGGATAGCTGTGATGTAAAACCAAGAAGAGATCCCTTCTCCTCCAGTAAGGTTTTATTGTGCAAAACCACAGTCTAGGCCTTTGCTTTGTTACCCTGGTGTAAATCTGGAATAATCGTATTGGCATCCATGGAGTTACCTTGCATTTACATTAGAGGAACTGAGAACAGATTTCTCTCTTTGGGCTTGATTCTCCTCCCATTTATGCTGGTATTGTATTGATGCAACTTCCTTGATTGCAATGGGTTCCCTTCTAATTTACAGAGACATTGCTGTGAGTGGAATTTGGTCCATTCTTTCTTAATCGCTAACTTCAGACAGCTCCTTACCTCAGGCCAGGCCGCCACAGTACTATCAGCCTGGATGTTTAAAGTCTTCATGTTTGAACACAGTTCCTGTGCCTATCCTGCAGTGAGGCCAGGTCTATACTTTCAGGGAAATTTGTTGGCAGGTGACAGGAGTTACATAAGCTATTCAGAATAGCTTTCATCAAGGCCATACCTAGGGCAGGGGTGACTAGGGCAAAACCCCAGGCGCCGAATTTTAGAGGGCACGAAAGCATGACAGGCAGCTGCAGACCCTACCTGCCATGAAAGGCAAATTCCTACCAGCACCAGGCTGGTGCTGGGGCTGGAAATCTCCTGCCTTGCCACATGTTCCGGGGGGTGGCAGGAAGAAGCCCGTGGCCACATGCCAAGGGCCAACCGGCAAGGTAGCAGCTCCACTGGGGAGCCCATCACAAGTGGGTAAGGGGCGAAAGGTGCCTGCCTGGCCAGGGGACTCAGATGGGAAGCCAGCTGGCCACTGGGCTGGGGAAACCAGCCAGGCTGGCTCTGGGTCTGGCTCTGTGGTGCCTTGTGGCAGCAGCAGGAGCCAGATCAGGCCCTGGGGTGGGGTAGGGAGCAGCTACACCTCTGGGTCAGAGGAGGGAGCCTTGGGCAGCGTTTGCCCTACATGTCAAACTACGTAGTTACAGCATTGGCATGTGTAACTCCTGTTGACTTCATAATTTCCCTTTAGCACGCTGTCTCCACTGTCCTGGACTGACAGGAAATGTGTTCCCATCAACACAGCACCATGCCACCTGAGGTGGTTTTATTAAATCAACTTCTGGATCAACTGAGCATGTCTTTACTGCCTGCTCAATTGATCTGGATAAATTTATCTGATGATGGTGAATTTGCTGCCATCAGTGAAGATGTGCCCTCAGGCTCTGTAACATCACATTCATCATATATATTCACTGGGAGAAATGGAGTCCTTAGGTGACTGGACCCTTCAAAACTTTTGCTACTTTATGCCATTTCTACTTTGAAATAATGTTACATAACTAAGGTGCTTACAGCATACACTAAGGATTGTAAATTGCAGATAAAATATTGTTTTAATAGTAGCTGATTTAAGTATTAAGATCCTAGGCTTAGTATAGCATCAGCTAACTAGGCCTGTAGTTATTCACACTATATAACATTTCACTTCCCTTGTGTTTCTGTTGATTTTCAGGCCGTTACTGTGGCACTGTTATGCCACAACCTGTCACTTCTTTCAGCAATGCCTTTGTTGTAAATTTTGTGTCCAATGATGCTGGAACTGCCAGGGGCTTCCAGGCTACCTTTGCTGCATCGTTGTCATGTAAGTTGATTTGCAAGTCCCGTTACTGAAGCTGATAGAAAAGTGATTGGTGACCTAAACAATCTTTTTTTGAGGAATCCTGAGAGATTGCCCTTTCAATTCCTCATTACTTTCCTGATAACACCACACTCAAAATCCCTTATTTCCTTGACCCTCTTTTTCAGCCAAGGTGAACGGTACGTACTTACCTACAGACCCTGCCCAGCATTTAACCACAAAGTGCCTTTTCCACCTCTGCATGGAGATAGCTGCTACTTTAGTGCCCTTCCAGCTCCTGACATCTTGAGGAGACAGGATCAAATCTTGGACCACACTCATATTTCCCAGCACTTTCACTCCCTCCACTAGCTGGGCCCTTTTCATCTTTAAGTCACCAGTTGCCTGGCTCCATTTGCCTTGCTAGATTTGGCATGTTTAAGTACTAGATTCCTGGATATGGGGTTTCCTGCCGGGGATCTTAACCACCGATGCCAAAGAAGTTAACAGGGAGAAAGGATATCCATTGTTGTTTTGAGTTGTTTGGGTTTTTTTCCCTCCAGGTTAGCAAGTTAGCTCAGTTCTGCTGAGGTATTTTTTCCATGTAATCTTCACTCTCTCTTCTGTTTCATTTCAGCCTGTGGAGGTACCTTTTACATGGACAGAGGAGCTTTCAACAGCCCCAGTTATCCTCAACCTTATCCTCTGAACATTGAATGTATCTGGAACATTGTCAGCTCCCCTGGCAACCGGCTTCAGCTGTCTTTCATGTAAATCTATTCCAGAGGTTATTGTTCAGCCTTTTAATGGAGCTGCAGGAAGGAAGCACTGTGTTTAGTAGGACATATAATTACCAGCATGTAGAACTGTAGCAGTGTGTCCAAAATAACTTGGAAAGAGAACACAGCAGTGGGCAGAGAAAGCTTACAGTCAGTTTTTCTCCCTTATTAATTGTAATTTATATTAGCAGCATATTGATGTTGTATAACTAGATGGAGCATGGAGTGCTGAAGAGATCAGTTCTCAATAGATCATGAACATAAGAAAATCAAAATTATTACATCTTTTGTCTTTATGGATCCTTTTGCAAAGGAAAATCTTTTAATTCCTTTTTGGTTATTGGCTGGTATCTCATACTACTGTATATCTGAATAGTATAAAAGTGTCCATATTCATAGTAGGCTGTAGTGAGTGGTTTCACATTGAATTAAAGGTCTCAGTTTTCTGGCTGCAGCTCTGTCAAATCACAAAGCTGGAGATAAAGCAAGAATGAAGTGGGTCTTGCTAGGAGCATACCTTTCCTCCTGTCAAAGTACTTTCCTGAGATATGAGATCGGAAATTTCTGTCTGATCCGGAGAAAAATTCGAATTACTTTAACAAGATACAATTAAGTCACTCTTGGTCCATGACGTTGATTTCTAAGCTTGGCTGTTTCACAGCTCTAAACATTGTTTGGTTCCAAGAAATGGAACACTGACCCTCGACAGAGCAGGTCAGTAGGGAAAGAAGAGCAACACTAGAATTTGTGTTTGCACTTAATAAGTGTACAAGTAACGTATGCCCAGAACTATACTTACTGTATATGGTGTATTATCATAGGGACAGTGGTTTACTAACACATAAAAATAGAAACACTGTTATAAATTCTCATTCTCAGAAGTGAGATGAAAGCACTGTCATTTGTGAAAAAAAAAATTCAGGTTATTTGCTAAAAATAATAAAAAATTGCAACTTTCTTAGGGAAAGCAAATGCATAATGTGAAGCAGATATACTTTGTGGAGTGCACATACAGGTATAACATCTGACCCTCAGAGTATATAATGCCCAGTTCATGAGCTGTTTTCAACCAAAAGGCCAAATCAAGAAATGCTCAGCCATTTTTTGGGCAGTCTGTAAGAATGAGATATTTATTTTACTTAGTTGAATGTAGGAATTTTATAAAGTTTCTTTGTCATGACATATTCATCTTCATTATATTGGTCTTACAAAATTGCATGTCTTGCAAGTTGAGGGTTTGCTCTAAATGAATCCAAAGTGTATCCATATGGGTAGCTGGAACTATTTCACAGTGGGTTGGTACACTGGAGATATGTGGATATATTCTAGCCTGAAGGAAGGGGAGGAGGGGTGGCCAGAATCCAAAAGGAAAAATATTTTGGGCATTAGTTGTTGAAGGCCGTCTCTGGGATCCTTATTTATATATCCGTGACTGGCTTTTGAAAAGGATATTGGGTTGATTCAGAATAACTGAATAAGAAATGTGGTGAGGTTTGTTATGTTAACTCTAGTATTTAGATAAATTGGTGCAGTAATTAGGGATCTATGAACACAGTACTTTAAAAAACAGTCAACTTTCTCATCCTTTTTGTCCTAGTGTGAAATCTCCTTTAAAGGGTTTGGGTCACTTTTAATTGGGGTTATTACCAGTCACATACATTTGGTGGAACCTCCTTGTCTGATTTCATTGTTGGGCAGCACAGTCCCTAACGGGGTAGCCGTGTTAGTCTGTGTACAGTAAAAACAACAAGAGTTCTGTGGCACCTTAAAGACTAACAGATTTTTTTGGGCACAAGTTTTTTGTGGGCTCCAATCCCTAAGTGGGTTGGAGCCCATGAAAGCTTAAGTCTGAAGAAATCTGTTAGCTTTTAAGGTGCCAAAGGACTCTCGTTGTTTTTGCAATCTCTAATTTGAGTTGAGGTTGATATTCACACTAACCTGGGGACACGGTTTAAAACTCAAAGCCCAGCGAATTTAGTCAGGAATCCAGCGAAATTCCCCACATCTTGAGTCAGTCACAGGCCCCATTCCCACAGCAGGCCTGCATTCCCATTAGGAGAGCCTGCTGTGCTTTCTTGGGAGGTATGTTCACCTATTCTCGTTCCAATTTTGCCTGGCCTGGGAACAAAAACATTCCACAGCTCTTGTTCTAAAAGGCAACACCTGCCCCCAACTCCTCACAACCCCCACAAAATGCTCTGGCCCACACCACAACCTCCAATTGACTTCCCCTGATCTCCTGGCCATTTCTAATAGGTCAATGTTAAATTTTGAGGTGTAGTTCAGACTAATGAGGGGTTCTATCAGTGCCTGCCCCATATTCTTGGGCACCTTACAGGACTTAATCTGGGCTGCTCAACCAACAGACTCTAACCTCCAGATTTTCCAAACAACATGTTCTGCATTGCTCAGCCTGCTCCTGGACATCTCATATATTGAGGTTTGTTTCCCCTACAAGAGGTAAATATTCAACAGATCATTACTTTAACTGGAGTTACCAGACAGTTCAGTTTAAACACAGAACTGGATTGGTTTAGATTAAAAATAAAACAAGTTTATTAATATAAGCAGAAAGGATTTGAATTGAATTCAGGTATATGAGATAAAATTAAAAATGATTATTTTCATTTTCATTTGCTGGTGCACATTTAAATGTCTAAAACCTGTTCTAGTAAGTTTGGTTCCAAGCTTTGTTTAAAATGGCCTTTCTCTTCCAGCAGATTTGTGACTGATCTTTTCCTTAGCAGGATTGCTCCCAAGGCCCAATGGTGCTGGTGCCTTTGAATCCTTAGGTGACAGAGAGATAACTTGGGGTTTTCTGCCCTGTTCTTTTGTAGTCCAGTGAAGTTTTGAAGTGAATTCTTCTGAGGGTTACCCTTCAAATTAAAGTCTATCCGAACAGTGAAGAAGGTGACATGGAGCTGGATTATGAAGGAAGCTCCATGTTTTTTCTTTTCCCACTTCTGTTTACTCAGATACAAATTGTTCTGTTTCCTGCCATCTGCTGCCTTGCTATCCTGCTAGCCCTGTTTACTGTTTACATGTAAACTGAGGTAAACACACATTCCTTTTTTAGAATAGGCCTGTTTAAAAGATTTTGCTTAGGTAAGGCTGTCAGGTTTTGAATATATGCTAATAACATCATACAGGAGGAATATATAACTTTACATATAATGCTCCTACATACAGTTCACTCTGATATTATTGACCAGCAAGTTATTAATTTTCAGATGACACCTTACAAGGCCGTTTTTGCACAAAGATTATTTCAATAATGTAGGGTGTGAATACAAAGGCATTTTCAGTCACAGCTTCTCAGGTCCTTGCAGTCTGTAATGGATCCTCTGCTTATGAAACCCCTCTACGTAAAGAGCTCAGCAAATACTTGGCCATTTGATTCTAACCTTGAATCCTGTAGAGTAGTGGTTCTCAACCTTTCTTCATTTTCAGATCTCTCTCAAATTTTGAATGGAGCTATGGACCTGTTTGGAAATCTTGACATAATCTGTGGACCCCCAGGGATCCACAGACCACAGTTTAAAAACCTCTGCTTCCGAGGATTCATATAGTTGACATACACTGAGGCTATAGGCAGTCTTAGCAGTGGAGCAGGTTGTGCATTTGCCTAGGGCCTCACAGAAGGAGAGGCCCCGACACTGCAGCTGTTTTAAATCTCCTGCTAGGACTGGTGGGGGACTTGGTGAGGCTGGTAGGCAGATGTGGGCTGGTGGGAACCCCAGTGAGGCCAGCAGAGGAGCCAGGGGACTCGTGGGGACCCAGTGGGGAGGCCAGGGGGTCCTGGTGGGGCCAGTGGGGAGGCCAAAGTTCAGGGCAAGGCTGGCAGCAGGGCACTGGGCTGGTGGGGACCCTAGTGAGCCTAGCAGGGGGAAGAAGTCAAGGATGGGGCCCCCTCATGGCATGCCCCAGAATCCCTAAGACCGCTCCTGACTGGGGCATGTGTGATGGGAAAGTCCTAGAGTTCAACTGATCTCATGCATAGCAGACAAAAGACTGAAAATGATAAAAATATTCAAATTTACATGGATTGTGGAAAACAGTGAGAGTGGGGCGGGGCTTTGGCCTGGTCTGAAGTCATAAAGGAATTAAAAGTGGAGAAGGTAAGGAGAGGAGATAAGATGTCATAATGTTGGATAAACTTCAAGCAAGCATTTTACCTTTTGACATTGTGCATCATCAGAGTGTACTGGAAATCTGCATGTAGATATAGGTAGGCACAAACTGATAAACACTGACATAAGTATATTTTTAGGTCTCATATATTTCACTGTTCTATCTATCCTATATGACTTTAAAAGTAACCTCAACACTACACAAAAATTCTACTATTTATAAGATGAATGTAGATGTGTCAAATACCTTGTGCTTCTTTTGAGACCCAAAAATCTCTTTAAGAGATGAAATCTTAGCTATGCAGACTGAAACTTTGTTATAAGACATATGGGGGTTGAATAAGGAATTTTTCCATTGTGTGCAGCATTATAAATTGACTAGACATGTTGGTTTATGGAAGGGTGATTGGGTTGGGGGTAATATTACTTCTTTATTAGTGTTGGTATTGTTTATTGCTGGAGGGGGGTATAGCAGATTATCATTGAATGAATGGGCTGAGCTAGTATGGCAAGTTCTGCTGTGTGTTTCTAAAGTGCACAGACAATAACCTTAGTGTTTCTGCTTTCTGCAAATGAAACAGAACATTCCAACTGGAAACTAGTGAAGATTGCAACAAGGATTATCTGGAAATTCGCAAAGGGAATGGCACGGGTGAGCTGGTGGGACGATACTGTGGGAATGACTTACCTTTGAATTACACATCCATCATTGGACACATCCTATGGGTCAAATTTGTCTCTGATCACTCACGCAATGATGTTGGCTTCAGGGCCACATTCGCTCACTGTAAGTAAATATTATTTCATTGAAAAATAAATTACCATTTTACAGAGCGCTTCCAATAGTAAGGAAAAAGATATATTTAAAACTGAAGGATGATACCCAGGGACAACTTGCATTGACTTCAACAGGGCCAGGATTTCATACAAGATAATGTTATTCAGTACCTACCCTGTCCCTAATATAACTCGACAAAGTAATTGTATGCTTCATTATGTTTTAGAAAATATATTTTGAACACCAGAATTAGAAATAAAATTGTAGAGAGGCAGCATAACCTACTGGATGGCAAAGAGGACTAGGATTCAGGATGCTTGGCTCTGTTCCTGACTCTGCCACTGGCCTGCTGGAAGACCCTTGGCAATTCATGTTGCTGCCCTTTGCCTCAGTTTCCACATCTATAAAATGGGAATAATGTACTCTTTTGTGATGTGCTTTGAGATCTACTAATGAAAAGAGCTAATTTATTAATTGTTGTTATACCTTTAGAAAGTACTAGACAGAATATAGATTATTATTTACTCTAGTTTGACCGCATTATCTTTTCTGTGGGCAGGAATCTCCTCCAGTTATACAAACTATAACTACCAGTTTATCCTCTTTTTCATTCACCATTTTTTAAATACTGTTCTCACTTGATAAAAGTATTCTCAGATTATCAAAACAATAGTATTGGTCTGCCAGGTGCTGGGCACAGGCTATATGCAGGAATAATTTAGGGCAACCCAAGGCCTTGATTGTATCCTGGAGTAACAACTGTCTGATGACAGTATCATTATTACTACTAAATCTTGAAAAAGTAATGTTTATGAAGTGTTTGTGTTCCAAGTACCAAGCTTTTCTTATTAGTCAATAGCCATAATAGGAAATTAGCCCTGTATTCTCAGCTTTCCATTAGGTTTGTAATTTCATAAAGGGCACAAATGTACAGAAGTGTTCATTCTCCGGTCTTACCCATGGAATCTCTGAGTTGGGAGCTAAAAAATATAATCAGTGCAGCAGTATTAGGACTGAAGAAAAGCAGATGCTATCCTTTCATAGATACAAAGGCCAGAGGGGACTGTTCTGATCATTTGATGTAACCCGCTGTATAGGACAGACCATTGAATTTTACCCAACAATTCCTGCACTGTGCCCTCGTTCAGCAAAGAAAGACATCCAGTCTTGTTTTAGAAAGACATCCAGTCTTGGCTTAAAGATTTTTAAGTGATGGAGTATTTGTTACATCACTTGGTAAACTTTTATATTTCCAACACACATTACTAGGTACGCAGAAGGTTATCTCTCAATTGTGCATAATATGTGTGCTGTACACTAGGTCTCTCACTTCCTACTTTCATTACATTTAACAGTACACTTATTCATGTCCAGTGTAGTTTTTCCAATTTTACAATGTTATCACTCTTATAATTTTTTAATGGCCTGTGGAACCACAAAGTGGGATTTCCAAGGGGTCATAGCTCAGCCAGATGAAACCATTATGACCAGAACACCTACGGGTACTATTCCTCAGTAAAGATTATTTCCCGCTTACTCCCTCCCTGGAGCAGGTAGGAAAGGAGGGGTAAGGAATGAACAGAGTCTTGGTTGCATTTCCCCTACAGGCTGTCCAGTGCAGCTGAGTAATTTTCTGTAGACTATGATCCATACAGAATCAGAAAGTAATTGTAACAGAGATATGTATATTGGTGTTGCCTCTGACACAGGGCTATAACTTGAAGCTCACTCTAGCCCTAAATAAATGCAATTATGCAACTTAATGTAGCTTTCTTAAATTTTGACCCTGTTGCTAAGTTTAGGCTTTAAAAATAAGCTCTTATGAGAAACCTTATCATTAGTAATCTCCCTGTTGTTTTTCAGTATATGGAAATGATATTGTGGGAAGTAGTGGCCAAATTGCTTCTCCACTGTGGCCCAGAAACTACCCTCACAACTCCAATTACCAGTGGAAGATAAGCGTCAATGCATCTAATGTTATTCATGTTCAGATCCTGCAGATGGACATTGAAGATCATTACAATTGCTATTACGACAAGTTAAAGGTGAAGTCACTTTTTACAAATAGTTTTAAAATAATGAATAAGGCAAGATACATGAACAGTGGAAAGACTTTTCAAAAGTGCTCATTAGGCCATTGACTTTCCCTTGTTCCTTTTGAATAATTACTTGATCTAGATAATGTTACATGCATGTTTGCTCACTACTAAGAAATACTAGACATTGCTCAGTTGGGCACTTAAAATACTTTATTGGCTGACAAAAATAAGTTATTAAAGGCACAATAAGAAGTTTTCAAATTGAGGAGAGCTTCAGATATTCTGAGTGCTAACAATTCCAGCTGCAGACAGTAGGAGTTGAATCTATCTACTCAACACTTCCAAAAATCTGGTCACCTTTATGTAAATACCTAAATGTGGATTTAAATACCTAGGTGTGGGAACATAAAGCCCTGGTGGTGGAAACATTTACATATGTATTTAATTTTACACATGTAAAGTGTTTATAGTAGCCTGACCTTAGTTAGAAAAAAAGTTGACAACAATAAATGGAAAGGATAATATGATAGGGCTAGATTGTGTTTTTTTGGTAAAGTCTTGAAAAAGCTGCACCATTTTTTGCCCATTTCTTCTTTGCTCTGGAGGATTAATAATTTGTTGCTGGCCTAGACCAGCAGCAAGATAATCATCACTTGCTAACTACTCAGCTAAACTGGGTACTCTCCCTTACTCCTCTGCATAGTTTTGTGGTCCAAGTCATAATCAGGACTTTAGCTTTTTTTAGGCCATCAAGCCTGGATTCATCCCTGGTGTGATTCCAATGAAGTATGAATTTAGCTTTCATATTTAAAAACAGTACAAAATCAAGAGTTAAAGTAAGGAGGAATGCCCCAGAACAGCATTCCGGGGCCCCCTATTTTTAGGGAGGCAGCGTTCCAGGCCCTCTAAAAATAGGGGAACATGCCAGAACGTTGTGTTCCAGGGGCCCCTAAAAATTGAAAGAACATGCCAGAATGCAGTGTTCTAGCGTGTTCCCCTAGGGTTGTTTCAGGGAAGGGGCTGAGGGCTGGGGTCACCTTTCCCAGGGCCTGTGGCAGCCCCTCCCCTTCCTGCTGGGCCTGGGCAGTGCACGTGGCGTGGGCCCAGTCTTGGGCCCGTCAGCTTCTTGCCAGCCAGCTGGCTAGCCAGCGCCACAGTCTCCCTCCCTCCCCCAGGGTCTGGTCTGGCCTGGCCTGGTTCCTCAGCAGCATGGGTAAGGGGGCCCTGCGGGTTTGAGACAGTCAGGCTCCAGCAGGGAAAGTGCACAGGGGGAGGGCTGGGCAGGTATGGAGGGTTGGGAGGGCCAGTGGGGGTGGAGTGGGGGAATGGGGACAAGGGGACTTAAGGGGGCTGGATAAGGTGTGGAGGGGGTTGGAGGCCGAAGGGGGTGAAGTAAAGATGGAGGAGCTGGGGGGTGAGGGATTACAAGGACTGGAGTGGGAACATGAGGGTAGGAAGCTTAGGGAATAGGGATTGAGGAAGACATGAGGAAGGCAGGGTCTGATGGAGACAAGTGTTTTGGGGGCAGTAGCTGGGATGGGGGCAGATGTTTGTGAGGAAATAGCTGGGGTGGGGGGCAGCCATTTGGGGGGAAGTAGCTGGGATTTATGAAAGTGAGCTTGGACCTGCATGAAGGGGGCCTGGACCTCTGTTCCCTCTAAGCTGTGCGCATGTGCGAATGCATGCAAGTTGTGAAACCCACGCACACAACAAAATAAAGCATGCGCAAAAAAATTCAACAGTGCTGATATTTTTATGCTACTTTAAGAAGGCAATTTCAAGGAACATGTTTCAAAGAAGGTTTTGTAATTTATAAAATCATTCCTATCACGAGATCAAAATAAAATTTAGATATGACTTTAATCATACACACTTACTTCATTGCACTCACAAGGTTGACCACACTTACTGGTGCGTGCACAAATTTGGACACTGGCTCCAAAAATTTGCACAAAAAACATTTTTTGTGCACACAGCCTATGAAAAGTTAGAGGAAACAGCCCTGGACCTGCATGAAGGAGGCTCAGACCTGTGTGAGGGGGGTCTGGAAATTTAGGAGGGTTCTGGGGCCTGCCAAATTATACTTTAACTGCTGTATGAAACACTGTGCAAACTAAAACTCAGTAACGTATTTGCATGCATCTCGTTTATCATTTCTCCATGTTGTTTCTTTCTAAACTTACATTAGTATGACTCTTTTTTAAACTTTGTTTTTCTACCAGTTGATCCAATAATTGGCCTTTGATTTAAACCTCTTTTATA
Organism: Podocnemis expansa; assembly: GCA_007922195.1. Lineage (NCBI taxonomy): Eukaryota > Metazoa > Chordata > Testudines > Podocnemididae > Podocnemis > Podocnemis expansa. Next base: position 38,456,963 of record ML681964.1, on the reverse strand, counting down.
CCCAGACATTTATGAGTAGTTCATTAACACACACATGTTATTTCTCTTCCACCCATCTTGTCTCACATTTTAACATGCTGGATTTTATTTTCTGTCTATTGAGCTTAACAAGTTCCTCATGTTTAAAATCAATGAGCTAGATATTCAGCATGTGCAAATCAGCATGGCTACATTAGCTTCAAGCTATGATGATTTACACTCGCTCAGGATCTGATCCATAATTGAACATTTTGAATCTTCTTTCCTGTTTCTCTGTCTTTGTTTACTTGGGGGTCACATAGTTGTTTCTGAATGTTAGTAAAAACAAAAGCATCTTGAACACATTGAGATTTTTGGCTTACAAAGTGCTAATTAAAAATTTTATGTGGCTCTCAAGAAATTGCCTGAAGAATGCATTTTATTGTTTTTTTTTGTTTTTCCTCAGCAAAGAACAATAATACACCAGTGGCTTTTTTTAGTTAATATCCCAGAAGAACAGTCTGTAGTTAGTGAGTTGAGCTTGATGGGTTTGGTGGGAAAGCACCAAATGTAGTGGGTGAAGCTGAAGGGCTTTTACCAATATTTTTTATTACCTAGAATGCAATTAATTTGAAGTTTCAGTTTTGTCTCATTTACTTGGAAATGGGATTGTCCTCCTCAGCAGGAGTTCAGTTCACAATGTTGAAGCATAAAGTGCAGTGACATTGCCTGTACTTCTTTGGTTTTGTTTTCATCATTGCCAGCCTGAACGGGTCTCAAAGGTGCAAAATTAAAATAATAACAACAGCGACAGCAGCTTTCCATTACTTTGTTGGTTATGGGGCAAGGAGGCAGAAAAATGTCACTACTGTTCCATTCTCTCTTTCTCCTCATAGATCTACGATGGGCCCAGCACTCATTTTCGTCTTATCACAGCATGCTGTGGTACTGTCCCTTCATCCTTCATCTCCTCAGGCAGTTCTATCACAGTCCAATTCCAGTCTGATTCTTCTGTGAATGGAAAGGGCTTCCTTTTGGAGTGGTATGCGGTAGAAGCTTCTGCAGCCACTAGAAACACCATTGCTAGAGGTTTGTCTTTGAAAAGTACAGTCCTGGTTAGTTTATTAAGAGTGATAACACTGTTAGGCACTTAATTCTGTTCCAGTTAAATGGTTTATGGTGATTGAGGGAAGACCTGTATTAACATTGTTATTAATCATCATTTCCGTTGATTTGTATTGTTGTTCCTTTCTCAGAGTGTTTTACATTGTTTTAAAAGTGAAGCTCCATCTTTGTTGGAGGAGTTAAGGATTCTCAAGCCCTTTCTGGCATTTGAGGACAGCCAAATATTTTACATGCCTACATGGAAAAGTATTTTCCTTATAATAACATTCTTGGAGAATTTGTCACTTGCATGAGGAAATTGACTAACAAGCTGATGGGATACCATTTAGAAACCCTGGCAACTGAATCCCAAACAGATCCTGAGGAATATATAGGATATATTTGATCTAAAATAGAATATATTTGATCTAAAATACCCTCTAAGCAAAGAAAAAAAGTTCAGCACGCGCACACGCATGTGTGTGTGTGTGTGTAAAATAATCTTGTGTGAGATATACATTTATTGTAAGAAATGGGAACATGAATCTATTTATTGGGTCTGGGCACATTAAAAGAGACAGAGTTCTGGTTAACTTGGGCTCCTGATATGGTTCCTATTCTCAAACCAACACATAAGAGTTCTGAACTGGAAGAAGTAGGGAGACTAATTTAGCACTAGCTTTATCCTGTTTACTCTAGTTATTTAAATGACTAGGACTTCTCTAGCATGTGAGCATGTGTTTGTAATATAAAAATTATATATACATCACTCTCTAGTATAGAGCCAGTGTTAATTAGACTTGTCTTAAGTTTTGGTGAGTCCTATCATAGATCTTTCTGATAAGTAAGTTAGAGCCAGATCTCTACCATATGGGGAGAAAATGGGAGTAAATCCACTTGGTTCCAGATGTGGGGCACAATCCCTGCTCATTGCCAGGCGGATGCTTAGAGAAGTACCTTAACATAGTATGGTCATATAGCACCATTGCATACTCTCTGTTTTCAATGAGGAGCTATCAGATTAGATTATAGAGAAGAAAACTTTTCATTTTGTAAAAGAAGATGTTTAATGTTTCTTTCTTTTTGAATGGCAGGTGTGTGTGGTGGTGTTGTCATGACTGGAGATACACCTTCATTTCTCTTCTCACCAGAGTGGCCCAGGAACTACAGAAATTTTGCTGACTGTACTTGGATTATCAGAGCTCCAGAATCCACAGTGGAGTTCAACATCCTGGCCCTAGATATAGAATCTCATAGCTCATGCAACTATGACAAACTTGTCTTCAGAGATGGTGAGAAATCTTGGTACCATCTGACAGTGCAAAACACAAAGAAATTTCCAGTTTATAACACATCCTTGTCTACTGTGTGTGTACTGAAAATTAATAAATACAACTGTAAAATCAAATTTTGCTCTAATTTACCAGTCATAGGAACCTGTTCTCAAATGAATATTCTTCCACATTGAAACTGTGTGCCAGCTAACATCAAGCTAAGCAACAGAAACTGGCGAAGGTCCAGAGAAATATGTAGCCAAGTTTGACTGAAGTACTGTTAAAAACTTAAGACTTGTAATATTTTTAGTGATGACATATCCTCTTTTGACTTTAGGAGACAATAACCTTGCCCCAGTACTGGCCACCATATGTGGTCGAGACATTCCTGGGCCAATAAGATCTACTGGAGAGGCCTTGCTCATTCAGTTCACTACAGATGCAAGTGTCACTGGTGCTGGATTTAATGCTTCTTATCACAAAAGTAAGTTCCCCTCTGCCCCAAATTTTCTTTAATCTATTTTGTCACTGAAAACTGTAGAAGGAAATAGTCTTAACTTACATATTTAGCATAGCTCTCTGCCACACCTGTCAGCAATCTATCCGAGTAAAGGCATGAAGCATCTCCTCACTTATTCCAAGAACACATTTGCTTAAGTTCCTTATGCTACTAAGGTAAACTTTGTCCCTTGTCCAGAGTTCTACTATAGCAAAGCAGTGCTCAGATACTTAAATGTTTGTTCTAAAATACGAATATTGTTGCCTGAAAAATGTACTGTGTATGAAGAAATGTTATAACAGTTTTCATGTGGTTAATAATTGTGTAATGTATTCAGAAATGTTATTGTGAAGGCTGGTGCTAGCTGAAGAACAAAATGCAATTGTTGAGAGATGGGGAAGTGGAGAGTGAAAGAGATGGGAACCTTCAAGCTGGAGATGCAAATAAATGAATCACAGCATAAACACAAAATAGATACATGGCCAGATCTTTGGGGCCTTGTTAAGTCCCCTAGGGACAAAGGCATGTTAAGGCAGTGGTTGAGGATTTGCTTGCTACCTGTTTTTTTTGTAAAGAGATCTGACCCAGTTCTGCAAAGTGGTGCAGACTGGAGCAGGGAGGAGTATGTCAGAGTTTTGAGTGGACAGCCTTGAAGTTGTTCCAGCTTGTTCTGGGGGGTCAAGACTGAGTTGGGGGGAATACATGAGGAAAGATGGCAAGTGGGTTGTCTACACTAGCAAATTAGTATGGATTAAGGAGGTTTAATCTGGACTAATTTGATCCCTGCCTACACAAGGCTTTGCCTAATTTGAACCAAAATTTTTTCTAGTTTGAATAAATCGCTTTGTTTGAACTTTAGTTCGAATTAGCATGATGTAGCTGTGCTTGTTTGAACTAAATAAATTCAAACTAAGTGGTTAGTTTGAACTAACGACGTTTTTTTTAGTTCGAACTAAGAAGTTCAAAGCAACTCCAAACTAAGTAGTTAGATATAGACATAGCCAAAGATACCTATTCATGCCTTTCCCACATGAAGCAAGCCACACTAAAAAGTCAGAATTCAGCTCCAGGTCGTTTGTTGGGTGTCAGCACACAATCCGGACAATCTACTAGCAGACTTGCATGTGGCCTCTAATTTGGCAGACTATTCAAGATGTGCACTAATGCACATCCCATGTGACTGTTCAGACTCTTGCTTCAAGATTTGGCTTAACAATCGAGTCAGTTTTGAAGAGGACTTTGTAATAATTTGCATAATTATTTGAATAAATTCAGATGACTTTTTCTTCCTCATCTCATTTCCCTTCCTTCAGGTTGTGGTGGCTATTTGCATGCAGACAGGGGAGTGATCACATCCCCCAACTATCCTCAGGCTTATGCTCCCAATCTCAATTGTTCTTGGCATGTATTGGTTACCAGTGGATTCATTGTGGCTGTTAATTTTGAACAACCATTCCAAGTTAACAGTGAGGATGCTTCCTGCAACCATGGGGACTATGTGGAGGTGAGGGATTCGGTTGTAGCTTCTCACCTGGTTGCTAGAAACTAGCCAATGACTAGGGCTCCTCTATATTATGGCATTATCGAAGTGAAAAAATTCATTTAGAGTTGTCTTGCTATCTTTCAAAACTTTATTAAGAGATGCTGATTTACTGGCACAGTAAATTAAAGGGAGAAATGTTTTTTCCAGTATTGTTTGGGTTTGTTCTTAGATTGACTAGAATATTCCTTAAGATTTATAGCTGTATACATAAACAGTCTTAATTTCTTTCTAGCTTAAAAATGGATTGGATGACTCTGCCCCACCTTTGGGGACCAGTGGAAGGAGTGGACGATTTTGTGGTAGCAGCTCTTTTTCTACCATGTATACAACAGACAATCAGCTGTTTGTCCACTTCATTTCTGACAGCAGTAATGCAGGCCACGGCTTCAAATTGAAGTATGAGGCAAAGAGTCTGGGTGAGTGTCAAATCAAACACAAGTTCTGAAAATTCAAGAAAACAACAGAGAATTTTTTCTTTCGGAAGCATGTTTTTTTATAATAAATGACTTAACCTGGAAAGAAAAAGAGGGTGAGGTAATATCTTTTATTAGAAGAACTTCTTTTGGTGAGAGAGACAAGCTTGCAATCTATCAAGGGATGCATATCTGTGCACCCTTGCACTATGATCTATATGATTTTTCTGTTCAGTTTTGCAATGCAATTGAGTGGTATGATGCCAATTATGTCATGCAAAGTTCCCTTTTGAATGCTCAGAACCTATTCTACATGATTACTATGGGATCATGTTTCCTGCAGCATCATGTATGTGTACAGAGGTAAAGCCTGTTACATAGTATAGACACTCAGAACTATCTCTAGCCCAGAGGCTGGAGATTTATATGACAAAGGCTATGCAAATACGCTCCCTGGCTCAGGAAGAAGTAAAGAGAAATCACACAGTGGCACGGAAAAGGAGGGGGTGAGAGGATTTGAAAACAATAAATAATTTGGTGCTTTTTGTCAGAGAAATTCCATCTTGAAACATCTGCAAGGACTGTGCCTTACCTTTAAACAGGCAGAGATGGCTGCAAACTACCACAGCCAAACTTGGGGGATAAGAAAGATGAGAACAAGCTAACATGTGACCATAGATAGTGTTGTTAGATTAGCATGTGGTTTATATCCCTTACTTTAGACTGTGCCTACTTCTGACTCATTTATTAAATGGTTGTGTATTGATTTGCTATATACTCACCTAAAATCATATCCTGATCAATAAACTAATATTTGTTTGCTTTATCTAAAGCTGTATGGCAGAGGTCATCAACCTTTGCTGACCCCTGTGCCAGCTCCCCCTCCTTGACTGTCAGCCAGTGCCAGTGGCACCCTCCACAAAGATGCAGTAGCTGCCTGAAAATTTGGTGGCAGCCACAGCTGGATGTTGTGAGGCAGGGAGGAGAGCACTTCTCTTGTGTGCCACTGAAAGGAGTCAGTTGCAGAAAAAAGCTGCTTGCAGTAGCTCCTCTTGGCAGCATGCCTGAGGACAGGGGTCCGCAGGGATGCCATGGAAAGAAGCGGCCTGGAATAGCTCCTCTTGGGGCGTTCCCCAGGCATGCTGAGGAAAGAAGCTACCCAGAGTGGCTGCTTAGCAGCTGCACACCATGGAAAGAAGCCATTACAGATGTCTTCTTTCCACACCATGCCTGGAATATGGTTATGGTGGGGACCCTCTTGCACCCCAGCTGCCACCAAAATAAGCTGCCCAGAGTGGCTTTCAGTGACAGGAGCCCCAATTTCTGTGGCATTGCAGAGGGTGCCACGTTCTGCTCTAAATGGGCTCTTGTGCCACTGTTGGCATGTGTGCTGGGGGTTACCTACCCCTGCTGTATGGACTTGAGAGGGTGTGAGTGAATGAGTCTGGGCATGATCCATTTCAGGGTTAAATGGACAGACATGAGATTATGGTGATTGGGATTCAGCTCCAGTCCCCGGAAGACAGACATTCCTGCTGTGGTTTCTGGGACTGAGGTTGCTTGCTTGGGAACCAATCCCACAGGTGACTAGTGGGTGCACCCCCGCTGCCTTGGGCTGATTACAAACAGGAGGCTGGCGTGGACTGATGCAGGAATGAGTGGCCACCTGGCAAAGCAGGGGTAAGCTGGGATCCAGTAGTGGAGATCAGGGGGTCACAGTGGCACACAGGACCAGATTTGGGGAGCAGCCTGTCGCACAAGCCATAAAGAGCTCTTCTTCAGGTCTGGAAAGGGCACTCCCAGCATCACAGCAACATGCAAAGTGGAATAGATTGTTTAGCCTAAGTAGTTGTGTAACCTATGGATGGGCTAGAATTCATTTAGTTGCTCTTCTCCAGTGCCTTAAGAGAAATATACCTCAACTCCTATAGAGAAGCAGTTGGAGACCCAGGATTCACTCTTTAAGAGCAAAGATTGCTCAGTTACCTTGACCACATTCAGATGCTACTAAGAACAAAAGTAATAATGAACTTTTTTAAGAACTGACTTGATAAATCTTATAATAAGAAAACATAATAACTACTAAATATTTATAACATGTTGTGCTATTCGGTAAATTCACATTCACCACTTCACAGCTTTCTCCTCCATAATACATAAACAAGAAAAGCCAGAAATCACGGGTGGTACTAGGTTAGAGTAAGGGGCCAAGAGATAGTCTTTGTTGTTGCCCAGGCAGCTTCCTTGGGCATTCTCCAGGGTGGTTGGTCAATCAGAGGATCACAGGATAGTCACTCTAGCGCCCTTGGGCAGTACTGCCTATTGTCCATAGTGTTCTTAGGCTATGAGTCTGCACAGCCTCCTGGTGACCCTATGGGATCATCAGCTGTCCTGTGATCAGCAAATGGAGGTTCTACTCCCTATGTCCTTAAGAACTTTTCATTAGTACATCTATAGTTTTCCTGGCTGTTGTGTTGAAGCTCACTCTCACTCACTCCGCCCTCAGTGCATCTGGGAAACTGGGAAAGTTGAACACAGGCTAGAGGAAGACTTCAGTGGTTAACACAGGGAAGGAAGGCAAGTTAGAAACAAGAACCTGCCTGCCTCCGCCTCCTACATACTGCAAATACTGAGTTGCAGCAGGAATGAGTTTGACCTCCTGCATTGGGAGAAATGGTAACATTCCACAAAAGTTTCCATCTCAGCTGAGAAAATAACATCCCCTGCAGGAACTGGCATTTTTGAAAGAATGAAGAGGTGGCCAGCCACATCCTAAGCTGGCATAAATCAGCAGCCTGGCATCTTCAGCTGTTCCCAAAGTATTTCAGGCAAACACATGTCTCTTAGGACATTTGGAGCTTTCATTTAAATGATGTTGATTAAAGACAGCTAAGATAACCTCTCAGTCTCTCATGTTTGTAACTCCTCTTTTTCTTCCTACTCCTCTCATTGGTTGTGCTATGCATAGTAAGAGTGATGCACAGAGATGCTGTCTATATTTCTAGCACTTGATATTAGAGACTTGGATTGAGTCACTATATTCATTAGCATTACTCAATTGTATTTTAATCAAAAAAGCTGTTAGAAGCTAAGTAAAGGTATCTTAGTATGGCAAAGATCCTGAACTAATTCTTGAGTTTACGTTGAATGTCATTTCTCACTTGATTTACTATCATCTTGAAGTCTATATTTCAGGGCTATTTGAAAAGTGAAAGTGAGGATGTTCCACAAAAGCACCAAAAGATCCATTCCTTAACTTCAGTTTTCTAAGTGCTAGGAATTATTCAGGAATAAAATATAAGTTTTCCTCCCCATGCTTACCTGAATTTAGGAGCACTGTGGGAATAAAGCATCAGTCAATGCAGTCATTAGGAAACTGTTGTGTTAAATTTGATAAGATAAATGGGCCTTTGGTTATCAAGAAGTCCAGAAAATCAGGTTTAACTGGCTAGAATATAACACAACACCATAAATAAAAGTGTATTTGTTTGCAGGAGTGCCTCTGGCCCAGGAAAGGACCTGAGGCTCAGGGCTCGCACACTGCCATGGACAGCCTGGCGGCAGACCCAGGTCTTGGGTGCTGGGTCTCAGGGCTCGAGCGCCATGAGGCCAACGCCAGTGATGCTCCTGTTAGTTAGTGTGGGAAATGTAATCCAATGGAAAAGAATCTGTGACAGAGTCAGTATATGGTTTACTTACTTCTTTTGTATGCAGTGTAGCAGTAGCCATGTCAGTCCCAGGATATTAGAGAGGCAAGGTCAGGATATTAGGGAAGCAAGGAGAGTGAAGTGATACCTTCTATGGCAAGACTGATGAGAGAAGAGTTTTCAAGCTACGTGGTGCTTTGCTTCTATAGCCCAGACTTGAAGAAGAGCTTTGTGTAGCTCAGAAACTTGTCTCCTTCACCAGCAGAAGTTGGTCCTTATTTGTTTTGAACATCTTGCATATTTTCTTTTACATTTTGTTCTTAATGTCTCTTTCCCAGCTTGTGGAGGGAATATCTATATTAGTGATTCCAGTCCCAGTGGATATGCAACTTCTCCCAACTATCCCAATAACTATCCACAACATGCTGACTGTGTCTGGATGATAACAGCACTTAATGGAGGGCCTGTGGAACTGCAGTTTGAAGATCAGTTTTACATCGAACCTTCACCTAAGTATGTATCTACATTTCTTTTGCATATATTTTCTGAGGCACTCCATTTTTCTTTTCTTTTTTTTTTTTTTGTATTATCATACCTATACACTCCCTAGTTCCCCAGAACAATATACTGCAAACATGTTCAGTTAAGAAACTTTGGAGACTTTTGGTGACTGGACCCTTTACATTGTCAGCATCCCTGGCATATTTATTATTTGATAGAGATCAAAAATAAGATGCATAGCAAAAATCTAACAGAGATGGAGGAAGCTCAAATGGCAAGGGGATCTCTTCTGTAAATTCTGTACTCTCTGCTCTCTTCCAACTCAGATTTGTGGCTGGTGAACACAGACTGATTGACCACAGCCATCAGATCCTCACATTCCCCACTTCCACAGGACTTGGGGGTTTTACTGGGTCTATTCATTTGGTCTTTACTCTCTGTATTCCATGTAGAAAGCAGACATATAAGATCAGAGCCTCATTTGCTAAGCAGTTGAAGTTTGCTGACTTCAGTGGAGTTAAACCAATTGACACTGTATTAATTCCATGCAAACTGTACCTGTAATTTCCATTCTAGGTCCAGCAAAGCTTGTTCTCATGGTTCCAGGTCAGGAACCATCAGAGACATGCATCCGAGTCCCTCCTGAGTGCAGTATTTCCAGGCTGCACAATTCCATGTCTATACCATGATTCCTCAGCAAGATAGCCTCCCTTAGCAGCCTTGCTTTGCCTTCCTTCCTCAGAGTCTAGAAACAGCATAATTGTCCAATTATCACACAGCTGTTTCTAAGCAAGAAATTTTATTCTTAATGTAAAAGCATTGCAGAGAAAAAAATTAAACACAATAAAAGAACTTACACAGATGTGAAAAAGCTTAACAGAGATCATTCTAACTTCAGAAAGGATTCTGGCGGGTGAATAGTCCTTGAAGCCACCCCCACCCCCCCGATCCCCTAGCATTTTGCATGTTGTTACAGGTTCATAACCACGTTGGGTCTGAACAAACACACCATGAATATATGATTTTTATTCTTGATACAGCATGGGTTTTGATCATTAGAGACTGAACAGGTAATCAGTCAGACAATGGGCCTTTCCTCCAGGAGTAGCTTCAAAAGGTTCCAGAGGTGAGGAATTTGTATTCCCTTCCCTCAGGTATTTCTTAGGGAAGTCATGTAGCTTTAGAAGTTCACATTGCTTCAAATAGTCCTTTGAAACTCACAGCATTTCCCAGTCAGGGTTTAATCAGGTCTCCTCCCTAGAGATGGTACATACAGTCCCACAAAAATTGCATTTTTAATATGATCAACTCCTAAAATATTTAACTTAATTCAGTGAGGCTTAAATTAATTCAGTAAGGTTTGCCTAGGAAGTTTCAGGAATTTACCATATCTGCCACATACACAAGCAAAGAATCTAGCCCATAATAGTGCTATGTAAAGAAAAGCAGGTGCACATGGATGGATTCTGCAAAGGGCCCTACCCTGCCAATTTTACCCCCTTTCCATAATATCTGTGTGAAGCTGCTTGGTGATAGTTGTTAGATGTATGAAGCTGCTTGTACATTACTACATTTGTGAAGCTGTCTTGTATTTTAAAGATGATTTGGGGGGTTTTAATAGGGCCCATTTATTGATCAACCCCTATAAATAGCTTTGTTCAATGCCACTGCAGTTACTAGATGTTTAATAGGGAATCTGTTTTTTTAATAATCATTTAACAGCTAAATATTTCATAATTCTGCTCATTAAACAGTGAAATTGTTTAGTCTTTTTATTACTGTTAATAGCCATGTCAGATTATCATATTGTAAAGAGGGCTTGATATGATGGTACTGTGACCTATTCAGACTTTTCTAGCACCATCAGTGATTCAAGCCCTGTTGTCTGTGAACTTGTCTGGCTTTGCCACTATGCCTTTTTCCCAGTCACACTGCATCTGGACATATGTAAAGTTTTATTACTTGAAGGTTTCAGGTACTTACTGAAATGTAAATTAATTGTTGATGCAAATTAAATAGAAAGGTTTTTCCTATTTTAGTTGTGCCTCCAGTTACCTTGAATTACGTGATGGGGCTGACTCCAGTGCACCAGTGCTGGCCAAGCTGTGTGGAAGTTCTCTGCCAGGGAAACAAAGGTCTTCAGGAGCTGTCATGTACATGAGGTTTAGGTCTGACAACAGTGCCACACATACTGGGTTCAGTGCCAAGTACTCCAGAGGTAATGCCAGCAATTATCAGTTTATTGAATTTTCATTGATCTTAAACTATGAAAGGAATGGTAAAGAGTTAGGACCTAAGGCTTATAGTGTTTATGGTAATTTAATGAGGCGTGGGCCCTAAGTTATTCAAAATGGATTGATTTGTCTCTTTCCATTATTCTGTTCTATAGGTTCATGTAATCAGAGTCATCCTATCAGTTAATACTAATGTATTATTTCCCTGATGATAGGTAGGAATGATAGCAGAATATGAAAATTCTTGTAGATTTGCTGCAGTGGAAGCCAGGATTGGGCAGTTTGATAAATCTAATGTTCAAACTGAAGCAGTTTAAGAGACAACACCAGAAGGCTCAAATACAATAAGGGATAAGTGGGGATAAGTGGCTGCAGCACTTATGGCCCAAAGGACCATGATATAAACAGTGAGGTATGATTACATTCAGGGCCGTAACTAGGCTGGGGTGAATGGGGCAAAGCCACAGGTGCAGAATTTTAGAGGGAGTAGGGCAGGGGTCTCAAAGTCAAATCACCTCGAGGGCCACATGAGGACTAGGATATTGGCTGGAGGGCCGCACCTCTGAAACCTTTTCAAACGATGCAGAAGTACAGTAAAAAATGAAGAGTAATATAGTATGCTAATAAAAGTCAATTTATTAACTTTTTTGAAACTGTAACATGAAGTCTGTGCTAATTTTGGCAGTCTTTTCAAAGCCAAAACACATGTTTCCTTTTAGAATTGCTTCCATTCAAGATGGGGAAATCATCAAAAAGACAAAGAGCATAGAAACAGACTTAAAATTTTACATTATAAATCAGTGGTTCGCAATCTTTTTTGGTTTGAGGGCAAAAAATATACTTTTTCAAACCCTGAAGGACCACCGATTAATTTAATTAAAATAAAATTAAAATTTAATTTATTGAATTCAAATTGATATTAATTGAAATAAATTAATTTCAGTTTGATTTATTAAAATTGAATTAAATTTAATTGAAATTAAATTTTTATAAAGGTTTTAGTTTTTTAAATAAAATTAAATTGCTTTAGAAGATTTTTGGTTTTTTTGTTTTAAAAAGAGGGGGCTGCATATATCCCTAAGCCAGGAGGGAAGGAGAGCATGGACATCCCAGGATGGCCTGCAAACAGTTTGGTCAGAGCCCTCCACAGGACCGTAAATAAGCAGCCCCTTGCCTGGCCGTGGAGGCAACGCTGGCACTGGTGGTGGAGGAAACACCTTCCTCACCACCTGCTCAAATTTGGCTACACTGGGGTTGGCAGAGGGGGAAACACCCCCTGCCCGCCTGCCCACTCGAATTTGGCTATGGTGGGGCTGGCATAGGGTAAAATACTCCCCACCCACCTGAATTTAGCTGTTCTGGGGTTGGCAGAAGGGGAAACAACCCCCACCCACCTGCCTGCTTGAATTTGGCTGAGTGGGGCCAGCAGAGGAGAAAACATCCCTTGCCTGCCAGAATTTCGTGGCACTGGGGCAGGCAGAAGAAAAAACACTACCCCACCTTCCTGGGGGGAAGCAGCCCCTGCCAGCGAGGAAAGCCCTGGGGGCCATGCTGTCATTAGTGGTGGGGCTTTCTGGTGCTCCCCCAGAATGGAGCCCCCTGTGAACCCTCCCCACAGGCTCAGGCCGCCCTCTTTTAAGGTCCCCTCCCCCCCGAGCCTTCTCTGGACTTCTCAGCCTGCTTCAGCTGCTCAGTCAGCTGCTGCATGTGAATAGGGCAGCTCACGATCAACTGCTGCATGTGAATAGGGCAGCTCCCAGCCAGCAGTTCAGCTCTTCCTGTCAGTGGCTGATAATGAAGGGGGGAGGTGAAGCTGCTTGGTCCCCATCTGCAGAGAGTCTCAGCATTTGAAAACTCCAAGGTTGGAAAGGTGGGAGCCCCAGGATTCTGGGGGTTATCAGGGGCTGCAGGAGGGAGCTCTGTGGGCCGCATGCGGCCCACGGGCTGCGTGTTTGAGACCCCTAGTGTAGGGGATGGATTCAGGTTCCTGCAACAGCTGGGGATGCATCCAGATCCATTCCTAGCTGCCACAGGGAGTAAGATACGTCCCCTGTGACCTCTAAAATTCTGCACCTGGGACTTCTGGTGCTGCTGGGGCTTACTGCCATCCCCCCATAGCCTGCCAACACCTCCAGCAGCAGCTGGGAATGGCTCCGTCCCCCTGAGGCCTGCCAGTGGTGGCGGGAGCTTCCCAGTGCCTCCGGCAGCAGCTGGGAATGGCTCTGTTCCCCCACAGCCTGCTGGTGGCGGCTGGAGCTTCCCAGCACCTCCAGCAGCAGCTGGGAATGGATCTGGATCCCCCCAGCCTGCCAGCAGTGGCGGAAAGCTCCAGCTACAGCAGGCCATGGGGATCCAGCTCCATCACCAGTCACTTGGCTGGGGATGGGTCAGGGCCCTGGACCAGATCAGGGTCCAAGAGGGGAGAGGCGCATCTGGGGCTGCTTGCTACAGGCACAAAAACTTCTAGTTACTGCTCTGATGATGACACAATAGGTGCACCTTGATCAGAAAATGACTGCAAAGGAGTTTAGATGGTAACTTATAAACTGGATTCAGCACTCAGCATTCAAATAGAGTGTAACTTACATGACAAAGTGTTGAAGAGGTGTATATTACAAGAAGAGCAACTAACAGCAGAAGGATATGAGGTAAAGTGTGTGGGGGTGTCCTGAGGTCAGTACTGCAACTGATTACATTAACAGTGCTGGGAGACAAAAAGTAACAAAAGCAAAGGAGACTGGTAATCTTAGCATAGAGTTGAGTGGTAGAGTAGTGATGGGGTGAGGAATTAATATTTGCCAGTCACAAAATGAAATAATTTATTAAAAACCATTTTTGTTTTCTGTCTGCTAAAGCAGGGTTAGTAACAAACAGCAAAGAGTTCTGAGCTTCTTTTAAAAAATGCCCCTTGAGTGAGGTTCAGCAATAATGTACAATGATGTTAGTTTTCAATGATGTCACTAACTATCAGAGAAAAGTATTTGCTTATTATATTGTTCTAATCTGGGAGCATTCTGAACGAGGACTTTGGGACTGTTTCTTCTTTATATTTCTTGATAGCAAAGAAATGGAATGTACTGTTGTAAGCCAGAGTTGATTATGTTCAGAGCTGTAATGTGGCGTTTTGCCACCGGGGGAGTGTTCCAATCGGAACACGCCCCTTCCCATTAGCGGCACTCAGAGCCGGCACCACAAATCTGCTCCTTTAATAGAGCGGTTCTATTGAGCCGCTTCAGGCCACCAGGGGCAGCAGCCTGTGGCTGGGGAGCAGCTCCGGCAGCCAAGCAAGGAGGAAGGGGGGACTTTACAGGGGTTGGAGTGAGGAGCAGGGGAAGGGTGATAGTGGGGGTTGGCTGGGAAGGTGCCCGGGACTCGGGGAAGCGGGTAGGG
>ML681964.1:38391460-38442390 GCA_007922195.1 Podocnemis expansa | reverse complement strand
CCCCAGACAGACAGACACGCACAGAACCAGCCCCAGACAGACAGACAGACAGACACACACACACACAGCGCCACTGATGCAAGCACTAAGAGATGTCAGCATAGCAACTTGGCTTGCACCCAGTATGTTGTATAATGAACAAGGAGTCCTGTGGCACATAAAAGACTAACAATTATATTATTGCATGAGCTTTTGTGGGAGAAAATCCCACTCCATCAGACTTGCATCCTAAGTTCCTCCATCTTCAAAGCATCGGGTGAACTGAATTTTCTCCCACAAAAGCTCATGCAGTAAATATAATCGTTAGTCTTTAAGTGCCACAGGATCCTTCTTTGTTTTACTGGACTAGACTAACACAGCTGCCCCTTTGGATCTTGAAAGGATGTTGTATTTCACCTAATGGAGTTTTTTAAACTTCTTCATTCCTGAAATAGATGAGCACCACAGTGTGAATACGCAGAATGTGTATCACTCTTAAGTTCATGTGAATGCACCTTCATTTCTTTCATGATAGATTGTTTAGTGTTATGTATAAACTTTCTGACTGATAACTTCACAAAGTGCAACAATGTTCTTTATGTAGGGTTGTAAGCAGAATCTATTGCAATAAATTAGCAGCAACATAGCAGAAAAACATATCCAGAAATTCTGTTCTTTCAGTCTATTTTCCCCTTGCTATTCACAACACTGTATAATTGTACCCCACCTTTTTGCATATTCTATTATGGGCTTTGTCAGAAAAAGAAAGGAAACTACTTGCTCCAGTAAATGGCAGCTTGAATTTTCAAACTCTGCTAAACTGGTCATATGGGCAGCAAAATTGATAACTGTACAGTAGAGACAGGGATATCAATAACTTCTCTGTTGATAAAAGGCTCTGCAATTTCAGGAAGGGTTAAATCATAGGATCAGGAGAAATTCTTAATTAAGAAGTTTGTTTAATTGAGGATTACTGTCTGGTTCTGACTAAATTGTATGCCAGTTTTTATTTGGCTAGTGTTTGATGTAGTGCAGGTCTCAAACTCAAATCACCATGATGGCCTCATGAGGACTAGTACACTAGCCCGAGGGCCACACCACTGAAACCTTTTCATGCAGCAATATTGCAAATACTGGTAATAATGGTGTCATTGCGGGCTGCAGGAAATAGCTTTAGGGGCTGCATGTGGCCAATGGGCCACGTGTTTGAGACTCCTGACATAGCATGATGAGAACCCAAGCACTAAATCTGCCTCTCAGGCTTCCAGTGAATTTGGAGAGTAGAAAAGAAAGATATTTGTAATCTAATTCTATCTTCTTGCTTTTTGCTTATTTACAGTCAGTGTTCCCTCTAAGCTGATGATGCAGCTCAGCAAGTTGTTGGATGCACTGGGGGAGCTGGCAGGCAGCAGGGAAGAGGCCCAGTGGGAGTCGGGGAACCAGCAGGGAGCTTGCTCAGCATCCAGAACTTGCTCAGCTGCATCATCAGCTTAGAGGGAACACTGGACACTATTATCGCCAGTGTACCAGGCACAAAGGCTATGTCTACACTTCCTAAACTTAAACTTAGCTCAAATTTGTTAATTCAGACTAATAAGTTTGAGTGTAATTCAAACTACATTCAAACTTATTAGTTTGAATTAACAAATTCAAGCTAAGTCGAATTACAGTTAATTTGACATAACCCAATTTGTTAATTCGAACTAACTGCCCTTAGTTCAAACTAACAAAGTGGACTTAAATGTCCACACTGTATCTAGTTCAAACTAAAGATTGAAATAAGGACTTAAGTCTGTCCTAAAGGTTTTACTAGTTCATTAGTTTGAATTAAGGAATTTCTTAGTTCAAACTAATGAAAGCCTAGTGTAGATAGGGACTAAGTTAGTTTGAATTCAGCTTCCTTTATTTGAACTATCTTGCAAGTGTAGACATAGCTGAAGAGAAACATAGTCACTGCCTCAAACTCTATAATCTAACAGGCAGACATACAGGATGCTCTGAGGAATCCAGTATGCTCCACTGAGAATAACTGATTATTTGTTCTTAGCATTAATGTTATGAACTCACATTTTGTGGTCTCACAGAAGAAGTGAAATTTCAGGAGAGACAAGGGTAAAAAGAGGGTTGTGGCTTTATGAAATGGGAAGTCATGCCATGCATAGCAACTGACCAGAGAAAGGCATGGAAATGGGAATCAAAAACAGTAGGAAACAAGGAGGAAACACATAATTCTGCTTTTCACACCGGGGGGGGGGCAGGTATAAACTACTGCTTAAGTCAATCTAATTTATGTCTCTCAAGGGTTTGAAAAAGACACTCTGCTGAGCTATACAAGTTACAGCGACCTAAGCACTGTCCATACTTTCATTATGTCAGCTGCAGGTGCTTCCCTTCCCCATACCTTTCACTTCTGGTGGAGGTGAATTACTTATGCCAATGGGAGAGCACTTTCCCCTCAGCAGAGGGTCTTCATCAGACATAGTATAGTGATGCAGCTGTGCCAATGTATAGCTGCTACAGTAGACCTGTCCTGAGACAAATGTGACACAACCAGCAAATAGACTATGTATCATCTAGTTAAATCTAGAGAGGAATCTGACTCATGCTTTAAATCCAAACATTAAAAATCTTGATCCAAATTTAGCAAGTAATAGTTATCTTTATAACGGTCTACCACAAAATCCAAGATGCAAACGCTTGCAGACTTTGAGGTGTTTGAAATCTGGATCCAAAAGACTTGATTCTCATTTACATTGCCAGAGTGGAAAAGGACTTCAATGTAAAAGAGAATCATTGAGTTTACCTCTGGTTGAGATTAGGCCAGTACAAGGTATTACAATGAAAAAATGAACAATATTCTCAGTAGGTGTGAGTATTTGTGGAAGGAAAACAAACCAGGGTGGATGGAAGTCTGAGGACAGAGTAGGATGTTTAGAATCTTAGGACAAACCCCATTGTAATTGTGCACAAACTACTTGGCAATGTGCCGTGAAAAAGTCTTGTGGTGACTCGGAAGTTCAGTTCCATGAGATGTTGTTCTTTGGTAAGATCACTAGAATATTGTTCTCTTTCCAGCTCCTTGTGGTGGAACGGTGACAGGCCGAAATGGTGTCATTGAAAGCATAGGATTTCCTGAGCTTCACTATCAAGACAATTTGTTGTGCGAATGGTTTCTCCATGGACCCACAGGCCATTATCTTACCATTAGGCTAGAAGGACTAGATGTTCAGTACTCCCCTGAGTGCACAAATGACTTTGTGGAGATCCGCGAGTTCAATACTACTGGTCAGTAGACTTTCAGTGATTCTTCTCCTTGCCCTCATAGCAGCAGGAAGCCCCAAAAGAGACTACTAAAAACTCCTGATGTTGCATGAATTACATGTGCTTGGCTTATTGCCAAAGTATCTCTGTTATTGAATTAAAGCAAAACAAACAAAAATTCTTGCAGCTGTTTCCCAAAATTGCTTTATTTCTTTAGACTTACCTAATGGTCTAAACTCAGTGGTGCTAGTCTAACAGAAATTTGAATAAAAATCATCCTGGTCTTTTTGCTGTAAAACTCATCTGTTCATCTTTGATTTGCCTAGGGAATTTATTGGGCAGATACTGTGGCACCATTATCCCTGAAGCAGTAGATACATCTGACAGTTTTGCTTATGTCAAGTTCATCACCGATGGATCTATCAACGCCCCAGGATTCAGACTGCGCTTTGATGCTAGTATCGAAGGTTAGACTTGCAAAGTTGCAATTTACCATAAACAGGGCTGCATACACAGCTAATCACATTTTCCATTGTTGTCAGAGTACTGTTGTTTCATTTTGTTTCAGATAATTTATTCTTGCAGCTGTGTACATTTGCCCTTCAAATCTAACTTATATATGGGTGTAGATGTCTGATCACAGCTGCTCTGCCCAGGTGAAAGTTAGAGCAAAAGACAGCCTAGTTAGTAGGCCATGCAACTCCACAGTACAACTTCATTTCATATCTCTTCCTGCCCACTTCCCACCACCCCAGTAATGCCCCTGACACACCCTTCCTTCCCCTTACACTGGAAGTGGGACGCAGTATTCCCAACTCTCATAATTTTATCATGAGTCTCACAATATTCCACATTGCTCATTAAGACCCAGTTCTGATTCTTACATGATCAAGTGAGAATCTCATCTTTAAAAAAAGGAATTTTCTAGCCCATATGCTTGCAGTGAAGAATCTCCTGCTTGCAGATTGAAAATCCAAAAGATGGTTAAAAATCATGACATTTTTAGAAATGTCATGATTTTTAAGTTAATCACTTGAGTTGTGGAAGCCTGGTTCATGGTGTGTATCCTTAGAACTGGCAATGCTGTGAAAGGGATGGATGGCACAGGGAGCAGTAGAACTGCTTCTGCTAGCTGCTCACTGATGGAGAGTTCACCAGCACAAGCTAGATTTTCCACCAGCTATCTCCAGACAGTTTAAATACCACTTTGCTCCACATATTTAGCACCAAAAGGATTTAGCAGACAAGGTAATCTGCTCCAGAAAGTTCAAGTGACTATTCCAAGACAGCCTGCCAGAAATGACAGCTAGATGAGTTCTAAAGGGGAGCTGTTAATCTAGTAAAGCAAAAAAAACCAAGGAGTCTTGTGGCACTTAAAGACTAACAGATTTCTTTATCACATGAGCTTTCGTGGGAGAATATCCCACTTCGTCAGACGCTTTGAAGAGGGAGAACTCACAGAATGGGATGAAAATAAATGTGGGGGAGTGTAAGACATGGGATCAGGTCATACTACAACAGCAAATCAGAGCATTTGTAAGGATTCAAACTCCAGGAAACAGTATACAGAGGGAGGGTGAAGTCAAATTGCCTGTTATAATGGGAAAAGAAGCCATAGTCACGATTCAGCCCTGCTTTCACACAATTTAATTTGCATACTAATTCAATTTCGGCTGTGGGTACCATAGTTCAAAGAAAGCTTGATAGAGATCCTGAAGACGTCTGTCACTGTATAAGGGATCAGAGCAAATGCGGTTATATCTTAGGGCTTGGCTGTAGACAATGGATCATGTGGTGTGTTTAGGATGGAAGCTTGAGGGATGTAGATAACTATACCGATCAGTAGGTTTTCGGTATAGAGTGGTGTTGATGTGTCCATCCCTAATTTGTACTGTAGTGTCCAGAAAGTGGATCTCCTGGGTGGAGTGTTCCAGGCTTAATTTGATTGTGGGGTGGAAATTGTTGAAATCTCTGTGGAAATCTTCAAGAGCATCCCTGTCATGGGTCCAGATGATGAAGATGTCATCACTATGGCATAAGGAGAGGAGAGGTGTTTTGGGATGAGACTTGAGGAAACATTAAGCTTTCTTAAAACTATGGTACACACCTGGAGAAGTAAAGAAACAGACTGACAGGGCCAGATGGGTACCCTGCAGTCAAATACTACAGGAAAGGTCCAAATAAGAAAACAATAGAACACCACTGGTCACCACATATAACCCTCAAGTCTGACCTCTGCAACAGATCATTAAGGACCTCCTGCCTCTTTTAAAAGATGACCCCTCACTCTCTCTAGCCTTGGGAGACAGACCTCTCCTCACCTACAGACAACCCCTGAACCTTAAACAGATACTCACCAGCAACTACAGACCTAACAACAGAAACATTAAAGCAGGCACATATCTCTGCAACAAACCACGCTGCTGACTCTGTCCACATATCTGCACAAAAGACACCATCATAGGACCTAATCAAGCCAGCTACTCCATCAAACGGTCCTTCACCTGCTCATCCATTAATATGATTTATGCCATCATGTGCTGGAAATGCCCCCATGCCTTATAAATTGGACAAACAGGACAGACCCGGCGAAGAAGGCTAAATGCACACACAACTGATATCAGAAATCGTAACACAAAAAAACAGTTGCTGAGCACTTCCATCTTCCTAATCACAACACTGATGACTTGTTAAAGAACCATCCCAGATGATGACACAGCGCAGCTCGTGACTGAACTTTGCAACTTTGTACTCACCCACAACCACTTCAGATTTGAGGATCATTTATATCTCCAAATCAGTGGCACTGCTATGGGCACCCGCATGGCCCCACAATATGCCAACATCTTTATGGGTGACTTAGAACAACATTTCCTCAAGTCTCATCCCAAGACACCTCTTCTTTACCTGCGCTACATTGATGACATCTTTATCATCTGGACACATAGCAGGGATGCTCTTGAAGATTTTCACAGAGATTTCAATAATTTCCACGACACCATCAAATTGAGCCTGGAACACTCCACACAGGAGATCCACTTTCTTGACACTACAGTACAAATCAGGGATAGACACATCACCACCACCCTATGCTGAAAACCAACTGATCGGTATAGTTACCTACATCCTTCGAGCTTCCATCCTAAACACACCACACGATCCATTGTCTACAGCCAAGCCCTAAGATATAACCACATCTGCTCTGATCCCTTAGACAGGGACAGACATCTTGAGGATTTCTATCAAGCATTCTTGAAACTACAGTACCCACCTGGGGAAGTAAGAAGACAAATTGACAGAGCTAGACGGGTTCCCCGAAGTCATCTACTACAGGAGAGACCAAAGAAAGAAAGCAACAGAACACCACTAGTCACCACATACAATCCTCAAGTCAGACCTCTGCAAAAGATCATTAAAGACCTACAGCCTATTCTAAAAGATGATCCCTCTCTCTCTCAAGCATTAGGAGACAGACCACTCCTTGCTTATAGGCAGCCCCCTAATCTTAAACAGATACTCACCAGCAACTACAGATCTAACAACAGGAACATTGAAGCAGGCACACACCCCTGCAAAAAACCACGCTGCCAAGGCTGCCCACATATCTACACAACAGACACCATCATAGGTCCTAATCAAGCCTGCTACTCCATCAAAGGCTCATTTACCTGCTCATCTACTAATGTGGTTTATGCCATCATGTGCAAGAAATGCCCCTACACCTTATATATTGGACAAACAGAACGATCGCTCCGTAAGAGACTGAATAAGCACAGAGCTGATATCAGAAATCAAAGAACAGAGAAACCAGTTGCTGAGCACTTCCATCTTCCTAATCACTCGATGATGGATTTGTTAATGACTGTCGTTAGAGCTGTACCTGGGACACCAAGACTTCAAAGAGAGACAGCTGAACTCGAATTAATATGCAAGCTAAATTCTGTGAAAGCAGGACTGAATCGAGACTATGGATTCTTTTCCCATTACAAAGGGTAATTTGACTTCAGGCTTCCCATGGTTTGAGCCTGTAAACTGCTCTGATTTGCTGTTACTTTATGACCTGATCCTATGTTTTACACCCCCTTGCATTTAGTTTTATTCCTTTCTGTAAGTTCACCCATCTTCGAAGCATCTGAGGAAGTGGGATCTTCTCCCATGAAAGCTCATGCAAAAAATAAATCTGTTAGTCTTAAAGTGCCACACAACTCCTTGTTGTTTTTTGTTAAAGATGGTCATCAAGCAAATCAATGGGACATCAAGACTTCAAAGAGAGACAGCTGAAATCAAATTAATATGCAAATTAAATTGTATGAAAGCAGGGCTGAATCGTGACTATGGATTCTTTTCCCATTATAACAGGCAATTTGACTTCACCCTCCCTCTGTATACTGTTTCCTGGAGTTTGAATCCTTACAAATGCTCTGATTTGCTGTTGTAGTACGACCTGATCCCATGTCTTACACTCCCCTGCATTTATTTTCATCCCATTCTGTGAGTTCTCCCTCTTCAAAGCGTCTGACAAAGTGGGATATTCTCCCACGAAAGCTCATGTGGTAAATAAAGCTAAATAAGTACTCAGAAGTTACTGGCTTCAAGATCAATATGCAGGTCTGATTGCCTTTTGTGGACATGATGATCCTCATCTCTTTCTCTCCCATTGCCCCTTCATCTTCCTTAGCATCAGCTTTCTGTGTCTCTTCACAGTCTGGCCTCGTCAGCCGCATAGCATCTGAAACAGGGTCCCTGCACACTGATGTGTCCCTCTCCCTCCCATTGCTCATCTCAGCTGACAACATCCTTTCTCCCTTGCCATGCTTCTGAAATAAAAGTTGAGGGAGTTGGAAACTAGCTCTGTTATTGTATTGTTTAACTTCCAGGGGCAGGGGATGCAGTCACATGAAAGAAAGCATATAAAATACAGTTCTACAATCAAAAAGCTGTTCATATTAAATTAAACCTCTCCATGAAAGAAAAGGAAGCATGGAAACTAGTGGGCTGTTTCATCCACAAGGGAAGGAAAGCAAATTTCCCACCCAAGTCGTTTATAAGGTCCTTTCCTCAGTGCCCAATGTGTTGTTTATAAAAATAGGATGTAAACACTACAGAACAAAACAATTCAACTGAAAAATGCTGATAACAGTCCCCAGAGGCTTTTTTTTTCTTAGAGGCCAAGAGAACATGCACACACTTCCCTTGGGATCTGGACTCAGTTTTCTCTTCCGCATGCACCCTTCTCTATCATGTGATCTCTTTCCAAGCTGCTGCTTTATCTTGTCACAAAGAGCCCCTCAGGTCTTTTGACATTGTAGGCCACTGTTTCTCAGACTTTTGTGGTTTACAACATGCTTCGTGGTGTGTGCAAACCTATAGCACACACCAGCCAACCCCCTCCAGGCCAAATCCATCCCCCACCTGGCTCTCTGTGAAGCATTTACTGCTGTGTGGCATCACAGAAACGTGTCTCAACATAGTGGTTGAGAACCACTGTTACAGGCGATGGGGGGAGGTCAGGAAAGCAATCATAGGGCAGTAGCATTTAAGGGAAACAAATGTTAATTCTCGCATTGACATTAGTTACTATGGTCAATTGTCATTCATATTTTAACAAATATTTAATGACTTACTTGAGTGGACTGATCAGAAACATTGTTTCTCTAACCATTGGGACCAACACATGGAAAGATATAGCATAAAAAATCAAAATTTCAAGCAATCAAGAGCTCTTTGTCTTATATAAGCAGCATTGTTTTGCTTTAATCCTTTATCTCTTTCAAGTATTTTTACACACTGATATTCTGTAAGAGTCTTCCTAACATTTGTTCTCTTCCAGAGTGTGGTGGTGATCTTAATGCACCTGTTGGGACATTTACTTCCCCCAACTATCCTAACCTGTATCCACACAATCGAGTGTGTGAATGGAGGATCACAGTTCCAGAAGGACGACGGATCACACTAACTGTTAATGACATGAAAACTGAAGCCTACCAGTCGTGCAGCTTAGATTATGTGGCTGTAAGAGTAACAAATGAATACAGGGGTAGTGCCTGCAAATGCTTTAATTTACTTATCTGATAGTATCAGAGTGGTACTGTACATCTGTTTCTAAAACGTATTATAATCCACCTCCACCACTCAAATGGGACTGGCAATTGAGGAAGAAAGAAATTACCTCTCTGTGGTACAGATTCAGGCAGTTACTTAAGGTCATGTGTAACTATTAGCATGTGAATAGTCCTGCAGAAGCCAACTTGTGTACCGTTATTTCTGTTCTTAAGTGTTTGCAGGATCAGAGCCTTATTTACTAAATTAACCAAAAAGAGATGAGAATTTGAATAAATCCAGAAACCACATTAAGATAGTTAAGACTGAAACAGAATCCAATTATTATTTATTATTTTACATCAGTGTTTCCCAACCACTGTGCCATGGCACACAGGTGTGCCATCAGGCCTAAGCAGATGTGCCACAAAACTTTTTGAAAAACTACTCAAAGAGCTCTGGATTGGTCATGAACTATGTTCCCTCTAAGCTGTGCTGATGTGCACAAGCACACAGCTAGTGAAACCCACGCACATAGCAAAATAAAGCATGCACAAAAATAATTCAACAGTGCTAATATTTTTATGCTACTTTAAGAAGATGATTTCAAATCGCATGTTTCAAGTAAGGTTTTGTAATGTATAAAATCATTCTCATGACCATATCAAAATAAAATTTAAATATCATTTGCATCATAAACACCTACATCATTGCACTCACAAGTTTGACCACACTCACTGGCGTGCGCACAAATTTGGACACTGGTTCCAAAAAGTTGCACAAAAGAAATTCTTTGCACACACAGCCTATGAAAAATTAGAGGGAACATTGGAAATATTTGTGAATTAATTTGGAAACTATATGGTGGTGTGCCTCAAATTAATTAAAGGTAGCACGGTGTGCCATGGCAGAGAAAATGTTGGGAACCACTGTTTTACAGCATCCACAAAACCACCTATACTTTACAATACAGCCAGATGTGGTCCCTGCAGTAAAGTTCCCTACAGCTTGTGAAGCTTGTGCTATCCAGCATGTTGAGGAGGGACAAAAGCCAAGACTTTCACCTGCTCCCTGCTGTGTGATATGGCCTGTACAGGCTTTCTTCCACATCGTGTCCTCCACCCATTTACCTCCCTGCTTTAGACAAGTCACACAGGTTGTCCCTCTGTCAGCTAATGAAGTAATGAACTTTGAAATAATAGCCTTCCTGCATTCTTGTTTGTCAACAACTCTCCCTTTCATCCCAAATCTCAACCGAAAACATCTTTGCTTCCTCTCCAGTACCTCTGAAATTACAGTAGAAGGAGAGATTAACTCTGCAGTAGTATTTCACACCCAGTATCTTGGGACACACTTTGCATGAAAGAAGGCGTGCCATAAAACCTGCTGTCTCATCAAAAACTAAATGTTAAAGCAGGTCAAAGTTTTCCTTACACATTATTTTGAAGTGGCTTTTTTTCAAAACTTACTTTTCACAAAAAATACCTTTTTATTGAAAATTTACATAGTTGTTAAAAAAATCTTGGCACTTTTAAAAAAAATTATTTTAAAAGCATCAGAAATGTTCATGGAAATTTTTGAGAGAACACAAAAATTTCCATCAGCCTCTTATTGACATTTTAGTTCAGGACCTGCCCCATTACACTCATGGTGAGTTTGTTCCATAGATCTGACTAGATTTTAGACCAGACCTTCATGGAGGGATTTTGATGAGTCTTGTGCTAAACATGTGAAGCACATTTAAACTCTGAAAATAATGTTTAGTTTGAGCTTCTAAGAATGAATTTTTAACCAACAGGTTTACAATGGTCTCAGACAGAATTCTCCCAGACTAGCCAAACTGTGTGGCGATGTAAGTCCAGGCACGCAAGTGAAATCCTCAGGAAACACAATGAAAGTAATTTTGGTCACAGATATCTCTGTTTCAGCTAGAGGCTTCAGTGTTTCCTATTCTTCTAGTGAAGATGCAGGTAATGGAGATTTTAAAATTAAGCTCCTATAATGGCAAGTCATTTTGTACCTAGTGCATGGCAAGAAGCATTGGACAGCTATGACCACTGTAAAGAATACCTCCTTTCTTTTTTCCTGTGATGACAAGTTCTAGAGGGGTAGTTGTGTTAGTCTGTCTACAGCAAGAACAATGGGAGTCCAGTGGCACCTTAAAAACTAACAAATTTCTTCAGGCATAAGCTTCCATGGGCTACAACCCACTTTGTTAGATGTGACAAAAATGTATCTGACAAAGTGCGTCGAGGCCCACAAAGCTTATGCCCGAAGAAATTTGTTAGTCTTACAGTGCCACGGGACTGTCACTATTTTTTTTTCCTGTGTCCCATATCTTGAAGGTGGCTGAGCTGAGTTACCTCAAATTTGGCAATCCTGCATCTTATTCAAGTAGAAAGGACCCTTGATTTGGATTTTGGGGGTTGTGGGTATGTGTGCACACACATAAATCAAACTTAACATGGAAAGCACAGCTTTAACTGCAGTGCAGGCAGCAATTTGCAGTGAGAACTGCCTGCACATCTTTTGCTTCTGAGCATGGGCTAGATTGTGAGTTTTGCAGTTGTTCCTCCCCTGAAGGTATTGTGACAAACTAGTCAGAATGCATCATATGATCCTCCATGACTCAGGAGGGATGGTAATTTAGTGTATCTCTTGCAAGGGTGCAGATAACTTTCCTCTGTGAGCCCAGCCAACTTTACTGGCTGATATATGGAGATGAAAATGCAGTGAATACTCCACCCACCCTTGCACACACAAGATGGGGCACCTGGCAAAGCATTGTCTTTAGGGCCTCAGGCTTTTGAAGCATGCTTCCACAACAGCATGAATGAGTTAGTCTCCCAAATATGCTGTAAGGTCCATCTTCTCTTTCTTGCCCATAAGGAGTTGGATGATAGTTAAGGCTGGGTGGTGGTGGAATGGTACTGTGGTAGGGATTCTGTCAGGAGGTGGATTCCTTTTTTCTATGTTTATTTTGTTGCTGAGATGTTTGTTTTGATCTTGGTGTAACTGATGGGTCCCAGGTTGTTAGGTGAGCGCTCTCTGTTTGCAGAGTGGTAGCATTTACATAAAGAGGGAAATGAAGCTAGAATTAATTCTGTTCTCAGAAACACCACTGTTGGTATGAATGAGTAAACGAAAGCAAGGTGTGTCCAGGTGCATCAAAATTAGTATTGTTTTCACATAAGTGGTGTCTTGGTTCTGCAGTTTGTGGTGGGACCCTCATGGAAGCTGAAGGAGGGAATTTCACTTCTCCGGGTTATGATGGTATCAGTAATTATACAAACAACTTGAACTGTGAATGGACCATCAAGAATCCATACCACTACAATTCATCTACGTATATCTCCTTTGCGGATTTCCACATGGAACATCACCAAGACTGCCAGTTTGACTACCTGGAATTACGAGTAGGTATGTATTGTCATTTGGAACAGAAAGATGAATTAAACATCATCAATACATCAGTTGCTTTAGTGGCAACTGCATCACGTTAAGTGCACTCTATGACAATTCCCCAAAGTTGAAAAGCTGTCTGATATGGCACTATATGACAAACTATAGTCTGAACAATACAAAGGAAGAGATGTTTTGGGGATTAATGCACTGCATCTGTGTTACAGGAAAGTTTCTCTGCCAGGTGGTAGGTCAGAGATTCTCCTTTTCCCAAAGATAGGCCCCCCAAAACTTGGATATCTGTCACTCTATACACCGTATCCCACAGCAAGAGTCAGGGAACACCATTCAACAAACACCAGTTTATTGAGGGGACAGGGGAGAGATGTTTGATTTAAGAGGGGAAGTAAAGGAATTAAAGAAAACTTACGACAATGTATGTTGGCACCAATACTTGCAAACAGGATTTCAATTAGAACATGAGCAACTATGAACAATCACACAAGCAACCACAAGTAACGCGAGGACGTATTGCTGCTATATGCCCTCCTTTATATGGGCTCTGAACTCCTCCCTCACCTCTGCACGAGAACCACCCAGGTGGGTATTCCAGAGGTGTACCCCTACAGGTAGGTATTCCCACCAGACAAAGTCAAAGACAGTAACTGGACACCCAGTATCCTGACCACATTCTCAGGTAAGTGCTCCTTCTGCCAAAGGCAGTCAGATTCCCCTTCCCTGTACAGGCCGAATGAGCCTTTCCCCTCACAGAATTCCCCCTTTTCAGCTCACTGTTTCCTTTCTTCCACAGGTGCCATGCCCGACTGTCGGGAGAAGGTCCTACGCTGTCCAGGTCTCAGGAATCCAAACTTGTCTGTCTTTTCCAGGGCCACTTCTGGCCAGGCCTTAACAAGAGTCCGTTCACCCCCAGTACAAAGTCCTTAACAGGGTCTCCCTTAGAGTCCACATCCTGACTCAGGCTCCTGTTGCTTCGAGGACTTGTCCTTGTGATTATCCAGCAATGTTCTGATGTCCTCTTCAGCCATCAAGGAACTCCTGGGGAGGTGTCTGAGCCCCCTGACTCCAGGAGCCAGGCGCTCAGTCCATAACTAGTCCCCAAATCGCCAAGGCCTCTCCTTAGTCTGATGACACAGTCCATAAAGCTGGAGCAGCAAGTCACAGCTTCCAACCAAGGCAGAGAATGGCGCAGCAAGCCCTTCACTCCCTCAGTGAACTCCTTTTATACCCAAGGCATCCGCCAATCGGGGAGCCCTATTTTCATGCACTAGGCACCGCCATAGAGTTCTGTGTGGAAAGTTCCCGAAAGGGGTGCAAACAGCACGCTGCTGACTCATATGCCCCTCGCTGTTAGCAGGCAGACTCCTGTCCATCATTGTTACGCTGTTACACTCTACTACACACAGTTCTTATTCTTAACCAAGGTTACTCTAGTTCTCTAAACCTTGCTGTCCTGCTGCTGGAGTGGACCAGCAGCAAATATTAACAACACATGAGAACAGATTTCAATCATCATCAACATACATACTAGTTCAAAATTACACAAACATGAACAGAGGGGTACTAATGACGTGAACATTAAAATTTCTCCAACATCTGTGTATGTTTGAACATATTTTATAAGTTATCTGTGGGAACAAACAACTAGAATGTATGCCTTTCTTTGAAAACATAGGACCTGGTTCACCACTGCCATTTTACAGCTATGTTCATGTAACTGTACCAAAGTCAATGGAGTTAAACTCATGTAAAATTGGAAGAGTGACTTGATATGCAATTGTTTAATACATTAACATGCCATTGGGAAGTTCTCTCTGTATGCTTTTCTAGTATCTAGCATTGCAAGTTACTGTGAAAGGGCCATGCCTTTTTCTTTTAGTATTAAGAATGGATCAAATAAAGTTGACTGCAGTATGAAAGTGGCAGATGTCTTCTGCTTTCACAGGCCATATCAGTGACTCCCAAAGAGAAGGGCTCTGATTTACAAGAAAATTGTTTTAAAGAGGTGGGAGAGTTGAGGGTAGATGTTACATCTTTACTGTTTTGAGCAACAGCACGTGACAGCTTAGGCATAAACTTATCCTTTCTCCTTAATCCTAAAAACAAAATTCTGGTCCAAGACATAGAGTAGAAGAGGAATAAAGAAGAAAAATAGTGCAATAAATCTCTCTTCTTCCATCTCTTCTCACTCCTCATGCCTCAGGCTGTGATACCAGAGTGCTTAAATAGACAGAATCTGCTGCCCATGAGAAGAAAAAGAAACAAACTTAGTCTTGTGTTATCCAGGATTGTTCACTTTGGCCAGACTAATGGATTTTCAGTTTACACAAGACTGGCCGCATGACAAAGACAGGCTGCTGCAAATGCTGACGGTTCACATTTAGTGAGCAGTGAGATTCTAATAGTGCAGAAAGTCACTAACCTCTACCAGATTTTCCTTGAACAATATCACAAAAGCAGGCATGAATTTGGGAAAAGCTTCTGTTTGCTATCAGAAAGATGGGAGACACTGACTCAAAAAGAAAATGTGGAATTATTCTCTTGCAATCGTGCATAGTAAACATGTTTATTTGTTTAAAAAAATAAAAAGCCATGGAAAAGTAAGTGTATTTTTACTTGATACTCCTTGGAAAATGTGTTTACTCCCAATAAGTCAAACAAAAATTTCATTTAATTTCAAAGTACATGGGATGAAGTTTAATGTTGTTGTAATGATCAGCTGGATGAGAATATTTTGCATGTGTTAAACCAGTCTAATTTTACACCCAACTTTTTCAATGAATATTCTTTATTTTTCTGCAGCAGATCCCGGACTTTATTATTCAGTTGCCACATTTGTTCAGTTTGAATCAAGTTCTGTCAAATAGATGGCTAGTAGCCCATTCTGTGCTAAGAAAGCAATGCAGATTAATATATGTTATTATCCCTATATAACATGGAGAGGTTGAGTGACTTCTTCAAAGTCAAACTAAGGAGCAATGGCATTGCCTGGAATAGAAATGTTTCAGCTCCTCCTCCAGCGAGATCTCTGCTTGACCGTGCTGCCTCTCCTTTTGCCGTCTATGAGTTGCTTATGAATAAGGTCATAAATCTGTAGGCTAGTATTGAGAGAGAAGCAGTTTTAGAAAGATAATGCGTGGACACTTGGGAAACACCATTATAAAGTGCCTCCCCCGCCCCCCATTCAGAGCATTTATCTATAAAACAGTAAAATTAAAATACTAAGCAAACCCACTGACATGAAAAAAAGCTTTATGATTAAAAGTGACAATAAATAGTTTTTGCAATGTCTTTCTTTGTTCAGTAGAGAAGTCATTAGCAAATAGAGCAAACGTTGCTTAATTGTAGTATTTCAGAGAGGAGCACTGCAAATCCATGCAGAAATGTATGTTCAGATCTTTTGGAAGGGGGTGCACTGTGTAAATCTAGAAGTGACTATTTATGAGTGAGGGACTTCTGTACATTTCTGAAACTAGATAGATCTTATCCAAACTGAAAACTCCCATTGAATTTAACAGGCATTCCATGAATAAAGGAATCAAGGGACCTAAGTGTAATTAGTATATAAATGTAATTAGTTTAGCTAGTTCAGTTTTTCCAACCCAGATGGCTTTGTAGTGCTGTGGACTATTCTGTGAGTGAGCACTCTCACATCCCTTTGGTCAGAACAGAAATAGGCATTAAGAGAGCAGGGGAAAGACCAGGATGGCTAACACCAAGCTAGTTACATCACCTACCTGTTGAATTAACTCACTTCAATTCCATTCACAAGGATAAATAATACTGCTTCTATGATTGTGGACTGGTGCTAGTGGGCCAAATGCCACTAATAAATTCTAAAGCTCTGCAAAAAGTTATAAATGTAGGATGAGTGGTCTTCCTTTTACTGTATACTATATCCTTTTGTGTGTTTTAAAATACAAAAACAAAAACTTTATGTTGTTCCTCTCTATCTCTCACATTTGTTACACACAAACTAATGTAACTTACTAGAGATATTTTAGGATTTATTGCTTTAGCTGCAAAATGGCAAAGTGGCATGTTTTTTTTACTCAGGGGATGCTGATGGAGAGTTGATATCCAGACTCTGTGGCCAGGCAGCACCTTCAGTGCCACTAGTAATTGCAGCTTCTCAGATCTGGGTGCAGTTTAGAAGCGATGAGCGTGTGGAAGATAGAGGATTCTATGCCAGCTATACATTTACAGGTAAGCTCTCTGACACGTATTCTCCCTGACTCTGGAAAGTCCAGTAAATGTTGCTAGTCATGCTGACCATATTGGAATACAGGCTCTGAGTTCTGCCCTTCAGCAGGCCATGGCAGGGTACTCCTTGAGTTTGTGTTTAAGCCCGAGATGTTCTCAGCTGAGTGTTCACACACATGCTCTTCTCTGTTTTAGCCCTTTTCATTGAATTGTATTTGGGTGTTTTACACTGCTAGTGAGGGGCAGAAAGATGCTCTGAATGGAGGGAGGCTCTTGCAAATGGAGATGTACCTGCAGGGGTTAACATATAATTTTGGGGGGCCCTGGATCCCTCCTAAATTTCCTGGCCCTCCTCACCATGTTTGGGGGCTCCCTCATGTGGGTCCAGGCCCCCTTCATGCAGGTCTGGGCCCCCCTCCCACACCCCAGCTACTGCACTCAATACCCACCCCCCATCCCCAATATCAACCAAGCCCCCAATACGCACCCCCAAAATCCACCCCTGTCCCCAATACCCACCTCCACTTCAGGCGACCCTAATACCCCCTGCCCCCCCGCACCAGTGTGAGCTGGGCTGCCCCAATACTTATGAACAGCTGCGCGCTGGGCTGGGAGACAAAGCAGCCTGCAGGCTGCGCTTGGAGGCTTCTGCCTCCAAAAGCAGTCTGCACATGCACAGGGGAGTTGGGCATGCACTCTCCACTCTCCCCCTGCCTGCTGGAATGGTGCAGGGCACCAGTCCAGGGCCTACTATTTTTAAGGACCCAGTGTTCGGGCCCCTAAAAATAGAAAATGGAACCAGAATGCTGCATTCTAAGGCCCACTGTTTTTAAATGGAGGGCCCCGTAACGCAGCATTCTGGCTCAATTTTCTATTTTTGGGGGGCCCAGAATGCTGAGCTCCTAAAAATAGTGGGCCCTAGAATGGCGTTCCATCGCGTTCTGGCCTACTTTAGCCCCTGTGTAACTGACAATGCCACAAAGCTAGAGATTCATCAAACAGTCTAATCCAGTGATCAGCAAGCCTAGTGGGTGTGTTATTGCTTATATCTATGCACTTTTTTTGTGAACCTACTTAATGCCAAATCCATTCAAGCTACATTTCTTAGCCACCTACAACCATTTACTGACCAAAGCACATATCTTTCTGTGTCAGTGCTGAATCTGACCATGGACATTTATCTGGACACCTCAGCAGCTCTACATTAAAAGTGTCAATAAAGTGGAAGTTGTGGTTTTAAACTATCAGTTCCCCAAGCATTTATAGGACTTCATTAGGTATCAAAATAAATGTGAAGTTTCAAGCTCCTTGCAGTTGCTTACCCCACTCCCTGGCCAACATGTTTTTAAAGCCTGAATTTTCGAAACAAGGCTGGTTCTTATCACCCATCTAAATTCAATTTAAATAGGTTTTTTCAGCTTGAAATATTATCTATATTGCAGTTGTTTGTTAAAGACTGCAGTTTCTTGAATATCCTAATATTGCGATTTTTTTATTGCAGCATGTGGTGGTATACAGACTGCGGAAAGTGGGGTTATCACAAGTCCTAACTATCCAGATCCTTATGCTAATTTTATTCACTGCTCTTGGTTGCTGGAAGCCCCACAAGGTCAAACTATTAGTGTGAGTAACTCTAAACCCCTGCTATAAGAGAAAGAGTGAATGCATTTAATGTACTGCACGAGTCTGTAGGAAAGCGATTTTTAATGCTTTAGAAGTTTCAAAATGGGAAATATTAAAGAATAAAAATGTCACTATCAACAATATCCAAAGAAGGGGAAAACATGCACTAGAGGGAAAACAACTTCCTGCTGTTGATCATAACCTATCTTTTAAAAACTTGAGGAAGTTACTCCATTTGTCCTCAGAAACAGCATCTGTGGGATTTTCTCCCATGAAAGCTCCTGCAATAAATAAATTTGTTAGTCTTTCAGTGCCACAGAACTCCTTGCTTGTCTTGCAGAACGAGACTAACATGGTTACTCCTTTGATTCTTGTCCTCAGTTATACATCACACATCATTCCCCTTTTCTCTCCTAAAAAAACCCAGCTATTTTAATTGCTTCTGTGTACACAGTTGCTGAATTTAACTAGATGTTAAGCATCTGCCTTTTGGAGGACAAGTCTGAGGCACCTCCATGAGACACAGCATCAAAGGTGCAGTCTTGAAGAAGGACTTTTTAACCACCTTTTTGTACCTAAGATTATGGCCAGCTCTCGAGGCCTGAGCTAAGTGGTCCCTGGCATAAACTACAGTGGCCAGGTTCTGCCCTCATCTCCAGCAGCTTGCCAAGGGCTACTGATAGACTGTTCTGGAGCAGCCCTTAATCCCTGTAGCACTCCACACTTTGGCTCTCACCTTTACGTACCAGCCCCCAGGCTTGTGAGGGGACCAGCTTAGCGCAACCCTGTGCTATGCTTGCACTAGTAGAATTTTCCTGACCCTTGGGTTAATGGATCCAGCCAGTGACATATAAGGTTCAGTTGGGAGCAGAGTTCTTCCTTGATCCTCAAAGTGCTGCTCTGAAATGGCTGTGTGAATCAGCCTTCTACGTTTCTTGTCAATCAGCAATTCACAGCTCAGACTTGACAGTTTACCTGTAAAAAGATGTCTGCTAACAGCAGATTCACTTTGGACTCTTTCTAGCTCAGCTGCATTCTGTCTGTCCCTAGATGGGTATTTAGAGTCTTTTAGGGAGGTCAATAAATCTGTATTTAATCAATGCATTTCAACTAAAGTAAAGTTTTATATTAAGTGGAGCTGCTAGTGAAACTTGTAATGCAAGTTGCCCAGCACTATCCATAATAGGCCACGATTTTCAATTCCTTATCATTTTCCAAATGCTAATCATTTGGAATTAAATTTTCCACACTTGCTCTTTACCTTAGGCTGAATTCGGGGGACATTAGACAAGAGTAATAACTATGTATCTTTTTGCTAAACTCATCCACCACAGATTCCCACACTTGGAGACTGGCAATAATGATGTGTTGGAAGAGGGCCAGGTGCTAATTAGTACAGATTGATAATGAAGAACAGCTCTAACAAATCTTTGAGCCTGTGTGGTTAGTTATTTGAAATCTTTGAGCTGAAAATCTCACCTGTGTGTATATCAGCCCATGCACTCCACGGTGGGGTCAACAATGCCCACGTTCCTCCTGCTGACACATCCAGTTTTGTAGGTGTTCTCCTCTGGTAGTTTTGCATTTGCAGCAGCTTCTGTCAGTTTTAAAAGAAAATAGAGTTATTTTTACTACTTATTTAGTACT
Source organism: Podocnemis expansa (assembly GCA_007922195.1). Classification (NCBI taxonomy): domain Eukaryota; kingdom Metazoa; phylum Chordata; order Testudines; family Podocnemididae; genus Podocnemis; species Podocnemis expansa. The sequence continues at coordinate 38,422,218 of ML681964.1, read as the reverse complement.
GTGACAGAAAAAATGGTGGGGAGCATGGATTTTTTCCCCTCAAGTAGCTAGCTGATATTTGTATCATGGCTGAGTCTAAATTAAGCTTTCATTGTCTCAGGCTCTGATTCAGGAACACAATTCAGCATGTGCTTAATTCCATCCTTTTTCAAGAAAACACTTAAGCATGTGCTTAATTTTCAGCTCATTTCTAAGTCCCCTTGACATCAATTCTAGAGCTATCCTCCCTCACCCCCCTTCATTTCATATAGACATTATGTTTGAGATATAGAAACTCCAGCTCAACACCAACAAAACGCCAGGCTTAAGTTGTCAGACAGATTAGTGGATTAGCAGTTTGTCAAATCAATGTGCTGGAGCTATTAGTAGACCTTGGTAACTCTGTTCTGATGCATCCTGCCAGTACAGTTGGTTTCAGGGTATGAATGTTTATTTTGTGGTCATTCCCTCTGAAGCAGCTAGCACCAGCCACTGTCAAAAGACAGGATACTGGTCTAGATGGATCATTGGTATGACCCAGTATGGCCATGCTTATGTCATTTTTGTGTGTCTGCAGCTTACTTTTACAGCCTTTGATGTTGAAAAGCACTCCAACTGTCGCTGGGACTCAGTCACTATTCTGAACGGAGACTCTCCAGGTTCTCCTATTATTGGACAATATTGTGGAACTACATCTCCTGGAACCATTCAGTCAGGTTCCAACAAGCTAGCTGTGATCTTTAACTCAGCCCATTCAGTGCAAAGAGGCGGGTTTTATGCAACGTGGACTGCAGAATCCTTAGGTAAAAAGGAAAATAATCACTTTCTCATGTGGATACATATACTGTAATAATACTTGGCACTTACACAAGTCTCTTCATCCATAGATACAAAGCATTTACTATCTCAACCCTTTTAAATACCATTGTACTAGAGAACAAAAAGCAACATTATTCGAAATGTTGCCACCTAATTGAGAGAAACCTGCACTGAAATGACAGTGTTAAAACATTAATCTGTGACCTCACACATGGATACCCTACTTTCTGATGGCAATCATGTTGCTGTGGATCAATATCTTGTGTAAAAGGGCATCTTTATCTTTATATTAATTGTAGTAGTGTCTAGTGTCAGAGATTGCAAGATATTTTCTTTCTGTGACCATATTCATTTCACAATGTTTTGGTTTTAGTCTTAAATAAAGTTACCCTTATGAAATCAGAATAAAATTGGGATCAAATCAGAGATATGGGGTAAAATTTCAAAAGCTCCTAACTGACGTAACAGCCTAAATCCTATTGACTTTCAATGAGAATTAGGGCTTGTCTCCATGAACATAAAGGTCCTGGCAAGTTGGGTTGTGAATCTATCCCTACATTAGCCTGCAAGTAGCACTGTCTATGAAGATCCTGGAGAGGCATAAACAACAAGAGTCCTGTGGCACCTTAAAAACTAACAAATTTCTTCAGGCATAAGTTTTTGTGGGCTCCAACCCACTTTGTCAGATGCATCGTCTTGCATCTGACAAAATAGGTTGGAGCCCACGGAAGCTTATGTCCCAAGAAATTTGTTAGTCTTTAGGGTGCCATGGGACTCCTGTTGGTTTTACTGTACACAGGCTAACATGACTTCCCCTGTGGAACTTAGAGAGGCATAGTAACTGTTAGAGCTCTTTATTCAACTCAAAGAGATAGAAGTAGACTGTTATACAGTTTTAGCTTGCTCTTCCTCTTTCCTTTAATACATAGATTCTGAAATTATTTTGAACCCATACCTTTAGTAAACTATTATTAGAAGCAAAAATGCATTTCAAATTATTTTCACCACATACAGTAGGGCCTCAGATTTATGAACACCGGAGTTATGAACTGTCCAGTCAGTCACACATCTCCTTTGGAATCAGATATGCAATCAGGCAGTATGAGAGATGACAAAAAGGGGTGGGGTGGGGTAAGCAAATACAGTACAATACTTTGTTAAATATGAATTAACTAAAAAAATTAAGGGAAAGTTTTAAAAAAAGATTTCACAATGTCAGAACAGTTTCTGTGCTTTGTTTCATTTAAATTGTGATGGTTAAAAGTAGCATTTTTCTTCAGCGTAATGAAGTTTCAAAGCTGTATTAAGTCATTGTTCAGCTGTAAACTTGAATGAACAACCATAATGTTTTGTTCAAAACTATAACAATTTCAGGTTTACAAACAACCTCCATTCCTGTCATATTCATAACTCTGAACTCCTACTGTATAAGAACGTGAGCTTCCTTAGATCCATGGCTGATTATTCTTCTTTATAAATTAATGACTTAGCGTTTATTTTAAATCATGTTGGGCAAAATTCCTTTCCGATCAGCTCCTCTGGCAATCCCATTAAGGTCAATGGGACTGCCTGGGGCAGAAGGGAAACCAGAATTTTGCTCCCAATGAACAGATGCCATTTGAGTATGATTCATATGTACAGCTGTGCTGTTTAAGTTTTGTAAAGTAAAAAGCACAGGAGTCAGGTACTAGAATGAAGTTTCACCTCTTGGAGTGGTTTGAATGGCTGTCAGGAATGTTGTAAAAAGAAGGATGGGTCAAAGGAGGTTTGAAGAGGCTTTGCAGAAGTTCCTTGTTATGGTATATTAGATTCTCTTACTTCTGTATTTCATACGTGAGAAGTGTCAGTTTTACTTACCAGATATTTGCAGATGGAACAGAGCTGAAAGAGACAAATCAAGAAGCAGAGGGAACATGTGGAGAGGGGAAAGGAATAATGAGGTGACAGAAGAGCCTTCTCCTGAGCATATCACACTCCCTCTCACAGGTCGTACTTCTCTGGTAGTAGATATAGTGCTGGGGATGAATGAATGATGTTCTTCTACTTTCTAGTTCCTTCCTGCATCCACAAAAAATAGGAAGCACACTTGAGGGAAGCCACTCTCCTTTAGGCCCAGGTGAATGCTGTGAGAGCAGCATTACTTGAAACATTTTGATCAGCTCTACTATCTATTTCTATTTTTCTAGGATGTGGTGGAATCATTCACTCAGATAATGGCACAATTAGATCTCCCCACTGGCCACAAAATTTCCCCATGAACATCAGATGCACATGGACAATCATTACTCATGAAAGCAAGCACTTAGAGCTGAGCTTTGATGACAACTTCCAGATCCCTGATAGTAATGGAGAGTGCCAGAGCAGTTACGTGAAGGTAAGATAGAACTAGCATGAGATCTGCAGATCTGTGGTTTGATTGTCTTTGGTGTTTAGTATTAATTGCATGCAAAAAAGCTACACAATTACATTGAAATGGTTAAGACTTTAAATTAAAAAAAACCTTCTGGAAATTCAAAGTTATAGTTTCCACTACAACACACTGATAGAGAATCACAATTCTGATGATAAAGCATTATGTATAACTCTGTGTAAGATGTCATGGTTGTCTTAATCTTTTCTTGTATGCCTTTCATCAGTAGCTTAGAGCAACTTCAACAAGAGTCCTGTGGCACCCTACAGACTAAAAAATTTCTTTGGGCATAAGCTTTCCTTGGCTACGTCTGACAGAGTAGGTTAGAATCCATGGTAGTTTATGCCCAAAGAAATTTGTTAGTCTTTAAGGTACAATGGGACTCTTGTTGTCTTTGCTGTATGCAGATTATCACAGCTACCCCTGTGGAAATTTAATACGGCTACCCCTGTGGAAATTTAGAGCAACTTGTTTTGAAGGCATTAGAGCGGAATGGTACATGCTTTGAATTCCTTCTAGTTTAATTTTTTTCTCAGGCATTTGGCAGATGTTTCATGTTTTTGTACTCATTCTCTCCAAGAGCTACACTACTCCCACTTGTAATAAAGGGCAAGCATAATTTGTCATCATATAGGATCATTTGAGTAGTTCTACAGCCAATGGTTGAGAAGACTTAAATGACATTAGGCTTTTAAAGCCATAAAAACAGGTATTAAATTTGCAATTTCATGTTCTGCCCTGTTGAACAACAGCAGTAAATATCTCACTAATATAGTTTTGTTTCATAAACAGAAAGTCTTACTACTGCCCAATGGAATAATCTGTTCATTAAAAATGGCCAAGCAGACCATATAGACTCATAGGTTATGTCTACATTGCAGAGCATTTTCCAAAAACTGTTTTTTGAGATAACGGTCTGGGGACTAGCTACTTGTCCCAAAATACTGCAGCTTGTGTTTTTTTGTTTTTTTGTTTAATGAAGTGAAAGTCTACACTGGACTTTCTTTTTTTTAAAAAAGAAAGCCAATGGAAGAGATAGGCAGGCTTTTTTTTTAAAAAAAAAAAAAGCCTATGCTACACCCAGTGATGGCCTATTTTTGAAAAACTTACCTCAAAAAAAGGCTTTTTTTTTTTTAAAGGTAACCAGGTTTAGCATTGCCAGAAAAGCACACCGGTATTTCGAGATACCAGCATCCTTTTTCAAAAAAGCTAAACCCAACAGCTTTTTTGAAAGAAAAAGCCTTTTTTGAGAGAGTTTTTCCAAAAAAAAGCCATTGCCGGATGCAGCAAAGGCTTCCCCCCCCCCCCAAAAGTGTGCCTATCTCTTCCATTGGCTTCTTTTTCTCAAAAAAGAAAGTCCGGGGGAGACTTTCACTTTCAGAAAAAAAAGGTGCAGTATTTTGGGACAAGGAGCTGTCCTCGGACCGTTCTCCCAAAACAGCATTTTTGAAAAAAGTTATTTTGAGATAATTATTTTGAATATATTTCAAAATAACTCTTTTTGAAAATGTTCTGCAATGTAGACGTAGCCATAGACTTTAAGGTGATAAGGCACCAATGTGATCATCTAGTCTGACTTAATGCACAGTGTAGGCCACAAAACCTCACCCATGCACTTCAGTAATAAACCTCTAACCTATAACTGAGTTATTGTAATTCTGAGATCATGGTTTGAAGACTTTAAGGTACAGAGAATCTACCAGCAAATGATGCTCCCATGCTCCCATTCTACAGAGGAAGGCAAGAAACCCCCAGAGCCTTTGCCAACTTGGCCTGGGGGAAATTCCTTCCCAACCACAAATATGGTGATCAGTTAAACCCTGAGCACTCTTCTGATGGTTAGAAATCTTTGCCTAATTTCAAGCCTAAACTTGTCAATGACCAGTTTATATCCATTTGTTCTTGTGTCCACATTGGTGCTGAACTTTAATTCCTCTTCCTCCCTGGTACTTATTCCTGATTTATTTGTAGAGAGCAATCATATTTCCCCTCAACCTTCTTTTTGGTTAGGCTAAACAAGCCAAGCACTTTGAGTCGCTTTTTGTAAAGCCGGTTTTCTATTCCTTGGATCATCCTTGTAGCCCTTCTCTGCACCTGTTCCAATTTGAATTCATCTTTCTTAAAAATGGAGGACCAGAACTGCAAGCAATATTTCTGATGAGGTCTCAAGTATGACTATACTAATATATGACAAGTACAAAATAATTTGAATGGGCAAGTTAGCTCCTGAGACCAAGTGAATAGAGATTTAGGGTGCCATTCTTGAGTGACCATCTTGAGATGCATCATAGGACATGGCTATTAGAAAGTGCTGGTCACCTACCTCCTGAAAATCAACCCACTGCAACATGTCCCAAATTGGGCATCCAAAAACTAAGGCACCCCAAATAATAGTAACTCTTGACAACCTTGACTTGAATATGAACTGTTTTTGTATTAATTATTTGAGGTTGCAGTGCTGCAAACACCTAAGAACATGGGTATTGTTATTCACATGCCTAAATGTTTGTAAGAGATCAGACAATATATGGCTAGTCCTTTGCTAAAATCGTAGTTCATATAGCCAAGAACAAGAAGAGATCAGCCATGTACAACTATCTTGACTCTTTTCTAACAAATAAATAGTTTTAATCAATTTTTTTTTTAAATGGGATGAGTGATGAAGAAAGTCTTATCACACTGATTGGAAAAAAAGTTAGGCACCTTGCTGAAACTGTGAAACCTTAAGTGATTTCAACACAAGGTATTTGATATATGAAGCTAACATTTAATAATGTAAGTTAACAACATGCAGTCAGTGTCCTTGGGAACATCCTAAAGTAAATGAGATTGAGTTCAATAAGGTTAAATGCAGAGTATTCCATTTAGTAAGCAACAATCAGTTAAACACATACAAAATGGGAAATGACTGCCTAGGAAGGAGTACTGTGGAAAGAGATATAAGTGAAAACCAATAAAAAGGTTTTACAGTCACATAAATAGGAAGAAAGCAAAGGAAGAAGTAGGACCACTAAGCACTGAGGATGGGCTGGAGATTAAGGATAATCTAGGCATGGCCCATTATTTAAACATATACTTTGTTTTTATTTTTATTTTTGATGGGGCTAATGAAGAGCTGAGAGATATTGGCAGGGTGGCTAATGGAAGTGAGGATATAGAGATAGAAATTACTGAATTTGAGGTAGAAGCCAAACTTAAATAGTTTGATGGAACTAAATCAGGGGTCTCAGGTAATCTCTATTCAAGAATATTAAAGGAATTGGCACATGATATTGGAAGCCTATTAGCAAGGATTTTTCATGAATCTGTAAACTCAGGGGTTGTACCACATGCAATTGCTAACATAGTTCCTATTTTTAAGAAAGGGAGAAAGTGATCAGGATAAATATAAGCCTGTTAGTTTGATCTCAGCAGTATGCAAGATCTTGGGAAAAAAATTGGAAGAGAAAGTAGTTAAGGGCATCAAGGTTAATGGAAATAGGGACAAAATACAACATGGCTTTTTTTTTTTACATAAGGTAGATCATGCCAGATAAACCTGATCTCCTTTTCTGAGAAGAGAACAGATTTTTTAGATAAAGAGAATGCAGTGGATTTAATTTACCTAAATTTTGATAAGGTATTTGATACACAACCACATGGGGAAGTATTAGTTAAATTGGAAAAGATGAGGATTAATATGAAGATTGGAAGGTGGAAGAGGAACTGGTTAAAGGACAGACTACAACGAGTCATAGTGAAAGGTAAACTGTCAGACTGGAGGGAAGTTACTAATGGCGTTCTTCAGGGATTGGTTTGGGACCAATCTTATTTAAACTTTTTATCACTGACTTGGCACAAAAAGTGAGACTGTGCCAATAAAGTTTGCAGATGATATGAAGTTGGGAGATATGGCCAACACAGAGAAGGATTGGGGTATCACACAAGAAGATCTAGATGACCTTGTAAACTGGAGTAATAGAAACTGGGTGAAATTAAATCGTGTTAAGTGCATTTAGGGACTAATAACAGGAATTTTTGCCATAAGTTGGAATGCATCAGTTGGAAGTGGCAGAGGAGGAGAAGGACCTGTGAACTGATCCCAGGATGACTATGAGTCACCAATGTGATATAGCTTTGAGAAAAGCTAATGTGGTCCCAAGATGCATCAGATGGATTATTTTCCATAGAAACAGGGAGGTGTTAGTGCCATTATACAAGGCATTGGTGACTCCTCATCTGAAATACTGTTTGCATCTCTGGCTTCCCATATTTAACAAATATGAATTCAAAATGAAACACGTGCAAAGAAGAACTACTACGATAATCAGAGGAATGGAAAACCTGCCGTATGAGAGGAGACTCAAAGAACTTGGCTTGTTTAGTCTAAACCAAAGAAGGTTGAGGAGAGATAGGAAGGGAGAGGAATGTCCCAGTGTGTTCACAAGAACAAACAGATATAAACTGGTCCTCAGAAAGTTTAGATTTGAAATTAGATACAGGTTTCTAACCATCAGAGGACTGAAGTTCTGTAATAGTCTTCTAAGGAGAGCAGTGGGGCAAAAAACCTAGCTGGCTTCAAAACTGATCTTTTACGGAGTGGATGGTATGACGGTACAGCGTAATTTGGCAATCAGTTGATTTTTGTCTAGTAGTAGTGAATATGCTAATGCAATGTTGAATGGGTTGGGTTCTAAGTTGGTGTAGGGAATTCTCTTTTGGGTGTTTGGGTGGTGAGTCTTGCCCACATGCACAGGGATTAGCTGATTGCCATATCTGGGGTCAGGAGGGGATTTTCCCCCCTGGGCAAATTGACAGAGGCCCTCAGGTTTTTCACCTTCTCCTGTAGTGTGTGGCATGGGTCTCTTGCTAGTGGTTTCTTTGTACCTTGAAGTCTTACCATGATTTGAGGACTTCAGTCAGAGTTCAGGTATCTATTGCGTGGCTGCATAGGAGGTTCTGTGGCCTGCATTGTACAGGCATTCATACTAGAAAATCTATTGGTCCCATCTGGCCTTAAAATCTATGAATCTATAAGTCAACAATGTAACACTGTTGCAGAAAAAGCAAACATCATTGTGCGAAGTATCATCAAGTGTTGTATGCAAGACACGGGATGTAATTCTTTTGCTCTGCTCTGCACTGATAAGGCCTCAACTGGAGTATTGTGTCTAGTTCTAGGTGTCACATTTTGGGAAATGTGCACAAGTTGGAGAAGGTCCAGAAGAGAGCAACAAAAACCGTTAAAGATCTACAAAGCAGGACTAAGAGGAAAGAATTAAGAAACTGGGTTTTGTTTAGTCTGGAGAAGAGAGTACTGGGGGTGGAGCATCATGTGTGAAAGTTTCAGTTTCAAGTACATAAAATATTGTTACAAGAAGGAAGGTGAAAAATTGTCATCTTTGACTTCTGGGGATGGGACAAGAAGTAATGGACTCAATTTGCAGCAAGAGCAGTTTGGGTTGGACACTAGGAAAAGCTTCCTAACTATCAGAGTAGTTAAGCACTGGAACAGAATGCTTACAAAGGTGTAGATCTGTTAGTGCAAGATATTGATCATTGTAGCTGTAGTACCCTTGGGGAGGAAAGGGTTAGCACAATGATCAGTGAGTCCCAGGAGAACCAATAGAAACAGAATACAGGTTGTTGAATTGGAGAAGCAGCGCTGCCTGTTTCCTGTTTGGTGGCAACAGTGCTCCTGGAAGGATCAGGATGAGGCCAGGAAGAAAGGTCGGGAGGATCCAGCAATATCCCTGCTCAATATAGGCTCAAGTCTGTAACTCACCATGTGTGAGTAGAACAGGGAATGTTTAATTAGAGGTGGTCAGGTTATTTCTTTGTTTTGGCTCATTTTTTGATTCCTCTGTGCTGGGCACACGTACTCCCCTCCTACTACTCTGTAACTACCTAAGTTAAATCCCAGAGAAGCAATTCTCAGTGTTTCTTATCTGTTCTTTTAATTAAAGAATTTACCTTTTTCAAATAAGCTCTGGTTCTATGTCCTAAAAGGCAAGGGGTTTTGTGTGCATGTGCCTCAGGCTTCACGGCCAACAACTAAAAGGGATTCTGTCCCATTGTCAGTTGATAGCGCAGCGGGGGTTCAATCACTGAGGAAAAATAAAAGTGATTGAGGGTACATCACAGGAAGGAATTCCCACGTGCACCTTCTTGGGTTTTCAAGAGTTGTTTGCATTGGGGTGGTGTCAGCAATACCACTCCAAGGCCAGGAAATTGGTAGCCTTGGAGAGTTTTAAAAAAAGGCTTTGGAGCTAGTGAGTTTTAAGGCTTGTTGCAGGCCGCCACCTTCTGCACTCAGAGTGGGGAAACAGCCTTGATGGTGACGGTAGCAATGGAGATATGTCTGCAGATTTTGGATCTGTTGTTCTAGCAGGATCTGGTGTCACTTTGAATTGGTTTGTCTTGGTGCTTCTGATGACAAACTTGGTGAGGTGGAAAGTTGTCAGAATGCCAGAAATGTGGGTTTTAGGAGGATTTCTTTTCGAATGTGGTCCCCATTGAATATGGGTTATAATTGCTTGTGTGCTTGGTATCTCATAGAAAATACTATACTAGATCTTAATTTACCATTTTTATTGTCATGCATGCTATATATTACATTACTTTAACTTCCTAGGTAAATTGACAAGTATCATTAAACAAATGAATGCAATTTAATACAAGAAAATGCTTACTTTTTGTTTGGAGGGTCTGAATATTAATCATCTAAAGCCTCTGAATTGGAGCCTATATATTATTCTAGCCTCTTGTCCTAAATTCTTGTCTACTCTTATTGGCAGAGAGAGTACAGTTAGTCATTTGTTGTAAACATGGCTGTCAATATTTGCATACATTTATTCTTCAATTGGCTAAACAAGGAAGAATTATTGCCGTGTGAAATGATGTATCCAGGGTTTCTGTGGAAATCACTCATATCCTTATCGTGTTTTGGTAATGTGGAAGATAGTTGTACATTTGTAAATTCCTTGAGGGACAATTAAAATGTAATTCACAGTAATGCATTTGCACTGACTGCCTGGAGTTTGGAAACACTAACTTGCTACCATCCTGGACCTGTCAGGTACTGAGAGGAAATAATGATGAAGAAGAAGCAGTAAGTTTGCTGGCCACAGGATGTGGAAGTTCAACTCCTGGATCTGTTGTTGCTCCCAGCAATGTAATAACTATAGTGTTCCAGTCTCAGGACACCCCTGGACGTGGCTTCTCTGCATCTTTCATAAGCAGTAAGTGACATTTAAAGTCGGGAGTCCACTCTGGATTAGCAGCAAACATTGTGACCTATCTACTAGTTCAAGGCCTCCTTTCAGCAAGGTGCTTAAGCATGTGCTTAACTTTAAAGATGTCAGTAATCCCATTAGAGTCAATGGAGTCACATGCTTGAAGTTAGGCAGATGCTTAAGAATATTGCTGAATGAATGAGGGCTTCCATTTTGTCAACATAGCTTTTAAACAAGCTATTTGAGATAGAGTCCTGGGATCCTTGAGGAAGGAATCCCATTGTATTTCTTTTCTTCATAATTTTTGTTGACTTTGTCTAAATGTAGAACAACTTGTGTTGCTACCTGTGATGGGGCACCTGCCTTCACTCTCACGAAAGGGTTAAGAGGGTCCTTGGAAAGACAGTGAATAGGAAGGAGCTGTTTGGCAGCTAATCAGAGCCCTTGAGGCAGCTGTATAAGGAGCGACAGAGCAGGGCAAGGGCAGTGCCTTCCAGGAGCTCAAAGGGGAAAGCCTGGCCAGTGCCCTGGACAGAGCACTATCTGGCTGCTAGGAATCTGCAGAGCCAAAGGCCCTGAAGCCTGGAGAAGGTACTGGGGCTGCAGGGAAGTTGCCAATGGAAAGCTGCAGGGGAGTTTGGGAAATGCAGTGAAAGGCTGCTGCTTCTAGGGTCCCAGAGCTAGGACACAAAGTAGTAGGTAGATGTGGGTCCCTCCCCCAGCGTCTGACTGCTAGAGCAGTCATGGCAGGACTTCAGTGGCCACCTTGGGAAATGGCCTAGAACAGAATCCCTCCCAGAAGAAGAGGGGGAGCACAGACTGTGCCTTAAGCAGAGGGCTAAGTCACAAGTGTGAGGGTCGAGCGGAGACAGGCACGAGATACAGCAGAAAGAGGTGTCTGCCCAGCTTAAGCCTGATTTCCCAGATAACCAGCAAGAAGCATCAAGTTGAGGAGTCGCACCATGTTATACTACCATTAGTAATGTATTGCATGCTCTGCATATGAATTATTCTCCTGGGGAAATAGCCTTAGCTAACTTCTTTCAGCATCTGCTTCTTTCTTGGTTTTATTGTTGTATTTCACATTTTCTTAAGTAACTTTTTTTCTATATCCTCTCTTTTTCCTTTAGAATAGCACAAACTTTATTAAGTAAAACCAACGGTAAGTGTAGGAGGCATTGTCCTGATAAAAAATAGAATACTTTTCTGATGTGCTGCCAAAGCAACTCTCTGTGAACAAGTTTCCCAACATGTCAATCAGATTAAATTCTGCAGGGAAATGTTTATTAAAGCACTTAAAATAACAATGAGCCAAAATGTAAAAAATCCACAGTTGTAATAGATGTTTTACACTTATAACATCAGAACTGTTATGCGTCAGCTATGTTTTATGGTGACAAGTTCCAGAAGTGGACCCATGTTAGTCTATTTCAGCAAAACAAACAAGTTCTGTGCCACTTTAAAAGACTAACAAATTTATTTGTCACATGAGCTTTTGTCACCTGACAATGTGGGATTGTGCCCATGAAAGCTCATGCAACGAATAAATTTGTTAGTCTTTAAAAGTGCCTTGTCTGTTATGTTTTATGGTGTCAGTTATTGATGTACAGTTGACTGAGGACCAGATCCTGCTCCCATCTGAGTCATTGCAAAATGGCGCACATATTCCCATCCTGTAAACAGGTGTTCATGATTCAGTACCAGCAAATAAATGTTCATAGGTTGCAGGCAGCCCTTTAATTTTAAGTCTGTTAATTTTCACATGCCTACAGCCAGAAATGGCAAAGAAGATTAGGCAGGCTTTTGGAACTGGAAGAAACTACTGGTATCTGCTAGGAATGTAAATATTGGTTACAAAAGATAATTGTTTAAACTATTAAAGTCATATCAGTTAACCATTTAACTGATATAATTTTGTGCCCCTCTTTACACACCTCACTCTCTCTCTTCAGCTCCTGGGTAGCACCCCAGCTCGCCTCTGCAAGAGACCCCTGTCTCAGACCCATGGTCCCTGGTGTTGTGCAGCAGGGTGCTCCACAGCACTTGCACCAGAGCTGTAGCTTCTCCAGGCAGCAGCAGTAGCATGGCTGCTGCCATATTGGTCTAAGGCCATCATCATGGAGACAGAGAGCCCACACCACCAGTTAATCCCCATGCTGCCAGTTAACCAATAAGTATTAATCCTAATAGTAAGACTAATACATAACAGTTAACCATTTAAGTATATTACATCCCTAGTATCTGCTCCATTAGAACTGGAATGGGACTCAGGGGGACCTGAATTTTGTTCCTGACACTGTCCCTAGCGTATTGTGTAACCTAGGCAAGTCACTTCCTTTCTCTGTGCCTTGTTTTCCTCATCTATAAGTACAGCAAATGATATTGACCTTCTTTGTAAAGCTTTAGGATTTACTGATGAAAAAACATGCAAGAGTCAGAAATTGTTATTTTTAAATGAAAAATGTAAATAAGTCAATTTGAAGGTACTCTCAGACACTCAGGATGGTATATCATGCTCCACTCTACATGCCTGATTAGTTCTGCTATTCAGTGAAGGTTGAGGTGGGTGAGGGTGGGCAATGATCCTGGCTCGCACCTGTCCCCCTTCAGGTATCTTGCAATTCCAGAAGCAATAGGCAGAATTAGTTCCTGTGTTTCCATTAGAAAGTATTAATGTTCCTATGTAGGGACTGCTGTAGCACCAGGCCGTTTCACTAGCCCCTTAAAGGGGAAAAAGAGCCTTGCACGTGCTCTTCATGCTGGGGCAAGGTACAATCTTACCCTCTACTCATTGTTTTTGTCATTGTTGAAAAAGAAACTGAACCTTATGTTCCTACATAGAATTTAACTGTGATTATTCCTATTTGCAGGATGTGGAGTAAATTTCACTGGCCCTGCAGGTCGCATCGTCTCCCCTAACTATCCCAGCCAGTATGACAACAACTTGAATTGTAATTATATCATAGATGCAGGACCTCAGTCATTTGTCATCCTCCATTTTGAATCTTTCCATGTGGCATGTAAGTGCTTGCTTTTTAAATATCTTCAGTTTGTTCTGCATACTGTAAAGTTATGGGTTGAATGCGTTTCCCATATTGAAAAATTATTATTCAGTACTGTATTTTACAAACTAGTTATACTTAAACTTGAGCTGGTTTGGAGGCTCAGTTCAGTTGGGGAAATTGTCCAAAATAGTAGAAGCTAATTTGAAACTGGAAATCTCATAAGAATGGAGGAGAGCTGCTCAGTGGCTAGAATATGAAAAATGGCAATTAAGAATGGGGGAGGGGGATCCTAGTTTTGCCACTGACTCACTGTGACCTTGGCAAAGTCACACTCCTTAATTTCTCAATGGCCAGATTCAATGGCTTCTCTGAAGTCAGGGTTAATCAGCCTAGGCTACGTCTGCACTGCAACATTTTTTGAAAAAAAGTTTTTCGAAAAAACTATTTCAAATTTATCTCAAAATAATTAATTCAAATTGACTTTTTTTATTATTATTTCAAATTAACCTTTTTGAAAAATGTCTTTTCAGGAAAAAAGCCTTTGTGTCCAGAAAAAAGGCTGCATTTTTTTTCCCCCCAAAAAAGAGTCCACGCTAGATTTTCTTAAAAAAAAAAAAAAAAGGGGGCAATGTAAAGAATAGGCAAGCTTTTTCAGAAGAAGTCATTGTCGTGTCCACCGATGGCTTTTTTCAAAAAAAGCACTCTGGTGTTTTGAAACATCCGAATGCTTTTTTTGAAAAAGTAAAATGGGAAAAGCTTTTCTGAGATAAGCCTCTTTATCCTGAAAAAACTTTTCAGTGTAGACATACCCCTAATGGCCAGAGTCAACGACTGCCCTAGGGCCAGGATAGGGCAAGCAAGCAGTCTATAGCTATGGCAGGGAATGTGGACCATGTCCCAGCCCAGGGTCCTCTCCATGACTGGGGTGGATCCAACCCCAATGCACTGACCAATCTCAGGCAGAAGATACTGCTCACTCTGTTGCCCTAGGCTACTTCCTACCATGCCTCCTGATGCTGCAGTCCAGGTCTCATCAGGGCTTTTGAGTTCCCCAGGGTCAGTAGCCCACTGGTAGTCAGCCATGGGTAGGCAGTCTCCAGTTAGAAATCTGGGGCCTCTGGTTCCCTCAGCTGGAGGCTATCGCAGCTCTCTGCTTGGAGCCTCTGCAAGCATTCTTCCTCCTTGGTGGTCAGCCACAAATAACCTGGGCTGTTCCTTTTTATTCTAAGGCAGCTGTTGGAGCATGCCCAGCACAGTCTAAGGGCAGGCCTTCTTTTGCCCATAACACAGGCACCTTCCTTGTCTCTAGTAGGCTTAACACACCTTCGTAGGGTGGTTTGAATAATCTGCTTTCTACTGAATTTCTGCTTTTGGTTAAAACCATGAAGTTATAAATTGAACATCTTTTGGTTTTTAAAAAATTTCAGGACTATTTTGGACCTCAAAAAATTGTTTTAGTTAATTTGCATGTAGGACAAAGACTTGTTTCAGCTGTGGTTTTTGTTTGAAACAGTTTGCTCATCTCCAATACAAACATAATATAGTACTTTGTGAATTAAGAGGAGGAGCTCACCAACATAGAAGCAATAAAAGTTTGAATGATTACCTGGAATGAAAACAAATCTTGGCCCTTTTGAAAAAACAAAATGAAAGATTAAAACTAAATAATACCCATTTCTATATCTTCGATTACAGTAGTCCTTTTTAGTGAAATATTCAATTTCTTCATTTGCATAAATTATTATTTGCCTCTAAGGATATTGAAAGATTTAGATCAAATTAATAATGATAATAATTATATATATGTGTGTGTATATAATCAGAAATGCTACTCAGTTTTTTTGTATAAATAGGCATTTAGAAAATATACGCTCTATACTGACATAAATGATTGAGGTAAAGAGAGAGGATAGACCTTTTGATAAGTATCCATCTCATAAATGTTTACTATTAGTCTCATTTGTACACAGATACAAAATCCTGAGTTATATGAGGGCAAGAAATTAGAATATGAGCAAGAGAACATGTGGTGATTAAAAAAAGGGAGGTTTGTCAACCACCAGTAGCTGTTTATAAATTAGTTTTTCACAAGGATCTTAACAATAAAATGTAACTTTGATCAACTTCTAATAGCACAGTGAAATTGCCTGGTAAATCTAAAATGAAAGAGAAGAATCTTAGCTTCCAATTTTGCAATCCTTTCAGCACAGGCTTAAATTTACACACAAACAGTCCCACTGAACAATGGGACTGCTCAAATGTAAATTTAATCATTTGCCTAAGGGTTTATAGGATTGGATCCTTAGTCCTCTTTTGCCCATACAGGTTAAATTCAGTTCTGGCACATGTACTTGCAATTATATTGCAGTCAATGGAGCATCACACCTGCTTAGACCAAATATAATTTGGCCCATTATACCAGGTTTACTTTCATAGTTCAGACATTCCTATTTTGTGTACTTAAAGTTTAGATATGTTTTAATCATCATAACTTAATTGCTGTTTGACCACTGAGAACAAACAAATTGTTTCTAACATATAGTAAAATATTTTACTGAAGAACTGAATCTAAGGAGAAAGTTTTCAAAACAGGGATTGTAAAGCACACATCTCATTTACTTTAACTTGTCAAAATATCTGGTTTGAAGAAGTATAAAATAGGAGGCAATGGAATAACTCATGTGCCCTGCCAAAAATAAGATCTTTCTGTTAGATAAAAACCTAAATGTCTACAGCAGAAGTGGTGTGTTTTCTGATATTGCATAGGAGGTGAAGAGATGTTACTAACTACAAGGGATCCCTTGGTAGAAGAATTATGAAATGGTCAAGCCAAGCCATAGCAATGGAATCATTTTCAGTGTTTGGACCTGAATATGAATGTTTCCTGTAAAGAATGTTCACCATGTTCCTCCAGCCTGTTGCCATAAGCAGTAAAGCCACAGAAGAGAAGGGGAATGACAGAAGTCTGACTGCATTGACTGGAAATGTTTTTGCCAGTTTCATGATTAAAACTTGACAACACAGACCAGTATTTCTTCTTGGTAGGTAGGAGTCTGACTGAGCTATTCTCCACCATCCCTCTTCATCCTAAATGCATCTCTGTGATAGCACATGTATGCCGGGATTAACATAAGTGGTACTCAGGTACTCATGCATGGCCCAACATTTAAAATGAGCAATTCAGAGTGGCCACAAACATGCAGATGCATACTTGCATGCCTGTGAGACAGCACTAGTTAGGTAAGCCACTCCAGGGCTTCCCAGCAGCAGTCTGTCCGGCCCCCCACCCCGCTCCATGCAGGGACCAGGCTGCTGCCGCATGGAGCTGAGAGGCAATCACATTCCTTCTGCCCGGCTTCTGGCTCAACACCAGAGCTGGGACCAGGCTGTGGGGATCTCACTCCTCTGCCTGGCCCACCCACCTCGAGTCCCAAAGCATTTCTACAGGTACTCATTTGTGAACTTGATCTGGAAAATTATGTCAATCCCTAGACAGAGCCTCCATTTTACTCTCATCTGATTAGTGAAATTGCTTTGTGTTCTGTTAGTTTCTATTACACTTGTTTCTGTGAACTATTTTATTTAATGTCAACCACAAAGTTTTTTGTGCATTTGTCTGCTTGGTGCCAATATCTGTGGCATGCAGATACTATATTCTGTAGAAGATGTGTATTCTCTCTACTGCTTTCGTACATCTGGGCTTTTAAATCAGGGCTATTTTAAATGATGAAAATGGGTATGAATCCTTTTCTTTAGATAATAGAATTATGTCAGGGTACTCAGATCCAACACTTTGTGTGCAAACCTTATACAAGTAAAGCTTCCTTTTAAGTATATCATTAATGGTAGCATTTGATAATATAGTATTGGAGTGCTAAACCACCTTAATTCTCTTCAGGTATCATGAACTCTTCCAGGGAATTTTGAGCACTATGAATACTTCATTGAAATCATAAAATAAGTGGGAGAAAATTCCTACATTTGATCATTTTATTGGCCTATGTGTATCTCTTTCTAGACAAAGTAACCACAGTGTATTGTCATGGCATTCAAAATAATCATCTATGGCTTGTTTCTTGTTGTTTTAATCTTAAATGCCGAAGCTATAATTTTGCAATATGCAAAAAAGTTTGCTGGTCCATTTTGGAATCTTTTGCATCTGCTTTCTCAATTGCTACAAGGCACTTCAGAAAATAAATACATTTTGCAATGACTTATTTTGAAAGTAGAAAACTTTTAAAAGACCTTTGTATTTATTCACTTTTGAAATAGTCCCTCTGCCATTTGTCATTTGAGTTGGCTAATGTAGAAACTTTGAAGGAGTATATTTCTGTACTATACTAAAGGCAATGACAATGCCTCAGAGCCCCAATAATGGATCAGAACCCCATTGTGCTAAGTGCTCTCCAAGCACAGAACACAAAGTTGGGCTCTGCCCCAGGTATCTATCAATCAAGTATAAGACAACAGATAGATACAAGTAGACCAGTGGGGGAGTTCAAGGAAACAATATTGGTCAGCACGATAGGCTATAGTCTCAGCATGCTAACAATCTAATCAATATTTTTTAGACATCACAGCAGAGGGGAGTTTTAAGGAGGGATCTGAAGAAGAATAAGAATTTAGTTTTACACATATTTGTCAGAAGTTCCTTCCAAGTATGAAAAGCATCGCAGGAAGGAGCAAAAAGGTGCTTGTTTGAATACTTAACAAGTGGACAATGGAGGCTGACATGATGGCCCCGTCAGAGGCAGCAGTCAATATTTTGATACCCACTGAGAGCTGATAGGCAGGGTGAGAACTGGAAGTGGAAGTGAAAGTGAAGATGAGTGGCTTATGTATGCAATGGAGAAGAGGGAGCTGGTGGGCAGATGCAGAGAGGGTCAGCATGGTCTAGGAAAATAATCTTTTCTTGCAGCATTCTGAATAGACAAAGGAAGGCAAGACTATATTTTTCTAGGCATGAGAAAAGGATGTTGCAATAATCGAGATATGAAATGGTGAGAGCCTAGTTAAATTTTAGCTGTGTGGATGAATGGAAAAAGTCGTATCAGTCTTGATGCAGAAAGAATCATCAGGATTTAGATATAGTTTGGTTAGGAGAGACTTGAGTCAAGAGAGTTGTCTAGGTTATGTACCTAAAACAACAGGCAGTATAGTGGTGGTGTTCCTTCATGATCAAGAAAGAAGGTGGAGGAGGAGGTTGATGGGGCAGGTGGGGGTGCAAGGGACGGGATTAAGAGCTTTGTTTTAGCCTTACTGAATTTGAGCTGGCAGCTAAAGAGACATTCATGAGGAGGTGTCGGAGAGAGGCTAAGTTTTAACTTTGGCCAGAAGGATATAGGTCTGAAGCAGAGAGGTTGATCTGTGAATCAGCCATATAAAGAACTGAATTTATGCTTGTGGATGAGATTACACAGAGACAAAGTGTAGAGGGAAAAGAGAAGTGAACCCAGGATAGATCCTTGTGGATCCTTCAGACGCATCTGGAGGATGATGATGAAGATCCGCTGAAGGACACATTGAAGAAGCAATTACAGAGATAAAAGGGGAATCAGAAGGAAGAAGAGTCACAGATACCACCAGAGGACAACATTTCAAGAAGAGGAGTATGGTCAACTGTGTCAAAGGAGGATGAGGATAGCTTGGGCTAGGAGGAGGTCATCAGAGGCTTTGGCAAAAAGTTTCAATCAAGGATACCCTCATAGTGAGAGTTGGTGCTGCAGGAGCCCTGCCTCAGTTTCCCTCTTCTCAAACCTCTGTAGTTCAAAGATCTCCAGGGTTCAGGTAGGCTTCCTTGCTGTGGTACAACTCTATATGCTCTATGTGGGAACCAGGAATTCACAGTCTTCCTCTCATGGCTGGGTCACAAATCAAATTTCCTCTCTGGGAGTCAGGAGCCTACAGACCACTGCTCAGATCTGGAGTAAAGAATAAAGAGCATCTCCTTCCTGAGAAAAAGAGTTGACTGCCCTCCTTCTAGGGCTACCTTACAACTCCTGCCAACTGCAAACTTTAGCCTGCTTCTTTAGCTGTTTCTTTTCAGCTGACCTCTATTTCTCATTCAGCCCCTTTATCTTGGAGAGCTCAGCAGGCAAACTTCCTCTTTTTGCCTGCATCTACCTGTTATGGGAGGCAGAAAGCAGCATTCCTAGTACCCATCTTCCTAAGGCTCATTGCAGTTACCTGGAAGAAAGAGGAGTTCTACCTTACCCTGCACTATGGGGATCCTGATCTCAGCCTCTTAAGGAGACATGGCCTGGGTTTTCCAATAGCCTCTTAATTCCTGGGGCCACATCCTCTTTTCCCATGCTGGCTTCAGCAATTTCTCAGGTCATCTTTTGTTCTGGTATAAGAGAGAGGTTTAGTGTCCATGAGGGAGATCACGAGATAACCAGTGCTGCTAACACTGATGACTCCAATATCTCTTTGTTGAGTGGTAACAGCTAATTTAGGCCCCGCTATTATATATGGGTAGTTCAGATTATGTTTTCCAATGTATTTGACTTTGCATTTATCAACATTTCAAATCAAATCAATGTCATCTGTCCTTTTGTTGCCCAGTTACCCAGTTTCAGATGACCCCTTTGTAACTTTTTGCAGTCTTTTATGAACATAATTATCTTGAGTAGCTCTGTATCATCCAGAGGCATTGCTGCTACTGGGCCTGAGGGGCTGAGCCCCTCCTCCCATCTCCAGCCCTGCCTTGGCAGCAGCAGAAGCCAGATTCAGCTGGGGCCAGATCTGGCCTGGGCCACCTGCTGCTGGCCAGCAGCGGCAAGGGCT
Organism: Podocnemis expansa; assembly: GCA_007922195.1. NCBI lineage: Eukaryota > Metazoa > Chordata > Testudines > Podocnemididae > Podocnemis > Podocnemis expansa. The sequence continues at coordinate 38,402,005 of ML681964.1, read as the reverse complement.
GGATCCAGACTGCAGCCAGCAGCAGGAGCTGGATCCAGGCTGGGGCCACTGGCCAGCAGCAGCTGGAGCCATATCAGTAGACCCCTGCATGGGTACAAATACATGGACCTGTATCCAATCTGCATCTGCAGGAAATGGTCCACGAATATCCGTGTTGTATCTGCAGATGTGGGTATAATGCAGATATCCGCAGATATCTGCATATTTGCAGGACCTTAGCTCTGTGAAGATAAAAATATGTGGACCTGTATCCAATCTGCATCCACAAGAAATGGTCCGTGGATATCCATGTTGTATCTGCGGATGCGGATATAGTGCAGATATCCACATAGTTTCAGGGCTCTACATATCAGTTCCAGGTCAGCAGCAGCCTAGGCCACCTGCTAATAGCCAGCAGTGGCTGGGGCTGGATCTGGGCCCAGGCTGCCAGCCGCTGGCCGGCAGTGGAAGGGGCCAGATCCAGGCCAGGTTGCTGGCAGGAGAAGCCCATTCTGGTTCCCGGATTGATGCCTGAGGCAGGTCCAGACAGCAGGGGTAGGGCCTGGGCCCTGATCTTTTTTTTCAGGGCAGTAACACCCTTGCTGTCTGCTACAAATTTTGCTTCTTCACTATTTACCCCTTTTTCCAGATTTATAAATATGTTGAACAGTACTAGTTCTAGTACAGACCCCTAAGAGACATCACTATTTACATTTCTCCATTTTAAACACTGAACATTTATTCCTGCCCTTTGTTTCCTACTGTTTTATTCAGTTATTGATTCATGAGAGGACCTCTTATCTCATGACATCTTATTTCGCTTAAGAGCCTTTTATGAGGGACCATATCAAAGGCTTTCTGAAAATCTAAACACTCCATATCCATTGTATCACCTTTGTCCACATGGCAGGTTGACCCCCCCGCCCCAAAGAATTCTAGTAGATTAGTGAGGCATGATTTCCCCTTTACGGAAACCATGTTGATTCTTCTCCAACAAATTCTGCCATCGGTGTGTCTGATTGTTCTGTTCTTCACTACAGTTTCAACTAATTTACCTGATACTGAAATTAGATTTGCCAGCCTATAATGGAGAAGCTGATTTAAATCATAAGTTACATACAGCAGATAGTAGTTCTGCCGTTTTCCATTTGAATTCCTTCAGAAATCTTGGGTGAATACTATCTGGTCCTGGTAACTTATTACTGTTTAATTTATTGATATGTTCTAAAATATCCTCTTAATCAGGGACAATTCCTCAGACTTGTCATCTAAAAAGAATGGGTCCAGTTTTGGAATCTTCCTCACATCATCAGCCATGAAGACAAATGAAAAGAATTAATGTAATTTCTCTGCAAGGGCCTGATCTTCTTTAAATGATCCTTTAGCATCTTGATTTTCCAGTGTCCCCACTCATGGTTTAGCAGCTTTCCTGCTTCTGATGTATTTTTAAAAAATTGCTGTTACTTTTTGGTTTTTAGCTAGCTGTTTTTCAAATTTCTTTTTGACTTTCCTAATTATATTTTTACACTTCACTCATGAGACTTTATGTTCCTTTCTATTTTTCTAATATTTTCCTTACTTTATAAAAGATACCTTTTTGTCACCAATCAGGACTGGCCCAAGGTTTTTTGGCACCCTAGGCACCTGTGATTTTGGCGGCTCTCCTGATTCCTCCTACTACTCCATGCAAGCCTGGCCAAGTGGCGGGCAGGTGCCATGCAGGCTGCCAGGCCTAATTGCAGCAGCAGCAGTGGTGCCGCGCCTCTGGCCAGGACTGGTTCCCCACCCATGGCCCAATGCTAGTGGCAGCACTGTTCCCCCAGCCAGGACCAGCTCCCTGCCCATGGCCTGATGCTGGTGGAGCAGGGCAGGAGGCTTGCTGGCCCCAGTCCCAGCCCAGGCCTTGGCACCTCCTACCAGTTGGTACCCTATGCGACCACTAGTTTGCCTCTATGGATGGACCGGCCCTGCCACCAACTACTTTTTTTTAGTTCATTGTTTAGCTGTGGTGGCACTTTTCTGATCCTCTTACTAAGGTTTTTAACTTGGGGTATACCTTTAAATTAAGCATCTTTTATAGAGTCTTTAAAAATTTCCAAGCAGCTTGCAGGGATTTTACTTTTGGAACTATGCCTTTTAATTTCTGTTTGACTAACTTCCTCATTTTCCTGTAGTTTCCCTTTTTGAATTAAATGCTGCCATGGTGGACTTCTTTGGTGTTTTCCCTCCCAGAGGGATGTTCCATTTTATTATATTCTGGTCACTATGAAAGTGGTTCAGCTTTGTTCACCTCTTGGACCAGATCCCGTGCTCCATTTTAGGGCTAAAACCTTGCCTAAAGCCTTCTCTTTTAAAAGCAACTTAAATTGTTCTTTTCCTCAAAGTGTTTGCAGAATGACCATTAAATTTCCTTCTCCCCAAATCTATCTTTTTTCTTTTTTTTTAAATGCCCCTTATCCTCATTTGGGGTAGGAGGTCACTTTGTGGTTTCTTTTTTGATTGTTTTTCATTAGTTAACAGTATTTATTTTATTTATAATTTTTGAAAAGTGAAGTTACCAAATGGAACTGGTTGTATTCAGTTTAGAAAATCATGTCAATTTCCAAAGGGATAGCCGTATTAGTCTAGTCCAACAAAAAACCAAGGAGTCATGTGGCACTGTAAGACTAACAGATTTATTTTTCACATGAGCTTTCATGGGAGAAAATCCCACTTCGTCAGATGCTTCGAAGTGGGATTTTCTCCCGTGAAAGCTCATGCGAAAAATAAATCTGTTAGTCTTAAAGTGCCACACGATTCCTTGGGTTTTTTTTAGAAAATCATGTCACAACAATACAGTGTCCTACTCTACTGTATACATTATTATAAAATTACAATAACTGTTCTTCACTAAGGGAAAGAGGCTTTTTAGGTTAGAATTCTAATGGGGAGCTAAAGCATATTTATATTACTGGGGTTATTTTATAATTCCTATTAAAATTGTCACTTCAGCTCCTATCCTTCTGTTGTTGCCTACATGAGTCATGCTATTGTTTGCAACAGCAGGAAGTGGATTGTTTTGATGGGACAGTGAATGAGAATGATTCCTCTGAACAATCAGGGCCTGTGTCTCTTGGTTTAAACAAATTATTCCAGATTAATTCTTTACCATCTGAATACCTCACTAAACAAGAACAATTAGACCCCAGTCATGAGGGGGTTTGAAACAAAAGTACAAGCTCCCAGCTTCTTCCACATTCATTTTAAAATATTTATATAAAGTAGAACAGCTCAAAAAGAGATGAGTGAGATGAGAGATCAAGGTTCTGCTCTCTTTTCTGAATCAGGAGAGCAGGGACTTGAACTGTGGTCCCCTACGGACTAGGTGAATAGTCACCAGAAAATCCAACCTGTTAAAATGTTTTGGGGGTGTGGGGGGATTCAGTTTTGCTTATTCCAGTATGTAGAAGGATTTATTTATGAATATAAATATATTCAGCGGGTCAGAGAGACCGAGTCAATAGTCCAGTGTGTAGGGAATCCTGCTGCTGACTGAACATATAAATTTACTCTAATTGGAAGCTCTCCTGTAAAAAGTACATAAAAATTTACAATATGACATAATACCACAAGAGATGAAACAAAACAATAACAGCAACAATTGCTCTGGATCTTCTCAACAAACTTTTGTTTTCCCCAATAAGACAGTTATTATTGTATCTGATGCCATCTATTCTAAGTTGCAAAGGGGTAGCTGTGTTAGTCTAGTCCAGCAAAAAAAGCAAGGAGTCTTGTGGCACTTAAAGACCAACAGCTCTATTTATCTCATGAGCTTTCACGGGAGAAAATCCCACTTTGTCACAAAGTGGTATTTCTCCCATGAAAGCTCATGCAATAAATAAAGCTCTTAGTCTTGAAGTGCCACCATACTCCATCTATTCTAAGAGACTGTCAAAACAGTGATTTCCTTCTAAAAACTTTCAATAACTAAAGAGTGAGGAACAGGGATAATATCATTACCTCCACTGGCTTTAGTACTTCCTCTTTTATCCAAAAGGATTGTTAACATCTTTAACACCATTTAAGAGACTGTCAACAAGACGTTTTTTTCCCCATCTGAAACTCTTGCCAGATAAAGGAAAAGGGGGTGGGAGGAGTTTTTGAAATGAAAGTTGTAACACTAAAATTTCAGATGCTTTGTTTTCTCTTCTTTCCTAAAGTGGTAACAATGTTAGTTCAGTCCAGGAAAACAAACAAGGAGCCTTGTGGCACTTTGAAAGACTAACAAATGTATTTATTGCATGAGCTTTTGTGGGAGAGAAACCCACTTTGTCAGACACTTATGATGTGGAACTTATTGGAACTTACTTTAAGTTCTCTATCTTCAAGAATTTAGCAAAGTGGGATTCTCTCCCAAAAAAGCTCATGAAATAAATAAATTTGTTAGTCTCCTTGTTTCTTCTACCCTTAATTTCAGTATCTTTAATGAAAAGTTTAAAGACTTTTTAAAGGTATGTTTGCTATGGTTCTAAGCAGACAGGGTCTCTATACATCAAGCCCTGATCCTTGTTTAACACTGTCTATGATGGACAGAGACTGGAATGGGTTACCTAGGGAGGCATGATGGACTCTCCATTGCTAGAGGTTTTAAGTAGTAAACCACCATGTGAAGTGCTTTGAGATTGTTGGGTGGAAACTGTGTATAATTGTTACTGTAATATTATACATAATTTTGGGAGGGATAGGCAATACTCATTAAGTTCCACTGAATATACGTTACTAACATTGCTGCATTTCATATCTTTTACAGCCCAGGCACTCTTTACTGGAATTTGTGCTTATGACGGAGTGAAAATTTTCAGAGGTACTAGGGAAACGCCATACCCTGTCACCACACTGTGTGGTACGGAGATCCCTAGGCCTGTCAGTACCTTTGGGTCTATGCGCCTCAACTTCTACACTGACTCTCATATAGTGGGCCTTGGATTCCTGGCAACCTACAGAATAATCCGTGAGTAGACACAGCAATCCACCTTGACGGCTGAATGTCACCTGCCTCTTCTGTATGCCAGTCACACAGGAGACAGCAAATGCAGCAGAGGATAGGAGACATTGTGCCCTGCTGTGGGTTTCCTTTAGATGGGCGGAGTTACATTGCCTATATTCTTTGCAAAGAGGGGTTTTAGGAGTGGGGCCTAGGAGTGAGCAGCATGTTTTATCATGTATTGTCTATCATCTGGCTGTTCCACATTGCTGGCATTCTACTCTCTCCCTTTACAGGAATTATCTACATAAGGGTCTCTGAATATGGCTAGTTCAGTATCTGAGACCACATGAGTGTTCTACACTCATCTGCTCCACACAAACAATAGGTCCTGAGTTGGGTTGTGAAGTTTTATTATAAAACGATACTCCAAGGACATTTCACTTGTTAATTTACTTGAAGAAAATTGTTATCACATGCAGGAAGATGGCAAAAAATAACATTCTGGGCCTGATTCTTATGTACACCAAGATCCCTTTACACCCACTGGCAGTGTAAAGTGGCTTTAAATTGGGCTCAGTTACATTTACACATGCTAGCCAGCGACAGCCTAAAGGGTCCTTAATGTATGTGAAAATCAGGCTCTAAACTAGTAGCAAACTTTGACTTCACCCACTCTCCCCCAATCCCTGTCTGCACTCCCCTTCATCTCTGCCACAGTTGGGAGCCAGGGCCATGGCTGGGGCCAAAGTTGTGGACGGGCTGGGAGCCAGGGGCCAGACCTGTAGCTGGGAGTGTATCTGTGGCCAGGATCCAGGCTGCAGCTGGGCCACAATGAGGCCTGAGGCTCAGGGTGGGGCTGGGACTGCAGCTGGGCAGGAGTAGGGTGGAGGCTGGGGTACTGGCTGGAAGTGGAGCTGCAGCAAGGCTGTGGTCCAGGCCTGAGACTGATGTGGGGGGTGGGCCTGGAACTGCAAGCAAGAGCAGGGCCAAGGCTCGGGTAGCAGCTGGAGTTCAGAAGCAGAGGTGGGGCCATAGCTGGAGACTGGAGCTGCAACTGGGAGTTTGGGTCAAAGCAGAGCTGGGTGGCACTCATTCCCCACTCCACTGTGGGCACTGGCCTGGGCTCCCCCCCCCAAATGTTTCTCTGGGCCCCCTTAAGAGAGCCATGCCCCACAGTTTGGGGACCCCTGTTCTAAACACCTTTTTCAGTGTACATACTTCACAAATACATATTGTGATTCTCTTTCAAAGAGGAAGTGTGTATTAGGAAAGAGAAATGAATATAGGAAGTTCTTCTTACTGCACCAGTATAGTAAAAGCTAACTGATTCAATTTAACCACTGCATGGTTTTTGAAAAAATGTTGAATTTGCACCAACACCACACCCATAAGGCTGTTCTGTTGACAAGTCTGAAGTTTCCCTCATTATCCTCCTTCTTTGAACAAAAGCCACAGCAAAATGTATAAAGTCAAGTAGTTCTGTTTAAAGTGAATCACCCCAATATCCACAGGGTAGACAGAATAGCACTGAAGGGTGCAATGTTCATTTACTCATGAAAAGACCTTCATAACTCAATCAAGTTGGCTGCTGCTATCTAACTTATGACTTCTGACATTTGGGAAGTATAACTATAGCCTTTCTAACTTTTTGCTCCATGCAGAGCAGATTCTAGCAATTAACATTCCTCCAACTTCTAGCTGTATTGTTTTGCTGAAAGAGAAATGAAAAGGCTTTCTTCTGCTTGCCTTGCATGAAAGCTACTTTTAATCCACTTAGCTTTTGTCTCTTTTCTTGTCAAAGTTGCAGTGTACAGTGTTCAGCAAGCAGCCTTTTCTAGCTTAGCTATGAATGTGGAATGAGGATGGGATTCTCTTTGTGAAGGGGTTGGATGCGGCAATAGCTAGTCCTTTAAAACTTGAGAAGCTGCCTGTGGGTTTGGATTATTTGTCAACAGGGCACACAGTTATACAATAAAGAGCATGCCTAGCAGTGAGGGTTTCAGCTGGCTTTGTACTGAATGTTCCCTCAACCAGTGAAGTTGGGAATAAACATGAGTCCACATCCCGATCTTAGCAACATCCATGTTGTGTAATTCACAGCACTACCTTTCATTCCACAGCTGCAAGTGTTTTAAGTTGTTCTGAAGTAGCTTTGTAGCAGGTACAGAACCACCTAGTCAGTCCTCCTTCCCAAAGGCCGAGTCTTTAACTCACCCCACTGCCACACAGGGAGTGAATGTCAGAGGTAATGCTGCATCAGTGGAAAGCCTGTGGGATGCCTCAGCAGCTGGGGAGCTGGCTGATAGCTGGGAGACACTGATGAGCTATGTGGCTTAGGGATTTCCCTCCCAACCAGCTGGAGAATCCCAAGAGGAGAAGAGGTAGGTAGAGAAAATAGCCCCTGTAGTGACTGATATGAATCCTGCCCTCCACACCAGACAAGAACAGAGTGGGTTTCACTCAGCTCCAACAGGAAGGAGATAGAGGGTGAAGGTGTGAACAGGGCTGTCTTAGTGGAGATGAGGTGAAATCTTGATCCCATCTTGATCCCCTTGAGGTCAAAGGGGAAGAGAGCACCCATTTCCCAAGTTCTCTAGCCACTGAACAGATCCACACAAGCTGTTGAAGAGCAGGTGCAGACCCATTTCTCAAGGTGCACCTGGTTCACAACCAGTTTATGTGATGTCACCATGCTTATCTCTTCCCTCCTTCTTGTCTGATAGGCTCAGGATTTTGCCTGTCCTGCACTGCATAAGTATAGTATCAGTGGCTGAAATCTAACAGATAAATACAACTGTACTACTAGGATACTACCAAAATCATAAGAATTAATTTGACCTTTCAGAGGAGTTTAAACTTCCTCAATCAACTCTGCTTTGCACAGTAAAAAGGGATGCTCCTCTTAGTTATCAAGAATCTTGATGTGCCTGTGTCTGGACAGTAAAATCATCTCCCATTACTTCATGATATTCTCATATTAGGTTTATATTCAGATATTTACTAATCTCTGTCTTATCTTTTTTCTTTCATTGCAGCTTGTGGTGGCTTTTTTAATGGCTCTTCTGGCACAGTCAGCAGCCCTACCCATTCATTTACCAATTATCACAACAATATGAACTGCTCATACCACATTGCAGTTGGAAACAACAAAGTAGTGGCACTCAAGTATGTAATACAAGCTCAGCATTTCATTAAGAAGGGCAAAGAGGTCTCTGGTTCTGATTTTTTTGAAAAAAAAATTTATCTTGGTAAAGAGAGTCATTGTATAGTCCCTTTTCCAATGGAAGACTGAAGTGGAAATAGGAAATGTCCGTGTAAAGTCCTGAAGCAAACTTTTTATTATCCCATTGAAACCAAACTTGTTGAACATTGTTTGTCTTATAAACCATCAGTTAGTTATTATTTGCAAGCTATCACTGTAATTTTAGCTTCCCACTGTGGCTTGCAAAGGGACTAAATCATCACATAAAATGCTGCTCACACAATGAGGTAAACTTCACACATTGGTTGCTTATAAGTAGTTAAGAGCTTATACTGTAAATAATGTTAATTAAAATTTTTTGCAATTAGTAACCTGATTTCCTTAAAGCCCAAGTAGTATCCCCTTACCAGAAATGGCATACTTTAAAAAAGTTATAACAGCACCAAATGTTGCAGTTTAAAACTTCTAAAATAAAATAATCCTTGTGTTTTAATTATGTTAATGCTTAGTTTTAGCACTGACTTGAGAAGAAATTATCCAAAGGTTGAATATGAATAGAATACATTTGCCAAGCCAAGTAGCATGCTAGCTTGGGATCTGATTCTCTGTGGTTTGGCTGTTTGCATAAATGAACGAGGAGACTGGTTCTCAAAGTATACGCAAGATCTGGGTAGTTTCCAGAAATGAAGGCACCCATGTTGATGCGTGCTGGTTATCAAGTTTCACTTCAAGCTTGCCTTGTCAGCAGAAGTGGCCAGGCAAGAAATAGGGTCATTAATATCTAAACATTTTCTTTTTCAGTCTCTTTCCTGAGGGGAAATGCCTGGCACCTGGCTACCCTGAGAGCTGGATGAATAGTATTTTTCAGTTTGACAGCAGTTCTGGGGGAAAAAATTGGTTTGGGTTTGAATCTTGCCTGAATTTTTTTTGAATCTTCGTTGAACTGAAAAAGTCAAATATGGATCAAATGGAATGTTTTGTTCCAAACATTTTTACAGGGTTAGAGTCACAAAACAGTAGGAGGTGTATGCGCCCCACTCACCCCATTTTCGATATACTTTATACTCAGTGTCAAAGGCTATGTCCACACTAGCCAATTAGTCAAGACTAATTTAGTCCAGGTCTACACTAGGCTTTGCCTAATTCGAACTCAGAAATTTCTTAGTTTGAACTAAGCAAAGCTTAGTCTGAACTAAGAAGTTCAACTTCTTAGTCCGAACTAAGTGCTTAGTTCAAACTTTAAGTTCGGACTAGAACAATGTAGACCTGGAGTAATGGCTTAGTTTGAATTTAAAAAGTTCAAACTAAACCATTAGTTCAAACTAGCCATGCTGACTAGTTCGAACTAAAAAGTTAGTTTGAAATAGTAGCATAGCTAGTTCAAACTAAAAAGCCGTGGTTAGTTCAAAGCAACCGGGAACTGCTTAGTTTGGACTAAGGAAGTTCAAACTAACCGAGTACAGACTAAGGAAGTCTGAACTAAGCTTGTTGATGTAGACATAGCCAGAGTCACAAAAAGTTTTGGATTAACTGACGCTATTTTCCCCCACTCTACCGACACTATGCTTGGCTCTGGTCATTACTTTTAATACTTTATTTCCACAAGCATCAAAAACCACACAACATCTGAATAAAAAGAAAACTATAATAATTTAATCCCCTACATTGTATCTTACAGATTCAATGACTTCCAACTTGAAGCTTCCTCCTCTTGTTATAAAGATTATGTGGCTATATATGATGGCTCAGACATCCATTCTCCACTTCTTGGCAAGTTCTGTGGTTCTGAACTTCCTCCAACTATTAAGAGCTCCGGCAATAACTTGCTCCTGGTGTTTAAAACTGATTTCTTCGAAATAGCTGGGGGCTGGAAAGCATCTTTCAGAGAGACAATAGGTAAGAATACTATACAAGCCATATGAAAGGGACAGTGTGGGTGGTATGACCTGAAGAAGAGCTTTGTGCATCTCAAAAACTTATTTCTTGCACCAACAGAAGTTGGTCCCATAAAAGATATTACCTCACCCACGTTGTCTCTCTAGTAGTACAAATAGACAATTGTGGACATAGTCTGCCTTTCACCGTATGGCCTGTACTCTACATGCTGCCATAAGTGTAACATAGCCTCTACCACATAAAGTTCACAGATGTCCCCTGAGTAGCAGAAGGCATAGCTAGTCCTCTTTTTTAGGAGGACTTTCTTCTTCAGTGTAATTTTATTTAAATGTTGGCAATTATGGGCATCCACTGGCCTAACAGCTGGGCTTTAATTCTGCAGTTGGTGGCTAGAGATGGCCTGAAAATATACACCCTGCCTTCATCTTCTGCCCTGCAGAATTGCCTCCCCTTTTACACACACACACACACACACACACACACACACACACACACACACACA